>JACCHW010000048.1:2419471-2862391 GCA_018907185.1 Platyscapa corneri | reverse complement strand
TTTCTAGTTGGCGCCTGTGATTTTTCGGGTCGGACTTATTTGGTGGTTTACAATTTATCATGATATATGCACGCAATAAGATTGTAACTGTTAGAACGGCAGTTCCTCCCATAATGGGCTGCTATCGTGGGCCAGGTCTGGGAACCGCTGAGCTCTGCTGTAACCCGTATCCTGTATACTCAGGCCCCGGCGTTGCCCACGGATAACGCTGTTGCACTTTCGTACACGCGGTTGTCTCTTCTGCTTTTATTTTTTCGGTTTCATATTAAGAAAAATGGTATTCTAAATATCATTATGAGTCTATTAAGTAATTTTAAGAAATACCTTTATTGGAGAATGTAAGGCCTTATATTTATTCTGATTATCCTGAATCTTCTACATTATTTACTTCTAGTATTATTTATATATTAAATAAAATATATTTTATTTTTGTACATTATTAATAAGTTTTTAAAAATTTTTCAATAACCATATAAAAAAATTAAAGTCTGATTATATTTTTTTCGTAAAAATAGAGCTTCATATTTAATTTTCACTAAATATTTTATTATCAAAATTAAATTTTTCTATTCATTTATACTAATTTTTAAAAATCTTAATCAAATTTAAAATACTATATTTTCAAAAAATTTATAAATATTTAAAAATTTAAGTTTTAATTGCACGAATATTATTGGTATTTGAAATGATAGTATATCAATTTTAAATAACAATGAGGTTCTATGTTAATTAACGTTTAAGATTTTCCCGTTAGTTATTTCCCAACATTGCCTCCCTCCTCCCGCTTTGACCCTAGTCGCCCCCACTATTCTTCCAATTCCTCCCCTCTCGTCTCACTCCAGCGCAGGCCGATACTAGTCAATATGTGTCATGAAAAACAGCATTAACTCCTCTCCTGCCGCGTGCGAATAAAGTCGTCCGCCCATTCCATCGTACCGTTACGTCATCGTCTGGTCGTCCGCCCCCCCTTCCGCGTTCATTTACCCCGTCTTTCGTCCGATTTGTCCATTGCCGACTGTAGTTTTTATTGATCTCCTTCCTGATCACAGCTCACATGTATTTCCACCTGATAGTATGGAAACCTCTACGCAACATTACCCCAGTCAAGTGCACATACGCCCGCAAAATATTGAAGCTACCACAGCAAGAATTTTAGAGTTTCACAGTATACAAAACCCACACGTGAAAGCTGTAGGAAATTATTAAAGCTATATGAAGTACCGAGTATAAATAGTTTTTTTCCTTATGCTTGGCTTTTTCCCTGAGTACTGATCTATCGATCTATCACCCACGAGTAAGACCTGTGCATCGAATTATTTCTTAACAAAAGACAAGTATAAACAAATTTAGCCCCCTTTATCATTAAATTTTTCTCTGTTGTCATATTAACTCGCCCCTTCTTCTCCCGTTCCCTTCTTTTGTTTTCCCTCGCCTTTATTTACTATGCTACATTTTTTGAAATTTTTTCCCTTCCTGTATTTTTGGTCGACTAAATGTAATTTCAATGCATTTCAAAGTCCATGAAATTCTTCTCACTTTAATTCTCCTTAACGCTTCGGTTCCTCCTGTGGTACCCAAATTTTGCTGCCTATTCCTTCGTTCAACACCTTGATCGGAATTACTGTTTGCCTCATGTTGTTCTCCTCCAATATCCGCTTCCGACTGTTTTTCTCTATCTCCTAACCTTATCTGGCCCACTTTGCCGTACACTTCTCTCAGAACCTCCCTCGTCTCTCTCCGTCGCGTGCCCAATCTTCTCTCTTTGTGACCTATGGTCCATGCCCATCTCTCCCTATTTTTATTTTCCCCTCCCCCGCCCGATATGTCCCGCTTACTTCCTCCCCCATTCCGGTCGTGCCTTCTTCCCCTCCTGCTCAACCCTCCTCCTGTAGCTTCCTGCTTTTTGTTTCCCTGCACCTACCGCTCAAAATGCAAAACATCCCTCAGTGCAGAGATTTCGTCCTGTCACCATTTCACCAAGGCGCCCATATGGAGCTGTCATTTTGCTAAAGTCATTCTCTCTTATCTGCATTTACGGATTTCCCAACGTTACCCATTTATTATACGGTGCACGTCCAGTAATGAATTCCTGCTTCTCAGTACACTTGAGTTCTTGTATACAACCAAAACATTTGACTGTTACACTTTCGTGCGCTATAAACCTTTTTGTCTTAATATTTCTTAATTGTACATACGATGGAAAACGCTTTCAGTAACAGATAATATATTGATAGTATTCTACACCGCATTATCGTCTTATATTGATTAAAATAAGAATCGTATACGCGCAGGTGGCGTGTATTCTTAAGTGCGGGGCGAAGCTTGCTACGCAGTAGCATCGTCGCTTATGAGGCTGCGCAACCTTGGGCCCGCCGACGCTCGACAGGTGCCTTCACCGGAGGCTCCAAAGTCTGTCTGTACTGAGCGGACGTACTAGTGTTGCACTCGTAGGACAGCAATTAAGCGCACGACAGTTCCGAGAATTTCTCTAACATTGAAGGCTGACAGTTTAACAGAGTTTAATTTAATTAAAAAATCAATAGTTATAAATTTATATTATACAATTTTTTAAACTTAATTTTAAAATAGGCACAGTTTAAAATTTAATAAGATTACCAAGCATTTTATTTAAAAAAAAATTTATATTCATAGACATTTATAAGGTATGTATTTTATGTAATATGTCAGATAATATATCATATATATATAATGTATAAAAGGTATAATAAGATATATTTATATAAAAAATATTTTACTTTGTAAGGGTACATATTATTCAGTAAAATTTAATATTCATTATTTTTCTCGTATGATTATATGCTCTTAAATGCTTTGAGTGAAATAAGTACATCTATATTATTGTAGCTTACTAAATTTTGATTTTTATTTAAATAAAATAAATACATAATCAATAATATGAAATTCATTAACATATTTTATAAATTTACAGAAGATTAATATTTGTGAGTCTATTACCCAGTGATAATTAAATGTTTTCTTTGCATATTATAATTGTATATACTTGTATTTTACTCATTAGGATACTAAATTATTTATATGACCGAAGGTTTCAAATGATTAAGATATATTGGATATTTCAAAATAATTATATTATAGTTAATTAATTCGGCTCTAATATAAATATCAAAAATTATTAATTTTAAATATATTTCTATAAAATTATTAAGATAAGAACTATATACCTTAATATATTCTTGATACCTAAGGTAAGAACTATATACTTTTCTATGTTCTTGATACCTACGAATCCAGGGATTTATTGATTAAAATAGATCCTAAAATGATTAAATTATCCTAAACAAAAATTTTTCAATTTTGTATAAAAAATTTTTAAATAGAATAAAATCAATTTCGAAACGTGGATTACATCTTTCCAAATCGTTCTCTACATCTAATGACACGAATAAGCGATCTTTTAGCATACAATAAGTCTTATTAATATCCACACTTCGAATGAATTATGAATCTAATTCGAACAAATTATGAATCTAACTAAAACGTAATATTCGCTACCACAAATATAAGAAGCTAAGCCAAGCTATACAGTGGATATATATGAGCATATATTGAAGTAGACATTAAGAGTAAAAAGTAAGAGTAAGTACGAGGGCGATTTTCCGTACATCTCGAAGAGACCACAAACATACTTCTAGAGATTACAGCAATGACTCCAGTACCGCTTATACGTAACTGTACTTATCATTCGTTATTATCGATCGCTTACATTTGTAAATTATAGATTTTGTGAGCCACTTACTTGAAAGGAAGAACGCCACTGCATATTTCTTCTAAGTGTAGAATAACTGTTTGGTCTTCTGCTTTTTTTCAGGTGGAGGACTTGACACTTATGGAGTATACGTCAATTGCGCTTTCACATGGTGCGAGGGAATATGTCTTACAGAAACAAGTATCATCGATTATCGTGATGTGAGAGGGAATTTCTCAAACTATTTCTATTATGGGGAATACGAGTGGGGTTCAATATTCGACGCGAGAATTACTATTATAGTCGCTGAATGATAAAGGTCGTTTTCTTTTATTTGTATAAAGACTAAGGGTTGGTCTTCAATTTATCATTTAAAATTTTCCCATTATTAAAAGAACGTTCATAAATATAAGATAATTCAATTTTTTTAGTAGTAGATATTAAACCTGCAGTTTATTCATTTAATTTGAAGCTTGTATTAAATATATATATATATATCGAAAATATTTTGATATTAAGCAATCGTGTCAAAAGACGTAATATAAAGTAAATATTTTTAAATTTACCCATAAAATATATGATGAGATTTGAAAAAAATTCTTTTCACATAAAAGGCAATCGTATCAAGAAACAATATAATTTGATAAAAAATAGTATATGTTGAAAGTTTATTAGTATTATTTAATTTTAATAAAAATTTAATTAACATAATGAATAATAGTTTAGAATTACTTTTCCTGAAATTAAATATTACAAATGAATAAAGTTTTACAATATACAAATATTAGTTATTTTATTCTTTTTTATGTATAATTATATATCCATGGACATTAGTTTACATTGAGATAATATAAAATTTTACAAACCATATTTTTCAAATTTGATTTTACAACAAATTTATTAAGATTTTATTATTTTTAAGAAAATAATTGATAATATTTATTTTAGATTTTAGTAGTTACGCCTAGTGAATATTTCATTTATTGACTAATTTCTAGTATGCTTATAATTCACAAAATTACTGAAATAACATCACGTGTCGATAGTAATTATAATATTTGATTGATCTGTTACTATATGTCAAGCATATTTACAATATTTTTTATTTGTTTTTTTCAGTAACTGAGATAATTTTTTATATTATTGATAGATAAAATTATGCTATTTTAAATTATATTAGAAAATAGTTTGTAATCATAAAAATATTAAATTTAAATATTTATTTTCCATATTATCGACAAAATGCCAATGTAGTAGGTGATTCCAGAAACGCAGTTGATATATCGATCAGACAAACGTACATAAAAGAAACATAACGGTATCAGGCTCAATGAATTAATGAATTGCGATAGACTCATAATGGAAAACTCCTCGATAAATCCATTTTCCGTGTATTACTCCTTAAATAATTCAGTGAAACATGCCGTTCCGAATACTCATCTCCTGAGACTCTTAATTTTTATTCTCATTCTGACTGTGTGACTGTCTAGACATCCATATATCTGTCTGTCAGTCAGTCAGTCTGTCTGTCTGTCTGTCTCTTTATATATATATATATATAAATATTTATATAAAATACATGTTGTTAATTTAGGAATCTTATGTATTTTAATGAATTCATTATGAAAACTATCCTTTATATATATATATATGTAAATACTTAATGTATATATTTTTTGTTAAAATTTTTCTAATAAACTGATGTGTTTCTTGTATGGATTTTCTATATTCAATTGAAATTTGTAAGGATTAATGAACAGT
Source organism: Platyscapa corneri (assembly GCA_018907185.1). Lineage (NCBI taxonomy): Eukaryota > Metazoa > Arthropoda > Insecta > Hymenoptera > Agaonidae > Platyscapa > Platyscapa corneri. Next base: position 2,856,903 of record JACCHW010000048.1, on the reverse strand, counting down.
TTAGGTCAGTTTTCAAACTACACATAAAGAATTTGAATTATATTCTAATGAACACATTGTCCATTATATCGTCAGAATAATAATCTATTTGTATATTAAAACTTTTTCTAAAATTTTGTTCGATTAACGGATTTTTTAATGTTTGCTTATATATAATTCATTATGAAGTTAAGAAAGTTTTTGATGAAAATATGATATAAACTTTGAAATATTTAATCTATCTTCTAATATTTCATACAATTATACTATGGATATAAAATATAATAGGTTATTTTAATAAATCTGAATATATTGAGTATTATATTGAGTAATATATTGAGAATCTGGATATTACAAAGTAGGATATTAATTTAAATGTTAGTTATTTTTAAAATTTTTATATATACTTAGAATGATCCTATTTATTACATAGTTCATTATTTTGTACACTTATAAATATATATTTCTTAAGTCATAATTATTTAATTTACCAATATTTTATAATCTTTGATACATATGTATATATAGCAACTTATCTATATCACTTCCTAAAATGTTTTAAGTCCTAATTCGCCTGGCACCTGCGTCAATCTTTCAAATTTGAAAAGTAAGCAAAACTCAGCCCCAACTCTAAATAAATCTTCGATGTTACATCTTAAATCTAGCTCCCTTAATACATATTCCATCAGAATTTCTCCCTAAATTATTAACGGTTATCATTTCACCTATTTGTACACCAACGTACCTGCTTGATCGTATTTATTTATCCACTTTATTCTTCTGCTTTGCGAAGGATGTGCCATGATCATATATATATTCTAGTGTTTATACATGTACATACATACTCAAAGCTACGCACATTTATATATCGGTAAAAGCGAAGGAGATCGGTTTCAAATCCTTCCCCGGGGACACATTATACTTGTATTCGAAACACGCTGTTTCACCCTCGTCGTGCTACCTCGTTTTATATATGTTTACAACCTCAGATGTTACGCCGCTAGTCTCATTTCTCGTTAGCGTCCAGGACAATTGCTAGATTTTTCGACTGAAGCTAATCTATTTTCTAGAAAATTGATAAATAATAATAATATCGTTTTAGTTTTACTACACTGACTGTTTTTTGTATATATTATTATCTTCTTCATTTTGAAAATTTGTTTTGTTATATCTTGTTATTATGTTGTTATTTTCTAAATTTTTTTCGTATAAATTCAAAAAAGTGAAGTTATTTCTAGAGAAATTATTATAATTTCATTAAACATACGTCATTTAAAACAATAATGAAAATAATTTTTTTTAAAATATTTAACGTATATTATTAATTATACAAAAAAATTGTGATATTAATTAAAAAAACTTAAAAATTCCAGTCTAAATAATTTATTTGGTATAAATAATAATTTTTCCAGATAAATTTTACTTAATTTCTTATTATATGATATTTTATTAATAATTCAATATTGTGAATAAAATTATATAAAATTATACAAGTAGAAGTAATATTCTATGAAACTATTAAAGATTACATGATTTTTATAATCTTTTACAAGTATGAATTCCTTAGATATTAAAAATTTGTAATTGTTTGTACCGAAAAGAAAACCAATAAATATTAATAACTACATCATAGTTTTATTCTATTTTTAATAGTAAAATAAATAATATCTTATGAAAACTTAGAATCATCATTTTGGATAGTTTGAGTTAAAAATATGGCATTATAATAAAGAAAAAAGAAAAATTTAATAATATCTGTAACTGAATAAGTATGCATTAGTATTTTCCAATTTTTTTATTACCTTCAATTTATTTTTTAAAGTATGTTAACAATAGATTTTTAAACAAAATTACATATTTATTAAATATATGAAGAAGCAATTAGAACTATTCAATGGTTGTCTTTAGTTTTTGTTCACTCATTAATATGTATTAAAGTATATGAAATTAATCTAAATTATTCAAATGGTCTGTCTTTTTATTTTGTGTCACTAAAATTATAAATATAAAGCACTATTATATTTATGAACATAATAGTTTAACTAATACATTATAGGGGTAAATTATGGTTAATATATATATTTATTTTTACATATTTATTTTAGAAGTGTAAATCAGTATTTTACGTTTTTAAATTAATATTTAAAATATTTATATCTTGCTTAAGATATTACAATTTTTAAGAAGGTTGTAAAAAAGTTTAATGTGCGGTTCTTTTCTAAAATTAATGATAAGTTTTTTTAATACGGTTAATCAATAATATTATTGTATTAAAATATACGGATTATATGAAAAATAATATCGTTCGAACGTAAGAAAATTTGATTATTATCAGAAATAATTTGAAATGAAAAATATTAATTTTCTTTAAATAAATCTATTTTTTAACTTAAATTACTCGAACATATCAAAAATAAGAAAACTGATAAAATTTTGTTTCATCAGATATTCAGAAACTTTTCCGACTCAACTTGAAGTATAACTGAAATAGTAAAACTTCTAGTGATTACAGGTAAAAATTTATGATGTATCCATTTATTTTCAATCCATATTTAAAAAATTAATTTTATTATGTAATTCGATTATTTTTATAATCCATCATAAATTTTATCAACTAATTATTTTCTGAGAATAGGAATTAACTAATCAATAAATTTAGTTGTATCTGAAGGAGTTTTCGGTAAAAAGATAATGCGCGTTTGGAATACTATCGATATTATCAACTTCAATAGAATTCCATTTTAACGTTAATCAATATTAACATTGATTTTTTAATTTTGTATGCAAATTAAGCTATAATAATCCTTATTGCTTTCTAGATATAACATATATAGAGAATTTAATGGAAATATTAATGTTATGAAATAATATTAATAAAAGTAATATATTAAGCCGTAGACTCATGTGTAATATCTCTTGCCGATTTTACCTGCAGAAAGAAATTGCACTCCACTCATTTAATTAAATTAAATTGTTTGTCATAAATATAAGTTTCCAAATTCATCACAGCTACTGTTAGCTTAAAAAATCCATCATTCATCTGTAGGAAAGTAGAAAATTACAAAGAAAAAGAGAAAAATCGATGGATGCATAAGGCATGTGTAGAGAAATATAGATAATAGATAAATAACGCATTGCAATTGCACAAGTCGTAGGAAGAAGAAAAAAAGAAGCAGAAAAACAAAACCGACTACAGGGCACAGGTGTATAAGAGCGCATTTACGTCGTACCGCAGTGCTAGGATTGGCCAGAGGACAGAGAACGAGACAGTTCTCGCCCGTACGTGCTATGGATACAGAATCTCTGTGAACTGCGTGTTATATACATGCAACTAACGGTGCAAGTGTATACTTTGTTTGTCCATGTAGAGCTGTTTGTGTCAATACGCGCGCGTGCCCTAGTATAGCTGTGAATATACGAGAGTTGCTCGCACGTTATTAGAACGTTCTATCTTACTTCGAAGAGGATAGATGCTTCTCTACGTCTACGTTGCAGTCTTCTACGATTTCGTGACAAGTTCACGATTGAAAATAACAAGGTGGTACAATCCGAGAATTTTTAAGATCAATTTTTTCAATTATTCTGCTGATCTCAAACTCTTAAGCCAGTAATAATGTAAATATTTAAGATTTTGAATGCTTCGAAGATAATCAATCTGATGAAGTTATGCATGCAATGTACATGCATAAATTAGAAGTTTTAAGTTATACGTAATCAACAGAAACTTACTTAGATTCAATAATAGAAATTTATTTGCTGATCCAAGTATCAAATTATACTGTATCTAGTTTTTTCAAAGGAATCCTGCTACCTTTATTTCATTAGGTCATAAACCTTTACTGTAATCTATAAGATATTACGCTGTTGAGAGATACATTAAATCTTTTCTACTAAATTAATTCAAATTTTTTAACTCATGCAATTCGATTAAATATAGTTACCCAAACAATTTGTAATATACTTTCATTATACAGTTTATGTTATTGCAAAAAGATTTAATAATAAATTAGTTTTGTCATTGCTTCTTAATTCGATAGGTTTGTACGCATAAATGAATAAACAAAATTACTAAATTAAGTCCATTCTATGTAATTCCCTTTAATCTCCTTTTGAAGCTTTGCAGCAACGTTTAGCTTCCACTTTACAAGGCACCAAAGATCGTTTTATATCATTTTCTCTTCTTGAGTTTAATTCTTATATTTACACGTATTTTATTCCCTTCTATCTAATTTCTGTGCATCTTTTTTCCTTTGGAATGTGCATTTATACATTCTCACAGCTTGAGTTTATCAAAAAACCACTGAGTCGCATTCCAAAACAAAGAACCCAATTAGAGGATCCTTCGAATTATATAATTTATATATTTTTCAAAATTATATCCATAGCATCTGCAATTAAACTGCTTATGCAAAAATTTTAAATTAGTCATGAGTATCATTTACAATAAAATTTATTTACATCACAACGTCAGAATAAAAATTTATACTTTGTATTCCCTTTATTAGCCAACGATAACTGAAAACAAAATCTGGTAAAAATTATTTTGTTTTACGAAAAATTTGATTATGTATACATTCACTGTAAAAGAATAAAATTGTTTCTTTTTTCTTATAAATAAGCTAAAAAAATCTTAATTTGTTACTTAATTTTTGTCTTCCTTCTAATTATTAATTGTTAAAATTTTTTATATATAATAGTTATAATGATTTTTATAATTTTTAATCATGAAAAGTTAATTGATATTGCCTTATAGTCTTTGCATAAAATATCAACCTAAATTTAAAAAACAGATTTCTGTAATAATACGTTTATTATAAATCTAAATATTGATACTGATATATTTTAAAAATAAATCACAAATTTCAAATATATATTACAATTTCTAGGAAGTATGAAAGGTGGTGTTGAGAAAAAAAGAGAAACAGACAAAGACGTATGCTGATGGAAATGTATACTTTATCAAACGCTTCACAATGTATCTTGCGTTATTCTACATGTATCATGAGACTAGCGCCTATGCATTTGTTCATACTCGATGCGGCAGCGCATCTGTGAATTTGACGAGCGCGTATTTTAATCCGTATGGGAGTGTATGATGAAACACATGAGCTGCCAAACTAATACCGTCTTTGATAATATTTCAGCAGTCAAGTCGATGTACGTACAAAACTGGCATGCCCATTTTGGTATTTTAGCACCCTTTTCTTTTATATATATATAGAATATTTTAATCAGAGCAACATTATATTGTTTAAGACTGAAATGGACATTTTTCTATTTCTTAGATTTATATAAGATTATCTTATGATGATGTAAATTTAAATTATCTAAATTTAAATTTAAAATATAAAATTAATAAATAATTTTAAAAAATTTTAAATATTGACAGTCTATTGTCAATAATTGGCAAAACAACCGCAGTAAATAATATAAAGATTAAATTTTGTAAATAAAATTAAGAAAATAAATTATAAAATATCAATCGAAATAAATTTCGTAAATAAACAATATCTTCCACATAATAAATATTTTTACGATTTAATTCTTTTTCAAATAAATAATTTTTAAAGAAATATTAAAAACGGCGGTTTATGTTGTGTACATTATAAGGTATTAGAAAGTAGGGTGGGATAACATGTATCAATAAAGCCACGTGTACATGGTATTAAAGTTTTTAAATATTATTTTAATTAAATATCAAAATCTTATTTATGAATGTATTATTAAATTGGATATAATCTAAATATTAATTATTGAGTACTCAAACAAAAAAATATTTAAAATAATAGCTGAATGATAAAGTTGAAAATAAACTTATTTCATTTACAATTATCGTAAAACTTATTAACTAAATGTGAGTCATTATATAATTATATATTATATAGATTTTATAATAACTATTTTATTTTTTTATTAGTTTATTATGTTTTTTAAAGATATAAAAAAATAATAAATTATAATTATATTTAGTTACAATATAGTTATTATACATTTTGTTCACAAATATTACTTGTATATAAAATTAATTTTATTATCGGTATGAAATAATTAAAAATATGTTTAGTATAAAAGAAAAACATATTTAATATATAAATAAATTTAAAAAGAATTGTCACTTTTAAAAATGTTTCTTATTTTGTTAAATTTAACATTAATTATTTGTCAAAGAAAAATTTAATACTTATTACTTCTCATACTGAATATATAAAATATAATCTCCATAAGTTTACTTAGTAAATGCTTTGAAGACTTCTATTAAAAATTAATGTTTTTAGTAATTAAAATTGTAACAATTTATTAAGTATATGTTAGAAATAAAAATTTCATACTACTTATATTTTATATAAAAAAGTTTTAACTTATTTCAATAAATATACAATTTGAAATTCATTATTAGTAACGAATATTTAATTTCTATAAACTTTCGAGGTTAAATGAAGTATTAATTTTTCAAGACAAATTAAAATATGAAATGAATTTAATGAATTTTATTTTAAATTATAATTAATATTTATTTAAACTAAATAGATATATTTAACAAAATCTTTTATTATATTTCACTCATTTCTCCACTATAATAGTAATTTTATGACTCAGAATATAATATTATTCTTAAATTTTAAATATTTATATTTAGGAAATTAATGTTGCTTGACATTATAATAACAATATATTTGAAAATGATTATTATAGCTGTGTGTAAATATTATGTAAAGGTTGTATAAATAATAATATTATTACATACATATTAATAAACATATATAAATTATATAATTTTTATAAGTTTTATATTGGGATATCCGTGTCTTATATAATAAGTTTGAGAAAAATATTCTTATATCTACGTTATGCTTTATATTTTTAATCAATTAATCTGAAATTAATGTAATTTGCAATGTGATAAATGTGAAAGCTTATATAAATAGTGAAGTATATAATTAAAGTTCTTCAAAAGTAATTTTATATGCAACATAAATGTATATATCTATCTCTTTTATAAACCACCTTGATTACTGTATTGATTTATATGCTTTATATGATTTATATTCTCCTAAATCAATAATACAATTTTAATAGATATACATTCAATATCTCAGATTTTTCATTGACATACCGCTTGTTTAATATTACATTTTTTAATAAATGATTCTATAATAGTTTTATTTAATGAATTATTAGCTACAATTAAAATTTGTATTCGTGTAAGATAAAATTATTTCTAAATTATTTTTATATTAAAAAATATGTTTGTAAAACTCGAACTGTATTTTTATAAATAATAATTTTATTAAGCATATTATTCTATGTACAATTCCAACAAAATACTAAATTAAGATAATAGTAAATTTTATTTTCAATGTATATATAATTTTAAAATAGCTCGTAATCATTTTATGATATATAGCCATCATTTCTTGCAAAGAACTATTATTAATGTTAAAGAGATATATGAATCTTGTTAGATATTTATTTTAATTTTTATCAATAATAAATTGCACTTTAATTTTGATTTATTTATAAAAGGATAAAAGGTATATTCTCATTGTTTCTGAAATTTAATTGTTAAACATAAAATACTGATTGTAATTTATTATTTTATACACTTTCTTTTGTTCTTACATATTTTTATGGAGGTCTTACTAGCAATTATTTCAGATATCGGTATTTATTAGAATGAATTATTAGTCTTAATAGTCATTTTTTATTACAAGAAAACGGCTAGATTAATCTTACCTTAATGTATAATACGTGACTGATATTTTGTTTAAAAGTAAGTCTTCAAAATATTTAGTCATTTTATATTTTATAAAATTATTACTTTTTTTAATTTATATGGTGAATACTTACTCTTAAAAATGTACAAATATTTTGAAAATAATATATATCTCATTTATATATTTTATTACTCTTTTATTACTTTATTACTAATATATATTTTATTTATAATTTATATTTTGGTATGTTTAAAAAATGAAGGATCAATAAGCGATAAAATTAAAAATTAAAATTGTAATAGAAAATTGTTTGAGTGCAGTTGTGTAAAATAGAGATAGAAAAGTTAAACACGGCTGACTTTCTTAAAATTTTTAAATAGCAATTTCTTTTTAAAAGGTTCCACAAAGTTAAATTTAAAAAATTGCAGTTATAAATTTTTTAATTTAAAAATCTTATTAAAAATATGAAATCATAGACATTATTAAAAATATAGTAAAGTACGTTTATATAAGTTTCTTAAATTTAATGAAAAATAAGCGATAGTTAGTATTTAATAATTGACTTTCAAACATAAAATATTATACAATGGTTCACATCAAAAGGTTAAATCTGGATAGAAAAAATGACTAACAAATAGTTTCTTAAAAAATTATATCTTAATACTGAGATAATAATTACGAAATACTTTTTTAATTTTAAGAGCATCTATAATAATTTTTAAAACTTATTTAAAAAAATTTTAGTTTAAATAAGTAAATGTTACATTCATACAAAACATGACTAATTTTCTAAGTGAATGAATCAGATATTTATTTCTATACTCCATATTTTTTTACATATGACATGAACAAAATAACAAAATTTAAAAGTTTTAACAATAAAATAATTCAAACGAATATAAATTTTTTAAATGATAGTTTAATGATTAAACTAAAAAGTAATTATGAAATAATAATACCTATAAGAATTAGTGAAAATGTTTTGTAGTATTATTAGTTATAATTATATATTTGAATTATTATTTTTAAGTAAGTGGGACATAAAAACTATATAATATTACCATCTTTCCTCTCATATTATTTAATAATTTTGATACTTCACATTTATATTATGGATTACCAAACATAATTTAAAATACGTTACTATTAAAAATGCAAAAACACGACTATTTATTAATTTTATTTATACTATTTTGAGATTTTTGTACAGCTCATTTATTCTACAAAAATTATTTAACAAATAAAAATTTCTTTTTGTGCAGTATTGAATTTGATAGTAGTTGCCATAAAGAACATTAGATTTATTATTATTATTTGTAATATAAGTAATCTTAGATTAATTGAAAGAATGAAATGTTGTAACAGGATACGTGACAATAGAAACAGAAACGGAAGGGAAGGAAAAATAATGTTCGTTGTGTATGTATATTTCATCATGCAGCGATTTGTGCCTGAAGGCATTCACAATACAAAACCCCTATGGTATGCAGTCAAAATGTAGATAATTTTGAACAAAAGGTGTTAGAAATCGCAAATACAACTCATATTAGTTTTTGTTCATTTTTTGTTTTAGCTTTTATTTAAAAATACCTTTAGAATGAAAATTATTAATATATTGAATAGTAAATTATAAGTCTAAAATAGTTGTATTTAGTAAAATGGTGTTATATTATTTTCGTGTAAATGCATTTACGATCAAAGGCATTTTAATATAAAACCTTTGGCAATCCTAGAATATTTTATTACAAAATATATAATATATATCTATAATCAACGAATTCTTTGTTCATTCGGAACAAATAATTAAAATTTTCCCTTTTATCTTTCTATCCTTAAACAAAAAAATTTTTAATTGGTATGCAGAATTTCTGATTAATTAAAAGAAATATGCAGAGAAGGAACTTAACTCTCAATATTATAAAAATTATTTAATTAAACTGAAACTGATTATCTCATTTACATATAATTCATTTAACAATTTCATTCTGATAATTTTTTTAGTTGTGCAGATATGAAATTATATCCATATTGAATCTCATTTTTAGTAATTACTTTTTTTAAATTAAACATTAAATTTTTGTAGAAATAATGTCGCGTGTCATTATACGTACTTAATACATCACAAAATTAATTTTGATAGTTTTAAATCCAACTATACATCCGTTAAAAAAATATTGCAGTTAAAAAAATTATTGAAACTCTATTCGTAAATTAATAGTATTTATGTAAATTTTTAACATGGATGAATTACTTTTACATTAGATCATTAGATTTTAAAATTTCTGGAATTTCGTAAATAATTCACAAAATCTTTTCAATAATAACAAAATAACAATTATAAGATATTTTGTAGTATTATAATTATTTATTCTGTGAAGAAAAATTAAAAAAAAAAATTTTTTTTTCCTCATAAATTCAGTCTGCTGGTAAATAAACATTATTCTATCTTTTATTTCTGTTTTATTTTATTCAAGTAATCAATTAATAAGGTTTAACAAAATAAAATTTATCGAAAATGATATGATTAAAATTTATTTATTCAAAATTATTGATTATAATATTTTATTAAGAATTGAAGAAGTATTTTCTGTGCGGTTGAGCACCATAAATCATTAAATTTATCTATGATTGTAAATAAAATACTAATTTTAATTTTATAATATATTAGTTGTACATAAGTTTTTAAATTTTACAGAAATAAAATTATCGAGTAATAAAAATATAATAATATTGCTTTAAAAGTCAAAAGTACGTATGACACTTCTAAAATATAATCAGAATTATTTTTTTCTATATTGTTTTTATTATTTTATGTGGATTTATTTACTTAAAGAAGTTTGATGAAATTTTCAAAATTTATTTTTCTACAATTTGCATAAATTAAATAAGTTTCTATACTAAATTTTTGTAAAAACAATTGCAGTAAAATCAGGATATATTTTGGTTTTTATGTTTTGAATAAAACTTTTTGAATGTTTATCCCACTATTTTAAAGAATTTACAGTAAAATTGAAATAATTAAAAAATATAATGTTACTTTTTTATAAAAATGAGTAATAATTAATAATAAATGTTGAGATTGAATGAATTTTCTTTTTAAATTTAAATTTTATTGTTTTAGAAGATGACTGACATTATTTACCTATATGAACGTATTAATATAAAGTTATTTTCTAAAGTAAATATATTTTATTCTAATCATAAATTTTAATAATTTTTTTTAAGATCAATAAGTATGTATATGTATATATCACTTATTTTAATAAATAGATTTCAAAACCAAATTTTTTATTTTTACCAATATAGGGATCTTTTTACTTTTAGATTGTCCCCATATTAATAAAAAATGTTTGTTCAATATTCTATGGGATACCCATACAATCAATGTTCTTTTAAAATATATTATCTAAAGAAGCAATCAAATTTTTTTCTCCATGCCTTCCCTTCGGGCTCCCTACTACTTCCCGTAGTATTCGAAAGTTTTCTCCCGTCTGTCAGCCTTAGGGCGAAGAGCGCACGCATTTGCCTCGGACGCGCTTTGTCGCTCTAGACAAAATAATCTGCTTTGTTCCTTATAAAAAAAGAAAAAAACTGAAAGAATAATGGAAGAAAAAGAAAAAACAGGAAGAGGGGGAGAAAGGTTTTCTCGCATTCTATATGGTTTTACAAAAGTGAAAAAAGCGCAACCCTTTTAAAAACTGCAAAATTAGGGATTGGCTAATTTTTTATTGCGACCGTATTAAGCGCAGATCAACGACCACGAATTACTATCATTTGTTGCGTAGGTGTGGTAAAATGATCAAGTAAGGGAGGTTAGGGTGGTTAAAAGTTAAGGGTGGCATGTCGAGTTGGCATCGTCTCCGAAGAATCTTTCAAGTTAGAGAAAACGATCAGACAAAGCGCTGTAATTCGATTTACAGATCTTCTTATAGTTTCTTCATCTAAATTCAAATACGTTTATCCTACTACAAGAATGCGATTTAATTTTCTTACATTTCTTTTTTTCGATTTGACAGAATATATCTATTTTCCGTTTTTTTTTTTTATAAAAAAATAACATAAAAAAAAATTTCTTTTCTATAATTTGCAAACTATATATTTCATTTAATATAATATAATATATGTAAAAATACACGTTAGTAAAAGTACATATTAGTAACATCCAATTTTTAAACGTTAATACGAAATTTTACTGAACAATTTAAATCAATAAGTTCTTATTTAAAATTTTCTTATCATAGTTTAACTGAAAAGAAAATCAGTAACCATTCCTCTGCAAACATCAATGTGAATATCTATTAGACTATATTTTAAAACTTTTTTAGGCACATAGAATTACAAACTTTTAGTTCAACATATTTTCATTTTAAGGAATAATTAGTTCAAAAGTTGTATGCATTAAAAATTTAAGGTTAATATAATAACATAAAATCTATAAAATTGATATTAATTTATGCATATAATCATATCTTATATATGTTCATTCTGGTATAAATCTTGTTCATAATTAAATAATTATTACATACACAAATTTTATTCTAATAATATTTATTTCAAATATAGAATAAATTTTTTTATAATTAAATGCATTAAAAAGTTAAGATTAATATTATAACATAAAATCTATAAATTGATTTTTTTCAATTAATTATACATATAATTATATCTTATATATGTTCACTCTGGTATAAATCCTGTTCATAATTAAATAATTATACACCACACAAATTTTATTCGAATAATATTTATTTCAAATATAGAATAAATTTTTTATAATATCAATCAATACTGTTATCATTAAAAAACCATTATGGTTTAAAGTCAGTAAATTTTTATAATGAATTGATTATCAAATAAAATAGTTGATAAAAATTGGATATGAAAACCTAAGTAAAGTATTACTTACATTAAAAAAGAAATATTTTATTTAAATTTTTAAGTTATTTAAATACAATGAGTAAAGTTACTTGAAATGTAATGAAAAACAATGTAAAAAAAATAACGTATCAAACAATTAATTTTTTTTGTAATAAGAAATTATTCAATGCATCGCCTGCTAATCAGAAAAGTTAAAAAGAAGTATTTCAAATAAAAGAACCCTTTTAAGATCTAAATAAGAGAACCATTCAAATGTGCGCAATATGTATATATATGCGCACGTACACAGAAGAAGAATACTTGTTTCATATGCAATAGAAAAAGAAAGTTAAGAAAACGAAGAAGAAGATGAAGAAGAAGGAGAAGAAGAAGAAGTAGAAGAAGAATCAAGTAGCATAAAAGGAAAGAAGGGGTTTCTAACAAAGTTTTGCACGGGTGCGATAGACTTCCGCCTTTTCAAGTTTCTCTGCTGCTTCGAAACGTCTTGCACAAAATTTCGTATTTTGCCTCCTTACACGACTACTCATTCAGTACAATAAGAAGTTTTCGCGGTTCGATGTAACTCAACTCTACTATCTATAAATAAACTACTTTACTCTTCCGGGACTTATACGTATACAATAGTGTACGCAATAGCAAGAGTGGCCTTTGCAAGTTTATTTTCGAAATATTGGGAAAAAACCTAAGCATTCATTTTTCGTTCATCGGATTTCGAGTCTCGAATATCTCGAGTAAAGGATTTAAAAACTTTTAATACATCAAGACTTTGAGCAATAATTTTATGTACAGTGGTTTCTGAAAGAGTATCTTTAGCTTCTAAAAATAATAGTAATCAGTATAATTATATATTATGTTTGCATTTTTCTGATTGATATTAAAATAAATTGGGAGAAGAAAGATAAGAAGGCCCCCTAAATTAAATATTACTTAAAAATTCTTAAGTAGTGTTAAGAGCAAATCTATGTTCAATGAAAAAATTAATACCAATGTTTCTAATAAGTAAAAAATGCTAAAATAATAGGCGAGAAAGTATAAAAACATTATATGTATAGTGTCTAAGACAATATTAAAATAAATATGTAAGAATTTATATTGATGAAAAAAAATTATACGTATATGTATATATATATAATGTAGTGTACAAATTTAATATGTAATGTATAATAAAAATGTAAGATATTGCTTAATAAAATTAACTTATAACTAACTTGTTTAAAAAGTTAAAATTTTATTTTTATCAGGCTTAATTTTATCTACGAATATTAATCTTCAGATTTAAAGGATGACAGTTACAAGAATTATTTTTTTTTGTATACAGAAAATCTTTAAAAAGAATGATATTGTAATTAAATCTTTCGTTTCATTTATGAAACATGTATTGGAACTTAGGAAATTGTATAAAATAATGAGTCATAAAATAAAAATAATTTTATATTTCAGGGGAATTCTTACTGATGTAAATTTTTTAACATATTTAATAATAAAAGTAAGTTTTTTTATGATAAATTGTTTAAAATTCTCATCTATATATAATATGAAAATACAGACCGTTTGCCTTTAGAAAATTTTATCTCTCCCGATCTTTACTCATGTAAAAACAGAAAAGTTTCGTAGTTTCTTTTGGTGATATATTATAGATTTATGTTTGTTGCAGCCTTAAGTGATGCATTAATTAAAATTAATTATTCATTCGTTATAATAAAAACATGGTTAAAATAATCTTTATAAATTTAACCATTAATTTTGCAAATTTAGTAAGCATATTTATTCAATTATTATTAAGTATTCTATATTTAAATTATATTTCTATCAATTTTTTGCAGTCACAGAGATCGCATATTAACAAAATTTCTTGTACGTCTCAATATTAAAAATTATAATAATTTACTTCATTACTATGTTTATCACGACAAATTTTTATAGAAAATTTTTCTAAACCAACTGAATATTTTAAATATTATTGTTGATTCTGTCTTTATATTTATATATTAGTAATATAGTTAAGCCATGAAAAGATCCTGTAAAAAATTTATTTCTTTTTATTATTCTACATATTATTATTTTATTTATATCTGCCCTGCGATAAAGAAAATTTTTGCAGCATAAGAAATGAATAATAATAATAACAACAACAAAAATAATAACAATAATACTTCAAGTTTACTTGACCATATAACTTCTTTTGTAAACTGAAAATTACTTTATTGCCACTTGCTTTATGAAGACCTCCTCTAAAATTCTTAGAGTTTCCTGTCTAAACAAAGATCAGCTGATTCAGAGACTTATTTTATTGGTGCAGGTGTACTAGTTGTGAACTTTATTCGACCACGGACTTTATTGGCTAGACAAGCTTATACCATACATATTGCAATTTATAGCAAAGTAGTGGGAGCTACGATCGACTTCGTAACAGTAAAAACTGGATTATATTTTAATACTCGCATATGTATTATCGTAGTTCATTGTGTAAAATATTTGATTTATAGAATTTTCGTATAAACTACATTAATATAAAAATAAATATAAACAATTCCAAGTAATTCTATTACAAAAAATATATGATAAAAAATATATGATAATATATGATTAATTATGTATTCTATACGTACATAAATAAATAATAGTAATTATTATCGTATATTCAATCGAAACTTTTTACTATAGATTTCTATAAATATTATTAAGTATAACATATTTATATAAATGCTTATATAATATTTTACATATAAGAACGTATGATATAAAACACATTTTCAAGGTTAGCTTAACTTTATTTCATGCCATTTCTAATACTTTTTTAGTAATCATCATATTTTAAAAATGCATACCATCTTTTAGAGATAAAATGAAAAAGGATATCATTATAAATCTTCTTGAATAAAAAACTAAAATATCTTAAAATACTTTTGCAAATTGTAATTTAATTTACATTATTTGGTATTATAACTAAAAAAAGTTTTTTGAAAGATTTACAACAAAATACAGTAAAAAGATATTCAAATATATTAGAATACAAACTAGAAAAAAGTAAATTATTCAGACACATACATTTATATATAATAAATATTTTTTATAACGGTTTTTGTTTAAAAATAAAAATGCTATTAAATATTTCAAATGTAGCAGAATTTGCACGTACCTATCAAAGTATGAATTTCCCATGTTGACTCTGATGAATATATCGACTCATACTCGAGACGCTTATCAAAAAACTCCCCTAAAAATGCAAGCAAAGATGTATGAAACGCGACAAACACAAAAGCATGATAAAGACGCTGTACATAGTTTAGATTGCACGTATCATTAACTTTCTTCTTTTTGCTTCAGCATAAAAAAGAAAAAAAGAAACCTCCTTCTATTTTGTATCTCTGAGAAGAATTAAAGTCCTGTACTTGGTATAGTTCAGTTTCGTTATAATTGTACGACCAACTAAATTGGGTACACACAACGTTAGTTGAAAAAGGCCGAAGTAAAAGCGCCTTATTCTCTAGTATGTTTGCATAGTTTTAAAGCATCATTTTGTCTTTTTCCTCATAGTGGAAAGTTGCTGGTTCAGTTCGTGAAAGTGAAGCTTATGCACAGCTGGACAGCATGATTGCATGAAAGATACTACGACGTATTCGTATAAATATTTTCACGAATGAAAAGCTAAATGAAACAAGAAGAACAGCATAAATATAAAATCATGCACTTTTTCATATTTTAAGTATTTGCTAATACTTTTTTTCTCGATTACTGATCATTATTTTGATGCCCCATTATTTTACTGTATGATAAAATTAAAATATAGTTTTGCGATATAGAACTTTTCACACATGTCTCAAAATATAAAGTTCATGTATATCTAAAAATATAATATTTATCAACGTATTTTATATGAATGCACGTATTATTCATAATTAATGCATGCGTATAATATTAAATATAACTTTATAATAACAGTTGATAAAGTAATTATTATTTTAAAATTTTAATACAGTTATGGTTTATGATATAAAAATTTAAGATCAGTATTTTTGATGAAATAAAAAATCTATTAACAATTTTTCATTAACATATTTTTTTTTAAATTAGTATTTATTTAATTTTTATTATAGAATAGAATTTAATAAAATACCCTTAAGCGTAGTATAAATGATTTTAAAATAGTTTTTATAAATAATTTGGTGTTTTAATAAAATACTATATAATAAATATTACAATTTGATTAATAAATTGAATGCATTATAAATAATTAAATATACATATGTAAAAATTATAAAAAATAAATATGAAAAATAATTAAAATTTTTTTTATATTTTATGACGTATGACATCTAACATTATATAAAAATTTCAATTTTCAACTAAATCACAATAAGACAAATGTTATTAGTAATAATGATAACGTTAATTAAATAATATCAGCATTATAATTCTTAATGAATGAAATGCATAGATTGTAAAGTTACGTGATTAATCGTATTAAAAGAGCCGCACAAAGAACAATATTTTAAACAGGAAAATAAAAATACTGCAAGAACTACTTTTGCGACTCTGCCTGGTCAATATCCCTGTTCCGAAAAAAGATGCCATTAATAAGTTATCGAATAGCACTAACCGAGCACGACTATGACGTATGACTAATAGTCAATCGGCTATTATACGACAACCGGGTGCAAATGCCGATATATGTTAAAGTAGTGAGGAGGCTCTTCCTTTATCAGATTGCCATAATATAGAGTTTCTCAATTAAATCGCGAAATCTCATTGCTTATTTGGAGGAATCACGTTGGAGAATAGAATTCTAATAGCAAAATAGAATTTCGCAACGGATTGCAGATGGATTAGTCATAATAACTATCTTAGAGGCAGATCACTTCTAGGTTTAACGAAGAAAGGTTTGTTTTACTTTTTGAAATTTTTATTTTGAACTCGATCAGATATTCCATAGAAATAAATAACTTAAAAAAAATATGAGTAAAATAGATGCAGCTGATTAATGTAATGTGTAATCACTAGAGTGCAGCAATATACATATGGTTTAGTCGTATTTATGAATAAGACCAAATATATTGATTTACTAAAGTAGCTGAGTCGAAGTTATAATATTATAAGATTGTTTCATATCATTTTCTTAAAAACAAGCTAGCAAAGGATAATCATTTTGAAGTACGTGAGATAAAAAAAGACAAGAGAAATGGGATAGACGGTAAACTAGATTAGTGATTCTTTTGCAAGTATCAGATTTTAGATTATTCAGATATATTTTTACTTTGCACATAATTCCAATCATTTTCTTTTTACCCTTATGAAATTATACACAGATTCTTTTATTTTTAATATCTTCCATTTTTAAATCTTTACCCGTCTCTCAATAGAATTATAGTGTCACTAATTTTTTAAAATTTTCTCACAGAAACGTCGGTAGTGATAGGTTTTAAGTGAAGCCTCATCACCTTATTGCAAGAGAGAAGAGTACGTTGAAAACAGGATAATTCGGTATTCCAAAGCATACAAAGCTGTAAGGATTTAGAATAAATCAAATAAGAATATTCTTATCGAATTGTATTTTGTAAAGAGATATAAATTAACAGAAAAATCTAGTGTTAAATCTTGTATTAAATGTCGCAAAACACGAGATCTGTAAGCACAGAAATAAAATTTTTAAACGCAGTTACGACAATGTGAATAAATGTATAATTTTGCAAATTTTATGCATTAAATTAAAGTTATCAATTAGCTTCTATAAATTCTTTAAAACTTATATTGGATAGAAAAAAATTAAACAAATTGAATTATTAATAAAACACTTAAGTAAAATAAGTAATTTCTTTTAAAAATTATATATTATAATAATTAGGATAAATTAGGTTATATCAATAATAAAAAATGTTTGATTTATTTTAATTGTTAATTATTTTTAAAAGTTATGTTTATTATGTGAGATTAATATTGTCAGTAATATGTTCTTTAATTTAATCAATCAATATTTATTTATTTTATAAAATTATTTTCAAATATGAAAATTTAAATCTTGTTGAAATTTTTAATATTTTTTATTATACAAAATTCTATCCTTGTCTTGTTCAAACTCTCTTTCTCAGAGCAAGAAAAAGAAAAGAAGAACCGAAAGGAACAGTTAGAGTTATAATAATGAAAGAGGCAGGGGATCTATAGTAAAAGAAAGAGACAGAGAGAGAGAGAAAGAGAGTGAGACACTCCGAAAGAGAGAGAGACAGAGGGAGAGGAGTGCTTCAAAAGAAAATATTGACTTAAGAAGAATGACTTACGAAGGTGACTAGACTTGTGCATTTCAATGGTCATTAACCTCTTTGCTTATCAGTGATCCCTTTTTGTACTCATCAATGAAAATATGTTTTCGTTTGCATTATTACTTTAGACACTGTATTATGCAAAAAAAAAATTATGGTAGAATCAAATTTATTTATCAGTTGGTGATCAGATAATTAATTATTGATTAGTCAATTTAATTAGATATCAAATTAAAGTTTTTTTATATTAAAAATATTGTTTATTACATTTTTTCGTCTTTGATAATAAGGTTATTATTATATTTTTAAACAGATTTATATATACAGGAATTAGTATTGATATAAATGTCATATCTAATTTAAAAATTGAAACTTGAAATTTAGTTTTATTGGAAATTTTACGAAAATATTTATAATTTACAAACTTTTAAAAAATATTTTAAAGAGATAAGTAGGTGAAAAAGTGGATAGAAGTTGAAAAATGAAAAATGAAATTTTCCAAAATGTAGTATAATGTTATTGGTAATCTATAGTAAAAATGAATTTGTAAATTAATTTTATACTATAAATGAATGAATTTATAATTTCATTCATTTATTACGAATATTTAAATTCATAAAAGAATTTTAAAATATACATTTGTATAATTTTAATTATGAATACATGTACTTTTTAATTAAAATACATTTAACACAAAATGAAAATATAATTTTACTAAAATAATAAAATAGAAAGATACCTTTTCACATAAATAATTTTATATAAATAATCATATATAAATAAATTATATAAATAATCACATGTATATTTTTAACTGAAAGAAATGAAGAAAAAATAAAAAATAATAAAGGATTGATTTTTTTTTATTTATATTTTAATTCATATTATTATTAAAAAATTTGTATCGTCTTTATCAGTATTAATTACTTTTAAAATAAGTTAATTAGTATATGAATTTTTATTAGTAAACTGTAGTTTTATCCAATTTTATTATTTTAATATTGTGCATTTATTTTGTAGTTAAAACACAATCTATTAATATTTTCTATTTAATACGTTTTTTAAGTTATATTTATATATATTTATTTATATAACCAATAATAGATCCTCTTTTAATGGAAAGCGGTTTTATAATTATAGAAAATTGTATATAATTGATGTATCTCATGATTTTGTAATTTCCGATATTTTTTTGCTTATTTCTCTATTTTAAAGCAAGTATTTTCAAGTATTTATGTTTAAGTACTCTATATTTATATCATTTATTCTTTTTATCAGAATTCTTACTATTATTCACATGGAATTATGAATGATATTATTAAATTTTTTAATTTTTACTTTGAATTTTCCACAAGTATTAGAGTATTTTGACCAATTAAAAACATTTTTGAATAATTACTTTTTCATATTTTTATTATTATAATACAAAAATTACTGTAATTCAATTTTTAATTTAAAAATTTTAATAGATCCGGTGTAATAAATAACATTAACTGTACTTTTTCAATTAAATTGTTACATTAATTTGAATGTATACATAATTATAAAATAAACGAAAAAACTTGCTGAACTTTGTTTTTTACAAGAAGTATATTGTTAAAAAGTTTTAAATACTTCGTATAAAAACTTTTTTAAATGTTCTACATAAAAGATCATATGAAAAATTAAAAAAAATTAATCACACATCTTTGCCAATTTAACAATTTCTCAGATTACTCATTTATTTCCTTAAATTTTCTATTTTTAAGTTTATACAAAATTAATTTAAAAATTTTTTAATTTGCGTACGCAAAAGAAATAATAAATAATAAAAATGAGTTTAAATTTTCTTAATCAATATTGAAAAATAATAATTTAATTATCTAGATGATAGTTAACTATTTTAATAGTTATCAAATTTAATAATTAATATTTATTAGTATATACATATATAAGTAAATCAATATCATGTATTAGAGAAAATAAATTATATATATATATATATTTATATATATTTGAAATATTATAAAAATATTATAATATAAATAATAACTTACAGTTTGTGTATCTTGTGTTAGATTGAATAAAATTACAAGCTCCGCAATCAACAGTTATTCTATTTAGTGACCATACGAAAACTATTTATTCATTAATTATAAATTGTTTGAATATTGATATATGTATAAAAGTGTCCTTGTGAGCAGAGTTTTTTAGTATCATATTTACATTAAAATTGTAATCTACATAACCATGTTGAAAATATATCTCATATATTTTAAATACTGAAAATTATAGAAATTATATATTAATTCCACATTTGATGTTTTGTGTTTGTTATTTATCAATATATTATATCAATTACAATAAATGTGCCAAATCAAATACTATTTCTTGGAAATTCCACAAGAATTAATTTCTATTTAAGATAAAATTTTCAAATAAAATTATGATAAAAAAATATATAATACGAGAACAGTTTACACAATGAAAGAATTACATTATTTTCATACAAACAGTAGATTCTTTAAACTACCGTGAGCAAATAAATATCGTTATAATTCTCAGCGAACGCAAGGTGTAATTCCACTGAACGTTCGATTGAATGGGATAGTCTAGATACTAGCTTATGCTGAATAGTTTCTATTCTATACACGTGAATATCGTGACGAGGGTTGCGTATCAGAGATCCGATTAATTGTTGCATATGAATATCGTACGTAGTTAGAATCATTTGTAAACATTAAAAGTATTTTCATTGCATCATTTGTTCCAAGCCATATATAAAGACAAATTAAATCTTTTTTTTAATTATTTATGTAATTATAAATTTAGTAAAACTATTATTTATATTATTTAAATTCCAGAGTTTCATCTGAGAAATCAATAAATTAGATTTAAGCAATGATAATAAGGTTTATTTAAATATATCTAACTTGTATTGAACGATATTTAATTAATGACTAACTTTCATCCTGTATATCTTATTTAATATTTTTTATTTCTTACATTTTTTATCTTTAACGATGATTGTATTATAAATTTAGACGATTTTCTTATGAAGATGTAAACGCATGTTTTACATAAGATTATACTAATTTTTCTAAAGTTCTTTTACGTATGATTAAACTTTCAAGAATTCTTTATTCAGCACAAATGCATTTTTTCACATATCCATTTTAATTCAGATAACAAATTTGTTTTATACTTATATACACATTTGATGATTAAAGTCAATTAAATGTTGTGAAGATGATATCAAAAACTAATAATTACCATACGAAGCTATTAAATTCTTAAAAATTGAGCGATTGAGCACTGTTAACAGCACTAAAGATTATGTACACTTTTAAAATTGACCGGAAATGACTGCGCGTATCTGAAAACTCATCCGAACATCTGGACGACTGTCGGCTGGTCAAAATATGAATGGCTCCGTCCTAGCAAATCAAAATCCCGGCGGTGCCCGAGTCGCTAAGAGGAAAGGAGCATGTGCGTTTCCACAAAAACTCGCCGCGAATGAGTATCACCGTCTTATGACGAGATTCACGCACTCCGCAACAGCTACGAGAGCGCTGAGGCGTGCGAGGCGATCCCCCGGGGTGGGGGTTTCCCGCCGTTGTACCCCACTACCCTCGGTTCACACACCCGTGCTGAGGCGCCGAGTCCCGCGCGCGCACCTAACTTAGCGCTCTCTCCCTTTGCGCATAGCGCCCTCACCCCCCTTTCAACTAGCGGCCCTTCATCGGGATTCGGTCCGAAGTGCGCGAAGCTCTCCTCTGGCGCAGAAGCGCGCACACATGCACAGATATTCGATGTGCGGCTCCAGACTCGAGAGTCGTGCGCCGCTGCTGCTTCAGTCCGACCCGGACAGCCGAGTGAGCGAGTCGTTCAAGTCCCGTTTGTGTGTTGTACGTCAGCTTCCTGTTCTCCTTATCTTTCGCTCTTTTGTCTTTCGGTCTCTCTGTCTCTTTCTTTAGAACGAAGTCGCGCGTGTTGCAAGCTGCAGTAGCAGCCGCCACCCTTGCTTAGCGCTCGCTCGAAGTTCCGGGGCGTCGCGTCGGGTTCATCACAAGACAAAAAATGTATTGGCGTGTGCCACCACCGTTGCTTTATTTATCCAGCGCTCGCGTGACGTTGTTTTGAAAGTCTGTTTTAGAAAAGAGCTGGGGTTTTCTCGTCGTGAGGGTTTTTGGGAGTCAACGCTTTTGAGTGCACAGCTCAGGTGACGGCCGGGTCGGGGCGGCCGAAACTCAACTAGCCACGCACGCAGTGGCTGCCCACTCTGAGTTCGCGGTGCTGCGGCTTGCAGTGAACAGGTAGAATGTCCTTGCCGCCCACGTGCGGGGGATATTTTGGAGGCTTTGTTCATGTGCAAAAAAATACTAGTCGCTTTGAATGAAAACTTTTTAGGATTTTTTGAAGTAAAGATGATCGATCGACGAACCGCATATATGAATTTTATTTATAAAACAAAGTTCGATAAAAAGAAGATAAAATATGAGAATAAGGTTTTTTGAGACTGGTGAACCCAGCATTGTGTGTTCAATCAATTAGGTGAACCGAAGATAATTGAAATCCTATAATTTGAGGTTTTCATACTTTATTATAACGAATAGTGCCTGAAAAATTCACTAGTTAGTGTAGAAGTTTTCATAGAAATCATATGTGTGTTATTTATTATAAATTTATTATAAAAAGGTATATATTTGCAAATTTATCAATGATTTGATTATTCTAAATGATGATATTTAAAATCGGAAATATTTTTTGGAACTTTCGTGACACTGATAAATTATTTTCAATAATATTGCATTTGTTAAACTTTAATAATTTTTTCAGTTAGTCGACTTTGGTTTCACCAAGGCATGTTTTGGCAAACATTTATTACATAATTCTAATCATCTAATTTCAAAGTAAAATTATTAAAATATTAATCGGATTGAATAAATAATCGATTTTATTATAAAAAAAACTGGGAAACCTATAGTTCTATATATTTTGTGTATGATTATAAATAATTAACATATTATATAAATTTTATCATATACATTCTCTAAAATTAAAATATTTTTTACTTCAAATAAAAGAATATCAGCTTTAATAAGCTTACGTAATTTAAAATATTATGCATGGAAATAAATAACGAGTTGCATTTAATATGATATAATCGCAATGACTCATATGTAGGCGTAAGGTAGTGACATTATTAGTGAGCATGTGTTATATTTTGTAATTTTTTTTTAAAGTAAAAAATACAAGTTTTGAATTATATTCTATGTTAAATATTAATATTAACTAATAAATTTTTAAAATCGAATTATACAATAAATTTTAGTATAAAAAAATGTTTATATGCACGCATATTAAAATTTTTTTATTCGAGCACTAATAAAGATTTTATGTATTTCAATTACTATATAAAAAAGTTTGTAGTTCGAAAAACACTAACATTTAAAAATTATAATTGAATAAATTATAGAAATTACCGTATACGTTATGCAGCAATTCCATCGTTGTCTATATTAGTTATTTTTATATAACCATTTTTCTATTTTTTTAATATTTACAATTATTTATTTACATTTTAGTATAAAAAAATACCTAAACTCTATATAGTTATGTTTTATTATTATTTTTTAAATTATAAATGCGTTTGTAAGAAATAAAACAAATGTT
Organism: Platyscapa corneri; assembly: GCA_018907185.1. NCBI lineage: Eukaryota > Metazoa > Arthropoda > Insecta > Hymenoptera > Agaonidae > Platyscapa > Platyscapa corneri. The sequence continues at coordinate 2,832,422 of JACCHW010000048.1, read as the reverse complement.
AATGAAACAGTAATATGCATATTTTAATGAAATTTAACGACAATTTTTAAATTTTACGTTATTTTATACCTGTAAAAAAGAATTCAAAAGATTTCACATAAATATTACATGTGTATCAATAAACAAGCTTGTTAAACCAACCTGAATATTTCCCGAGTGTAAACTTGTGGTTTCTCTAGAGTCGAGAGGATAGATGGGGGAAAAGTATAAAGCCTTCGTCCTACTGGAAAGCTGAGGAGGACTATCCCAGACTGACGCGATTCGATGTGGTGGAGCAAGGGGAATAGCAGAAGCGATCCTCGTCTCGACTAAATTTAAGATGACGAGATGACGGTTTTCCTCTCTATTTCGCTCTCTCTCTCTCTTTATGCCCGCCCTCTTATTTTCTTTTCTCTCTTCAACTCATTCTATACAGAAAGCACCCCTGGGTGCTTAAAGGCGATTACGCTGATCGAAGTGTAAATAGGGGCCTTTACAGACAGGTTTTTTTTAAATATACGGCGCTCGCGTCAATTTCGATTGGAATTTTGCTGAGAATTCACAAGGAATCGTTATAATCATAATTGCAAACATGCTTGAAAATATTAAAACAACAAAAAATATTTTCTTGAATGTAATCCAACGTTATTTTCCATGAAATTCTATTTTATCTAACTTAATTTAACATTAATTGTATTTAATAAATTTATAACTATAATTGACTTTATTTGCTTTGCATATTATATAAATTGTATAAATTTAAAACTATTATAAAAGGAGAATTCATTTTTATTTATACTTTTTTTTAATCATATTTTAAATCAATGTAAGTTTGGAGTCGTTTTGAAATTGAAGGAAAAGTTTTGAAATACTTTTGTAAAATTCGTCAGAGTTCAGATTATTTTAAATTATAGTTTGTAGAGCTAATGGACTAAAGTTTTCGTAGATTGTTTGATTTATAAATAACTTAATAATGCAAGAATAAATCAAAATAGGATCTATTTCAAGCTTAAAAGTTATAATTTTTTTAATGTAACTTCAAATTGTTTTTCTTGCTTTAACTTTTTTTCGTAATAGAAGAATACATTTTTTGAAAAAAGTATCTTTGAAATGGTTAACTTGAAGTTCTCGAAATATTCTTTGAAATAATTTTAAAATTATTTGTTAAATCTTAATGTCTTCAATAATATTTTATCATGATTACTTCTTGATGCAACTACTAAGAAATTTCTATAAGTTTCTAATAATTGTTTAATATTAAAGAAGTAGTGATATTATGTAGTTTATGATAACTTATATTTTTTTATTTAGTATACCTCTATTGAATAATTATAAGTATTTCTTAAGTTATACTCTAAATATATGAAAATTAAATATATGAAAATTAAGTATGAACTTGTACAGCGATATAATGATTTTTCACATATATTGATCCGGGTATATATACAAAAATATATATCGTATTGTATTATTGTGTGTAAATAAATTATAGCGCGTAAATGACGTTGTCGAGTACATTATAAAGAATTCTTATCGTCGCTCTGCTGCATTATATTATAATTTTATTTTAAGAAATTTCATGCTAATTTATTTTAGTAGCTCTAGAAAAATTTGTTTACGAACCATGTTTTATTTCTCCTCTGTACCTCTGTGTCGATGTCATATAATAAGGTTATGAAACAAATTTTACTTCTATCATTTTTTTATTTTCTTAAAATAGAGTTTAATTAATTTATTTTTTGATTCTTTGTTTAGCATTATAATTTGATTATTCTATTCTATATTATATTATATTTTATATTATATTATTTTATATTTATATTACATATATGATATTATTTTATATGTATATTACATATATTATATTATATTATATTTTAAATTATATTATATTATATTCTATCAAATAATCTATTTGATTATCTATATAAAAACTTCGCTTTAGAAATAGAAATTGTAGAAAGTTTCTTTAAATAAATAAAGATGAAAGTTTATTTAAAAATAAAAGGCTTAAATATTTTTATAATTCATTTTCATAATTTTTTTTTTAATTATGTTCCATTTTCTATTTGATTATGTTCAATAAATTTTGATAGTTACATGCCAATATGAATATATCCAATGCACGTAAGTGGACAAAATAATTTAAGAGACATATGAGTATACAGATTGTTAAACAAGCAAAAATCGTTTATAAAATAATAATGGCTTATATGGTAGTTGCGATTTTAGGAACTTATTCAGATATTTTAAGTAGTGTTCGCATTAGTTATTTTTAATTATATTTATAATAATCGTTATAATATATTCTTAAAGATTACAAAAGTGAGGTTCCAGAATATTGAAGATTTAATTTCTCATGAAATTAGAAAATTTTTTTTTGGTTATTATAGTAGGGACACTGAATGTTTTTTATTTATATTTGATATATATGCACTAGTTAATACTCACTTAAAATTAGAAATATATAAAACTATATATAATATTATTTATTGATATTATTAACATCAATAACACAAATTTAATTTGATTTTGTCATTATGTAAGAATATCATCTTCATTCGTGTATGATTTTATAAATTATATTTAGTATAATAAAATACATTTATATATACATTGTTTCATTTTATAATCAAAAGGTTTATTTTATTATATTGCATGCATGTAATAAATAAATACTAAAATGGTAAATTACTTCAATAAAATAATGAATTTATATTACATATATAAAGATATTAATTTAAAATTAAAATGTATATTTCAATTGTGATTAAACTAGTAAATACAATAATGTACTTTCTTAATATTCCTATATATATGTATTATTTGCAACTTATTCATAAAATGAATAATTTTACATGTATATGTATCGGTAACTATATGTATACAGATTCTTTGATATTTTTAATTAATTCCATACATGCAATCGAAATATATATAAATTTGTGACCATAAAGTCTTTACAATTATTTTTTTTTAAAGCTATACTATTTTTGGCTCATTATTGTATTAAATGTGATTAAATTTATAGAGTAAGTTTGGAATTACTTGCTTAAAGACAATTTATTCTAATGTTTGATTGCGAGCATATTAAGGAATGACTAAATTTATCAGTATACAATTAGACAACGTGAACGTGTTTTTGGGTTTCCAATTCTTTATTCTTGTGAAGAATCACTACATAACTATTTATTGATATAAGTTCGTTAACTTGCATTTGTTTTAATGATATTAGCATATTTTCTCTTGCATGCGTACAGAGAAGAATGATAGGTAGATACATGAGTGTTTAAAAACGTACGAACATATGTATTTGTGAGCTTTGTGTTTCTTTGCACCATAAGTTGTTAAATATATATGTATATAGCTGTACGTATATGCATAAAGTATATATACACGTATCCACGTGGGTGTGACTATGTTGGCGTACTAACCAGGGACACTTAAATTTCTGGGCGAAAGCACCCTTATTATCGCAATTACTCGTTCCAACAAGGAGCTTGGTATAAGAGCCAGTACTCGCCGGTGAAAATTACTACCCGAGCAGCTTTCTTACCCCTTCATATATGTTCCAAATTAAGTTTGAAATAGTTTCTGAAGCACAAAAAAATGTTAATGATAGGTCGTTACTGATGAGGCCTAATTGGATAGAAAAGTCTAGACTTGTCGTTTAATTATCATCTAATTAAAGTTGAACAAGCAAATTAGTTGTATATTGTAGTATTAAAGTTATATCTACGAAAAGCTTCTTGATGGTACTAAATGGCTTCAAAATTTTATTATTCTTAATCATTTTTTGTATTACCTAATCGTATAATATTATGCAAAAGTTAGAGAAAGAATTATATTAGATTTCATTAAAATATAAGAACACGAAGCTAACTACTCGTTGCAATTTTCCTGCGTTAAGTAAGAATAGTAATCGATTTTTCATAAAAAGATTTAAGGCAGAAGCATTACCTTAATAATTTTATTTCAAATCATACAGACATTAATATTCTTACAGGAAATTCTTGTAGTGAAGCAATCGTAAAGCTATGCAAAAAATCTTAAACACGGTCAAAGAGCGAGTAGAGACGGTGTTGAACTAAAAGGAGGATTGAATTTCTGGGAGGTTAGGGGAATCCCCTTATCGAACCCCTCAGCGCTTCGAATTCTCATGCGTATATGCGTGTATACCTCACATAGAGTATAGAAACTAAAGCCAGACTTTATGTGTGAGTGGTGAATTTCCGAGGAGGGCACATTAAACTCCCGAATGCTCTAGCCGCAAGCGTTAAAGGTTAGGGAGTGATGGGCGAAAGAGTCGAAAACTGTTACGAAGTAGTAGGAGTCGCGGAACTCGTTAATCGATTTTACATATGGAATATGTACGCGGGGGAAAGGTATAGGAGTACCTGGAGCGCATAATGAAAGGGACGACTGGGGGAGAAAACGAAAACGAGCGAAGAGAGAGCGAAAACGTAGGAAATGGTGAAACGAGCGCTTGGGGAAACATTTTTAATTACTCTAGCCAAATGTTTTTTCGGAATGGCATTTTTTATTGCATTTCGAGCTACTGCACTACGAGTTTTATAAATTAAAAAAAATAATTAAATTTAATCTAGAATTTGGACTATCGATATTAATCATTTGAAAGGCGAGCTTAAAATTTTGTCCAATACCTTCGACGATTTAACACTTTTTTAAATGTAACCAAATAATTTCTTATTATAATTATAATATATGTAACAACGAAAAATAAAATAAGTATAGTTGTATATTTTAAAAATATTTTTAATTTTAAATAAAAATATATAAAAACTATTTATTATAATTTTTAAATTGCTAGTTGAAAATAATGATTTAAGAAAAAAAATAAAATACGTTTTATATCTTTGAATCGGCAAAAGATCAACTGTATCGATTATCAGCTTCTTTTGAATTTAAAGATTGAACATATAAACTCATAAATTTAGAAAGTAATGTAATATTTTACCTACATATTAATCAAGATCTGAAGTATTTATGCACCTTGAAACCATCTACTATCAAAAAACTTCTGTTAGCTTAACGGAAGTTTTTTTATCGATTTAATGAAGCTATTTTTTTACTTACTCGAATACAGACTTTCTCCTTTAGATATATTTCTTTTATTAGAAAAGTTTAATTCACTCAATCGAACTCTTTTTTGCTCTACAATGTAATTAGTTGGTGTCTCTGTTTATGAACTTTAGTAATTAAACTAAATTAGTACTAGAAAATACCCAGTTAGAGATGATTAAGCTTAAAAGAAATATAGTAGTATTTAAACAATTATAAAGATTCAATCCACAAAACTCGGTATAGGGATTTAATAAGGAATGTTACGGAAAATCTGTGTAGATTCATTTACCTTATCTTAAAATAAATTATATGGGATTGAAACTTATATGTAACAGAATGAAATTGTACTAAATAGCATATTCAATTACAAATTTGCTACATGTAATTTCATAATATGAATAAATAGATATCTTATATACTATATTATATACAAGTTTTTAATACTCAAATATATTTATATAAAGTAGTGCAACATATTTTTTTTTAACTTGAATATTAAAATATTAGAATATTAAAATTATTCTTTATTATACTTTTATTTGATTTTGTAAACTTATTTGTTTATTATACTTTGTTCTTGTGTTCATACTTTAAATTAAAGTTAGAATTACTGTAAAAATATACGTGTGCAATAAAATTTTATCATCTAACTCGACAATAATGTAGATATTATAAAAATGTAATTTTTAAAAAAACTTCTATGAATCGAATAACATAAACTTCACTGAGAAATTAAATTAACTTCTATAGAAACAATTACTAGAAACTTAAGATTTTAAAGATGTGATTTATAGGTGGTTATCTTTTCATGACAGGAGGTATTTTATATCAACTAAAGTTTATTTCTTTATAATACTCTCATAATGTAATTAAAGCTATCATTATAAATATGCTGATGAAATGATTTAATATACATGAAATTTTTTGAAAATTAGTTACATATTTTCAAAATATTTTCTAATATAGACCAATAATAATTTTTTATTAGATTATATAATTAAATATGTCATTTTTTTCATGAAATTAAATAAATTTAGATTTTTATGGAAATTTTCATTGCAATACATCTATTTACAATTTTTAATTAAAATACAAAATATCTATACATATTTCAGGTAATGAGTCATATTCATTTTAGAAGTATTTTACGAAATTCTAAACACATTTCGCAATTCAAAGCAAATGACTTCTGAGCAGACGAAATTGCAATTAAATATTACTAAATATGCTTTGAAAGAGTAGAATATCAAAGACAAGCGAGAAATATATCAAGAATTAAAAAGAAAGCTTAATATATTTATAAATATAGATAAATATACAAAGTGAAAGATCATATGATAGAGATAGATTAAATACATATGTGCATATGTACTTAAATATTCACAGAAGATATGCATAAATCTGAAGTTTGCTAGGGAAGAGAACACAGTTTCATATCTATGGGTATATATTGGTCTCTACCTAGATATATAATTAACTTTAAATTATCTAGATTACATATCTAGATATATGATTGATCTACAATACATTAAGCTGTATATTTGTAAATTTTTTTCTTGAATTAATTTTTATTATAATATATTAGTATAATATTGGAATGTATTGATAAACTCATTTGCTTATAAATAACTTAAGGGGAATAAACTCAAAAATTAAGTTTTGGTTACAAATTTTAGATAAAAATGGATTTTTTATTATTAAAAAAAATATTAAAACTTATTATTCGTTCAGTTCTACAAGTATTTTGTGTAAATTTTTCAGGATTAATAAATTTATATACTTCACAAATTCATTATAAAGGATGTATTGTATAAAAGCAACTAAGTTAGTATCAAAATGATGTATATTTTTCTACATAAAAATGAAATAAGGGATTCAAAGGGCGAAAAATTACCTTACGTAAGTTTGAAAAGACTCCTTATATGTTTATGCGTAGCAGTGCTGCTAAATATCGTCTATTACAAAACGTGTTATACAAATATATGCACGAGAAGGAGATAAAGATAAAAAGAGAGAGAGAGAGAGAGCGAGAGAAAGAGAAAGTATGAAAGAGAAGAGAGAGAAAATTACAATAGGGTTGTTTTTTACGACCTAAACTTTATGCCCGCTACCAGTGCTCTATTTTTCAGAAGATTCTAGACCTTAACATTATATATTCAGGGAGTTGTATTTCTATCTCAGCTTTTCTTCTTTCACTTTAATCGCTTTTCAAATTTACCACTTTCATCCATTTTGACACGACTCTACACCATTCTATTTTTCTGTTTTATTTTTTCATTAAGGAAACGCGTCCATTCCGCTTGCTGCGACAATTTCTTTTTTTTTTTTTTAATATTCTTCTAGGGTTGCATATGTGTACGTCTTTCTGCAGCTTTTTTTTCTTCATTCCTTTATATTAAAAAAAATATTGCTTTTAAAACAGCAAAATTAATTTTTTAAAATTATAAAATCTTGCTAAATTAAATGTAAATAAACTTCCCTACACGTGCAAAGAATTATTTAATAGTATTTAAGTAAATAAGTAAAGCATTTAAATTTTTCTCTTCCGAATTTTATAATGTGACAACATTCAAATTTAAAATTTTCGTTATAAACTAATTTGATTAGCCAAATAAATAATATAAATAGTAAAAAAATTGATAAATTTCATTTTCTAAATAAATGATATTAAGTATTTTTTTCATTTCGTTAAAAGTTTATTTAAATGAAAGATTTTTAAAATCGTAAATTTAGTTTGAATATTGTTAATATTTTAAGTAGCTATTTTAATACGTAAAGGTTTGTGTAGATTAATTTATATTTCGAATTAAAATTTTATAGAACATTTTATAATAATTTCTGTAAGAAACAAAACGAAGATAAGTTCTTTATTCAGAAAGTACTTATTGCTATTTCCATTTTCCTTTTTTCAGTGTAAAATGGTATGATTATCACTATCGCTTATAAAAATATTGTCTTATGAATATTCCACGAACTATATAATAAGATATTATTACCTCTTATGTTAAATGTTCTTATAAGAATTAATTTTTAGAAAGTGAAAAAAAACTCTAACCATATACTAGAAAAAAATTGCTGATACATTATTTGACACGCATTCTATAATTTTTTTATAAATTTTATATTGAAATACAAATTTTGTATATATTTGCAATAATTTTATATCAATTTTTCTCTGTAATATAAATAGTATCATCATTCTACAAACGTCTCAAAAAGTATTTAGAAAAATGGAAAAAGATGCTTTTTAGTACAAAGATCTTTGAAAAAGTAGTATATAGAATTTACTATAGAATCTAAAGTTAAAGTAACGAAACTCAAGTCCATAATTTTGGAAGGGAGTTTTTACAAGCTTCAAACGATTTTGTATCAAGTGCAATGCTACTCGTGTTATCTTTATGGTAAAGTAAGCTAACGTTATACAGAATATTTTTAGTTATATGCTTTGATGTTTTCTAACACATTCCAGCTCACTGAATGAAAATAAGTAACTCTTTAAAATAAACTATATATATGTCATTATATATAGTTATTTTTCTTGAATAATTATTGATAAAGAGAGAATTTATCTAGACATATTAATATATATCTGTAATTTTGACAAGTCTATTTTAAAGAAAATCATTTTTATCACTGTTATTGATGTACAAAATTGGCATTTCAATTTTTGGAAAATAAAATAATCAATGTATAGAAATTGATAATTGCTTTAAAAAAATTATGAAAAATTTACATTTTCTTTTTTTCTAAAATAATTAGTGTAGCCAGAAATATATTAGTATATTTGCTCGAGTAATTTTACTGAAATGAATACAAATACTAGTCTAAATAACAAAGTTGGAGTGTAATTCATATTATACTTAAGCAGCTGTTGTGCTGTGCAATACATTACATAAATTCAAACAAAATATATCATCAATTGATCAAACTTTTCCAGAAACAGCTTAAACATCCAAATCTTCTTCGAAATCCGGATTGATCATAAATTGTAGAGACTAGTTCTACATTAGCCCTGAAGGATCTTGAATTGACTACATTGCTGACTCATGTTATCCTATTTATTAAGCTATAGTAAATATATACGAACGGCGTCGTATAACAAAAGAATGTTTTTCTTTGAGTACACACGCACACATCCGCACCTGTCTTCCTGCCTGCTTCTCTTTCTCTATCTTTCGAGCGTTTCCACATCTTTGCCTTTTTGCGCACGAATTAATAAACGGCACTCTCCCGCACGCCCTTAGAGCCTTCGAATTATAAAATATATCAGGCCGAGGGTAGTTCTTGTAGCAGGCGTTAATCATCCGTGCGTGTGCGAAAGGATCCCATGCCGGGATCAGTTCTCTCGAATAAACCAGCCATTCGTACGGCTGCTGGTGGTTGTTTACATACAACTTTTTAGCTCCGCGACTCAGTTCTTCTATCTGGGCACCATAGATCTGTCTCTCGACCCCGTGTCTCTATCTATTTTCGGTCTGCGTGCATACATCGACCATGTATCGACGTTCTAGTAGACCAGCAAATGTGCCAGATGCTGTCCGACTAGATCGAGGGCTTTTATACTTTATAACAGGCGCGCATGCGTACTCGTCATTGTTTTGGGAAGGGAGAGCAGTTTTGCCCCGCTTTTAGAACCCTGCCTTTTGTTTTTGAAATCTTCGTGGATTTGGTTTGTTTTTCTTTATTTCAATTTTTTTGTCTTACGTATTTGATGATGGGAGTAGATTCATTTAGAATTATAACAAGTAGAGTGAGACAATTGGATCAGTCTTTCATCAAGTTAAACCTCATTTTATACGCGTTATAATATTTTTATTCAGTTTGTAGTACTCCATCTAATATGTACTGGAGAAAAGAAATTCGTTTGCTTCAGCCTGACCTTATCAAAAAGTTATGAGCCACAGTTGTTAAACAATAACAATCTATTTAGGTAGATGGATGAACGCAAAAAGATGCGATGTATCTTTAATTTTTAACAAGATGTTCAGGATTTTTTGTGAAACTCTGGAGTACATTTAACATTATGATTCTATGATTTATAATATATTTTTTTAAATCTGAATTATTTTATACATTTTAAGTGTGCACATTATTTAAAAATAGTGTTTGAAAATTGAAGAAAAAGTAAAATCTTTGTAACTAAATAATATATTGAAGTAATTATATAGATAATCAGATATTTTTCATCCATATTTCGAAACGAGTAAAGTTTTGATGGTGACTAAGTAAGATTTAAATTGTATAACTTTCAATTAATTAATAATTAAATAACACTCTTTTATTTATAATCAGTAATATTAAAATATACATATATTGATTCATTATGTTATATATCAGAAAATTTTCATTATTATACTGAATATTCTAAAGTATATATAAATATTACTAGAAATTCCTTCTTGCTGATATTCGTAAGCGGTATCATAAAAACAAAAAATGTAGGAAAGAAACAGAATGCTCAGTATTTCAAATCCGCCATAGGTACATTTACCATTTGACTTTGACAAGTGGTATAAAAACGTCGGGTCTCAGTAAAAGTTCCCGAATTCTCAAAATCGAATTTCACTTAATCAATCAAGTTTAAAATTGCCCGTGAGCTACTCAGCTCAATATTACTTTTTTATTTTTCAGCCATGTCGAAAACTACAGATTTACTACACCCTCTGGTTGCGACAGAAAGATAAGTCTTTTCTTGTTTTCTGTATCTCCCACATGGTGACACATGCACACACACGCGCGCGCACACGCACACATACACACAGAGTCTCTTTATCCTTCTTTTGCATGATCTCAATGTTACTTTCTTTCCATTTTTCTCTGTTACGTTTGCTGAATTCAAATCAATATACTATAAAGTATATTCCTTTCTCTTACTAGTACACCCATTTTCATTTTTCGGGCGTCGTGAGATTCCTTCTAGCTTTTGTGAGATCTGTCGCTTATGCTCTACTCTTTTAATCCCGACGGATATATTGATCTTTCGCTTCTACGTGCTGAAAACGGACACATAAAGGCTCGCGTTCAATGGAACTGCAATCATTGTACACGCAATGTGCGGTAGGCCTGAGGGCCTAAATATTTTTCTTATTGTTCACACAAAACTCTTGCGGAAACGTTACGCGATAAAATAATATGCGTGATCGATATAATGCCGCCGGCGTTTTTATTTCTGTTGGTAAAAAATTGATATAGAGAGAGCAGATAGAAATCGTGGGATAAAGACAGAGGGACAAAGTAAGTGAGAAAATGACAAAGACAAGGAAGTAAGGGGAAAGTGGAAAAAATATGAAGGGTTGGAAATTCGAGAATGCATTGGAACTCATTAGATTTTCAAAAGGTCCCAGTCGCCCTGTTTAAGACCTGACCCTCGCATGTTCAAGTTTACGACCTGAGAAGTCGACAGCCAGTCGTTAGAGATTGGCCGACCACCCGTCGCTTGCTTTGAAGTGCCGATATTGTTTTCTGTATTCAGGACTTAGGACTATTTGTAACTATTTTAGAAGATTGAGTGTTATTGATATATATATATATATTAGAGATAATTTTGATTTATTCTGAATTACAATAGTCTTTTGCTAGAGATCTTTAATTTTGATAAGCAAGAAGGTACAATGATTGATTAATATTAAATTACTGGAGTCTATTTTTTATAAACATTGTAAGACTTATCGCACTTAAGTACCTTTATTTATATTAATTGTTACTTAAAATTATTTTAATGAGTTTTAATTTTATATTTTGATAATAACTACAAATTTTAAACAATCATTTACTTTAAAATAATGTTATTGGTAAAGAACATGAATTTGTCGATAACTGGATTGACTAGAAATTAATTTCCGTGATATTGTTTATTTATAAATAGATAATTAATTAATAATAGAAAAGACAGCTTTAAAATAGATTAGTGACTAAGATAGGACGCATTTATTACATATACATAAAATAAGTGACTAATCTACGTACAAAGCTGATTATTGATATTCATTTTGGAATATAAATCGAAATACGAAGACTTTAATGTCAATTTACAATTTATAAATAAATTAATTCCTATATCTTGAGATTATTATTGCGAAGTTCAAAACCTATTTAAAATAAATACTAAATTAAACAGATTTATCATTTATTTAATTTTGCTTACATGCAATTATTGCTTAATTCAAATTATTTTGCTTAATTCAATAAATGATACATCAGGATTCAGTTAAAAGTACTTTGTCAATTTGTCAAAGTTTTATATCATAAAAAGTTATTAATTTTATTACAAATTTTTCTCATATTAAAATAGTTATTTAATTTTTTTTATAATCCGACTATTTTACAGCATTTTATAAGAATTTGTATATTTTTCTACATCATAGTAACATTTGAATTCCTTTAGAACTTTTTTCACAGTACAGAAAAACATATTAATCTTACTTCGTAAAAATATAATGAAATTTCTACTTTCAAACGCAAACTGCATTTATCAAACAAAATAGAAAGATATGTAACAGACAATTCTCTTTAAAATTTTATTTATTCATAAACAAAACAAAATAAAAATATAATTTTGTATAAATCTTTTAACATGATGTAATTCTTAATAGTGGAGCTGTGCAATAATATATTTTTTTTTCATCAAAGAAAGCATTTGAATTTCAATCTAATTAAAACCTTTTCATAAAAAAACATAAAATTAAGTAGATTTTATATTCATTTTATTTGAATAATATTATTCTCGATTTAATTCTTAATAAAAATTTAATTGAAATCTTGGTGCTGCATACCTATAAAAACAAAGTTACGTGGCTCAATAGGCCAAACAAATACTCTACCGAAAATTTATTCCAAATTACAAAATGATACTGAAATATTTTTATTCGTCGATGTATCACAATTAAAAATTCGATACACTGAACATTTTTCGTTTTATCTTCCTCTTTGTTTTGTTATTCCAATAGTTATAGGTAGAGGCGCGTTCTTTTCAGCAACGACAGAGCGTCCAAATTCCCTTTTTTGCGAGTGTCGCAACCAAAAGCCCACGCATCGTATACCGAACAACGCGGCACAGCAAATTAATCATCCAACATAGCCTGTGCCACGAATTACGAATTTTCCGCTTTCTAGCGCGCGGTGAACTTCATTCATCGTTGGCTTCTAGCACAAATAGAAAAATGAAAAGATGCATAAATAGAAGAAGATAAAAAGAAGAATAACGGAAGCTCAGTAAAAGTGAAGAAGAGAGATAGGTATAGAGACAGACAGAGAGTGAGAGACGGTGAGGTATATATAGTGTAATGTTCTCGTTGTGAATTCCAAGCGTCGTATGAGACAGGACATCCTCCTTGCTGCCTTGAAGCCATTGCGTACCCTCGAGCTGGTCAAGTAGCTGAATGAGTCGAAACGTCCCGTCCATACTACCAGGGAATGTCTGTCGCTGATGGAAGCATGTGATGGAACGAGAAGGTGGGTCATGTAGCGCGGTTGCTGACCCTACAGACTCTTAATTTGCATGACGCTCTTTCATCCAACAACGAATTCGTGTTTATGTGGACTAGCGTGAAATGCAATTGAGAAGTATTTATTTTGATTGTACCTTTGCCAAATGAACAATCAATACTTGAATAATTATAGATTTTCAGAATTTGAGTTTTCAAATTTATAAATCCTTTTTCTGTTTAATACATGGTTAATGCGTCAGAATTAGTCTCTGTTGTAGCTTCTTTTATGATCTTCTTGTTGTTTTCAATTGCGATTACAACGAATTTGCAAAAAATATCCTTCAAATTCAGTTTACAAGGAATACAAAAATTTATATGAGTTTAATTGAATTTAGCACGTTTGACATTCACTTTAAATATTATTGTAGATATTTTAAACTGAGTACTTAAATATTAAGTATTCTTGTATTACATTTTTACAATTTGCCTCTCGATTATTTATTTTGTGAAATATTATTAAAATATTATATATTTTTTAAATTTAAAACGTACATTATATATTATTTAAGTTTGGAAAATTTTAAGAACAATCACAACAAACAAATTTTTCTAAATAAACTATCTTAGGTTTACCAAAGCTAAATCATCTTTTTCTTGGTATTTAATTGAAAATAACATTTATTTTTAACCAGCTCTTATTTATTATTATTCTTCGAAAATTAAAAAATTTTTATTTATTTGAAATTATCATGCGAAATAAAGTATGTTATGAAGAATTATACGCAAATTAAATGTATTTTAATTTGTGATGAAGTCAAAATTTAAATGCATTGAACTTCGTAATTATACCTTATACTATCTTAAGCAATGAAATATGCATGAGAATATTTGAAAGGATTTATAACCTATCATTACAAAAAACTGTGATTTATGATGTTTTAAAAAAAAGCTTTATACGAACACGAACATTTTAAAATATTAAGGATCTCTTTCAATCATCCAGCTTCTAAAAATACAATATCTATTTTATTGTAAATATGTTCTCATAATATTAGCTTAATCCAGTCAAACAATTTTAGAACATTTTTAGGAACTTTATTTAAAACTTTTTTAATTAGAATTTTATGCGTAATTCTGCAACATTTATTCAATATCTAACAATGAATTAGATTTATTATCAAACTTTTATCGGAGAATAATTAATACTACATAATCAGTACTACATAGTAATATAATATTATAGTATTATAGTTTTTAATTACAGTATTCGTTATTAATATTTCTAAAAAAGTAATTTAGTTTATTGTCTATGTAACAATGTTGCAAATAATTCAAAAGATAGTTTGTGAACAACATTATTACATGTATACGTAGAGCATACAATTGAAAGTTATTTTGCTAGAGTAAAGATAAGTAAAGAAAAGGATCTTATAGTAGATACAAAGTAAAAAATTATAGCAATGATATTACTTTGATAGAAATAACGATAACAATTATGTACGCATATGAATTTTGATACAATGTGCTACCGTAGTATTCAATATAAATTCGAATTCTCGCAAATTTTGTAGATTTAGTTTAATTAAGTTTATATATTTAGATAAAAAAGTAGAATAATTTCTAAAATTTTTATTTTATTAAAAAAATCATATAAGGAAAGAAAACATTTTCTTGAATTTCAATATTTATAATTGAGACATTAACTATCTATTATAGATTCATATCATTCTTATAATGTATATAAATTTTGTTAAATCTTCTTCACTCTACTTTTAATTATTTTTGGATAAAATTTGTAGGAAATAAACTCTTTAAAATTATTATTGTTCTACTAACAAAGTTTTTTTAATATGTTCTTATTTACATATTTTTAATAATATTTTTCACTTTAATAAAAATATTTCATTTACGTTTATAATAAAAATTTTTCTTGTAAATATATAAATTTCATTATATCACATTAAAGCATAAGTAAAAATGTGTTGCAATAGAAAATTAATCTATGTACGCAAAGTATTAAAACTAAATTACTTTGTTTAGGAACACTTCTTTTCAAATACATAAACAAATACAAAAACTAAACAATCTCTAAAATTATATATCCTAAATAAAATATCAATAATATGTAATGTACAAAGACTGTGAGAAGGTCACATAGATGATAATAAAAATGCATCGACAATAAAATACATATGAAGCAAATGCAGTTAAAGTAAACTGAAATTCAACACTAAAGCGACGAATGATAATTCGTATCGACACTAGCAGCCAGTGAAGCCGGAAACGGATATAGCCTTTATGCATCAATGAAGTAGCATCGCTTACGGTTGCATTCTTTTCAAGCCTAGACTGATCAATTTTATTCTTTATATGACCACAATACTAAGTATATGTCACAGGTATATTTATGGTATATCGTCTCACTTATAAATTAATTTGCAGTGTAATATAAAATAAGGTCTAATCATTAATTTTCGATGCTTTCTACACTCTTCCAAAAGTATTTTTTTTACTTTTCCGTTTAAAAACGAAGCATTTGAAAAAATAGAATTATGTCCGATAAAACAATTACAGACCATATTATCATTTAATTTGTTTCATATTTATTCCCGTTAGTTACCTAACTACATGACCTATTTATACTTACGGCAGAGTATCGAAAGCATCGAAAATTAGTGATTAGATTTTATTTTAAAAATACTACACGATTTAATTTCTTCAATTAGACAATAATAAATCTGCAATAAGAGATATTAAGCCATGGAATAAAAAAAAATATTTTCATTGATTTATATTTTGATTTTTAAAATTATAAATTAAAAATTTATTAAAGTATTTTTCAATAATATGCACTAGATGAAATTAAAATTTGATTATACTTTTATATTGTACAGCATTTAATATAGTTCTCAATAAATACTTGATAAAAAATTTAATTTTTTTAATCTATTTAAGACTAAAATTTCATGAGATATAAGCACTGTTTATTCACGAATATTGATTTGGAAAGAAAAAACAAGTTACTTCAAAAATTTAAAGTAATTAACATTGTCAAATTAAATTATTAATATAGAAAATATTTTTGTTCTTATTTAAAGATATTATTAGAGCAAAATTTATTTTTTGAATCAATATAATATTAGCGAGTTAATAGTTATTAATTTTTTTGTGTAATAAGTTACCAGTTAATCTAATATCAAGGATCAGTAATGTACAATCTTTTTTCTATGTTAATTTGCAACAGTAAATTAATTTACACATTGAATACTAAATTGGTTGTATAGATATAAAAATTAAACTGTTAGTAATAATTTAAATGAAACGTTTGAACAAAATTGAGTATACTAACAAGTATTTAATTAAATATTTATATAATCAAATAAATTTGTGATAAGATTCTAGAAGTAATTTATGGAAGGAATAAAAACTGTGTATTAAAATTATATAAAATTAATTAAGTTATGTATTAAAAATAAAAGATTACTATTTACGATTCAGATCTAACTACAGATAGAATGAGTAAGCAAGTTTTTAGTAGATCTCGGCAAAGTTTCTATTTGCTTTTCTTCCTTCACGTAGTTTTTATTTCAATATGAATATTATCTATGTTCGAATACTTTATGAGTAACTTCTCATATAAATATATAAATTTTTGTATATATACAAGCATCTCTATTTAGATATATGTGCTATATAAATACATTTAATACATTACCATATAAATACATTTTTATGGTGTATTTTTATGCAATAAATGCTGCTTAACTTTATTGCTGGGCGGAAGTGTTGAAACTTGAACAGAAATTACGCATTACAGATTTTAAAAGAGAAAATATGTTTTTGATGAATTAAAAATTACCAGGATACAGGAATTTTGTTTCCAATTTGAAAAAGCAAAACATTAAGTGCACATTTTCAGTGAATCAAAGGTTCTATTTAATTTCTGTTTATCTCCCATTTTCTCGGTTTCGCTCTCTTTCACTTTGAATTATTTTTCTTTTTTTTAATATGGAAGATCATGTGTACGTTTTTGCAATGTTTTTTCCTGATAAACTAAAATCGACTGTTAATGAATCTTTCATAATAAAGGATTATATTGTATATAAGAAAACTTCATACATATTTTATAAAAATCTTTATGAAGACCGAAGTATGTAGTTAATAAATAATTGAAATAATTTCTTATGTGATAACTTATGTTATTATAAGATGTATGTTTCATTCAATTAAGATTAATAATAATGGAAAATTATTCTTTTTAGCAATATAAAATTTCTTTATTCTTTAATTATCAAAATTAATCAAAAAATAAGTAATTAATATACAATTACCTGTATATTATTTAATTTTTTATTTTTCAAAGATAATTTATAAATAATTAATTTATTTAAAATCTACAAGCTACTTAATATTTATAAAATACTTTTAAGTAGATTTATATATTATTCTAAGTTACTACAATGATCTTGAATATTATTCACAAAAATAATTGACCGTTAAATTGATGTTATTCATTCCATGAATCATTCATTAGGTCTTTATTCAATGAATTTTATTGTGGTATTCAAAACCGTAAATGAGTCAAATGAGCCACAAAAGTTATCATTAATACCCTAAAGATAAAGTTTAAGTTTTATTAATAATTACAAAAATAATTTTTTCGTAATTTATTTAGGCATTTTTTGTAATCAAACCTAATATATTTATAATATTTCAGTCATCTAAGTAATCATTTTATAAATGAAACATGAATTGCAATTTATTTTTTGTATTGATTACTTAGTTTTCTAAATAATAAAATACTCACAAAAACAAAAAGTATTTATGAAATTCAATTAAAATAAATTAAAATAACTTTAAATTTTTTATATAAAATGTGATTTATTTATTTTCTGGTATTAAATTTTCGAATTCACTTATTTATAACAAAATATTATTGATATATTCATAGTATTCATATTTCTTTCAGAAGTTATGTGTACAATGTGAATGCTGAAGTTTAACAGTGATTATTATGTAATGTAATCTGCATGAAAAAAAATAATTTTGTAATATATTATGTCTTCATTAATTACAATGTAACCAAATTAAATATAATAATCAATGACAAGTTTTACATTAACTTATTATTAAAGACTAACACGCATTGAATTGATGATAATCCAAATTTACCATATTTACTTACATTTATAATTGTAATAAAATATTTACAATAAACAAAATTATTTTTTAAATTAATTTTTATGAGTTTGATTCGAACTATACTAAAAGATATTATTAGAGTACAATTGTTTAATAAAACTAGTCCTAGATTAAAAAGTGACATACTTTAATAATAAATTATTGTTTGCATAATATTTTATGTAATAAAAATTTTGTTTAAATGCTGTGAATATATAAATGAAAAATATCTGTTATAGTTTATTTTATAGAACTTAAATAAATAATAAAACAATTATTAAACGAAAATTATATTCGTACTTTTAATTCAGAAAATCAGAAAATATTTAAAAGAAGCAATTGGTTTCCAAATCAATATGGAAACCTAAAGTAATTAGAGATGGGTTTTTTATATAATATTTTTTGTTATTTTGCATCTTAAAAAATAGCAAAAATCATATTTATATATATTTTAATAGTTAGTTTACCGTAACTATTTATGGTATTCAAGTTTTAAAAGTCATATTTCTTTTAATCATTTTTTAAAATTACCATTCTTTCCAATTTACAGATTAAAAAAAACTTAATTAGATAACGATACACATTTTAAAATTTTTCTCAAAAACTTAAAAAAAATCTAAAATTCCAATCAAAAATTAATAGTAAAAAAATAGCTTTAAAAAAAATATTAAAGTTTTTATAGGATTCTAGAGTTTTGATGTCATTTTAACTTTTTGCTACTATATAAAAATATAATAAAATATCGATTTCATCATTGCCTACTTTCCTGAACCAATTGATGTCAAAAAACCAAGTGCTCGTAAAAATTATTTGTAACCAATATTCTAGTTTTCCTAATTTAAATATTGCTCTCATAGTACGTTAAAAATAAAATAAAAGTTGATTATTTTACAACCGGATAACTTTAAAAGAAAAAAGATATTGTTGTCATTTTCGAAGGAGTATAGTCTGTAATATAAAATGTAAACTTTACTCCAGAGTATTAAGGATGTAAATCTGACAATAAATATGTTTACGACAATGTTCGAACCCAGATTAAACTTTGCCTTAAATCTAATCTGGAAGCTTGGATGAAGAAAAATGCAAGTGATTAAAGAAAAGCAAACGGTTGAATGAGTGAACTCGCACGCTCAAAGACTAAGGAAAAAAAAATGTACGAGAAGTGATAAGGAAAGTCAGAAATATGAAAGGACTTTCGACCAGTCGACTTTTCAAACACCCGCAGGGAAGTCGCGTGTATTGTTTTTTCTATTCTTCCACCACACTTCTTGAAAGATAGACGTACTAAACAAAGCGCGCCTCACGATGAAAAATTCACGTCAGTGATAACTGGCTTTCTGCATTTTTCATGCTCTACTGCAAGAACGTTTTCTTATCCCCGTACGTTTATATCCGATGTCGTTCAGCGCCTCGCTTTATTTCATCTTCGCTACATTCTTGTCTACCTTGGCGGGTACGCATGGAAAGGCCCTTGTTGTAACCGCCAACCAACGCCGAAACGACGCGACATCCCCCAGGGTTGCTCTCTCTTTCTTCTCTTCTTCTTTTGTCTCTTAGTGCGTACTTCAAGATGAGTTTCGAGTTTGAGATTGATGGATTTATTTTTTAAATTTATGCCTTAACAACTCTTTTAGACTGTCTACGAATACACTGCATAAGTTTTATAAATATGTTTATTTACATGAATCAGATAAACTAAAGTTTGACTATTCTGATTGTTTTAAGATTAGAATATATGTAATTATTAATACTTTTTTCTATGTGTATGTACATACATATATATATATATAGAGAGAGAGGGGGGAGAAATTTACGAAGACCAAATTTATGAATATAATGTGACAAAAGATAATTATTGCAAGAAATTTTCAGTTAACATTTTATATATTCGTTTTTGACAAATTATATATTTTTATTTATTACTAATTAGTAATTATTGGAGTTAGAAATAATACAAGTAAAATTTAAATTTCATTGTAATTATAAATATGTATCTATTATTAATAAAATATGTGAAACAACATTTTTAAAATGTAAAAACTTGATTATTGAAACATAAATATTGTAATTCGGTTTTAATAACATTTTCATAAGATAAGACTCGTAGAATATATTTTTATTTTCTCTTTACTTATTATGTTATTTGCAATTATATTGATTACGCATTCACTAACAATTTTAATATTTATATACACATACATATTAGGATTTATATAGCATTTATGTAATGAAGTCTAAAAAAAGCAATTGTAGGATAAAATTCATTTGGAAATTGTACGTATACATAATATGTTATTTTATAGTGCATACTCCATATATAGTATTTTATCGTGTATTTCAATTCATCAAAACCAGAATAAAATAAATTGAATCGAAATGTCTTTTTCTCTATTTTACTTTTTGCGTTTCTATATCTCTTTTGGCTCGTCTTCTATCCTTTAAAATCCTCGCGAGCAAAATTTTTTCTGTTCTGTTAAAGCATAAAGAGTATGTTTTATCATTGTTATAATTTTTCAAGGATTTTCGTTGTGTTGAAAGTAGAAAAATATGTTAGCGAACATAATCAAGGATTTTGAGAAAAGCCAAATTTATGAATCATGTGTTATTATTGTTATAGAAATTTAAAGTGTAATCTTAAACGCTTTTATTAAAATTATTATCTACTAATAATTTAAATTTAAATAATAGAGTAAATAAAAAACAATAAATAGAATTAATATATTTTTGACATAAACTACAATATAATTGGATTATTATACATAAAATAGACATTAAGAAACGATTACTTGTTATACAAACTATTTTTATCTCAAATTAATCAATTCAGACTATGATAAGAAATATATTCTTTTCTAAATATTATAACATAATACATTTTGAATAAGAATAACAATATTAGATTTTATTGCTGTCTATATCATTCAAATAAATATTTATTGTAATAATAATTATACAACCTTATTATAAAAGAAGATTTTTTAAATATAAAGATTTTGAATTCTAGCAAGCTAATTCAACAAATTTTAAATATAAATGTCTGAATTATTAATGGTATTTATAAATGCTTTTTTTTAAAATTAATCTGAACTTACTATTATTAGATATATTAAAATTTCAAAAAGTTAACATAATTGTTGTTATATAGTTGAAACATTTTAGTATCTTTAAAAAAGGTTTAAAATTGATATAAAATAAAACAAAATTAATGTAAAAGTAGTTTCAATTTATAAATAATTAAAATAATAGAATTGTTTAAATATAAAAAATCTGTTACATGATAAATGATGAATAGTGTGATTAATTAAATTTTATATTTTTTCTTATAATTCTTACCATAATTTCAAGTTATAACTTGTGTATAAGTTTGAACTATTTAACACTTTGATACTGAGCACTGCTCATATTAAATATTATGAAAGTTTTAAATAATTAATAAATCTACAATAAAATAGACACTGTACAGACTCTATGGTAAGTACTTACGGTGCTATAATTATTATTAATGTACAAACTTTTATTGGTATAATTTTAAATTTTGACCCTTCTGTCTTAAAATATACGACTTTTGAATCTAATTATAGATACTGCGTTTCATCTTTTCGTATTAAAGAATATCCTAGAAATCGTAAATTTATATAAAATAACTATAAATTATATTTTCATTGATAATTTAAATAATTCTTTTCAAATATTTGATTAAAATAATCAAAATATAGGTCAGTAGCTTAACATTAAAAAAGAATTCTGATATAACTGGATAAATATACTTGATAATACAGATTTTCGTTCAAATAAATATTGAGAAACTGATGTTATTTTAATAGCAATATTTTTTCATCAGTATATCAAAATACTTTAGCTACAGGTAGTTACAACTATACATAATACTATGTACATTTAACTTATTAATAACTGTCTTAAAAAAAAGTAAGTACAATGATAATAATTTTAGAAACTGTTCATAACTTTTATTGAACAAATTACAAACTAAATGATGAATACTTAAACTGAAAGGTAATAAATGCGCAAATATAAAAAAATATTCTACTTTCTTTTGACCATTATTGATTAATGAGTCAATGTAAATAACTTAGTGAAAAAAATTTTAATTTATGAATTATTATAATAATGAATATATTATAACTCAAAATTAAATTTAATTTAATTTCATTGAAATATTTTAATATAAAAGTTTCAATAGTATTTTCATTCATAATTAAAAAATTTTTTGAACTATTTTGTTTGTCTGCTCTGGTCCATATCAATGCAGCTACTTAAAAATAAATTGGAGGAAACCCACATAAACGACAGTAACCATTTGAAATATAAACTTTGAAGAGTATCGACGAGAAAAAAGTAAAAATAAAACAGACAGGTCTATGTATTGCAATTTGGTGCACTAAAAGCACTGTGGTAATAAATCTATAAAACCCCGCGCCGAGAGAAATTAATCGGAATTTTCGCAAAGCTCCGAATGCTCGTAATACTCCTGGACAATGTAGCCACTTGAGTCGCACTGCTCTTTTTGTTGTTGCACAATAATAAACTGGAACGCAAAAAAATAATCATAGCCAATTGCCATGGATTGTATGGAGTTTCAGTTACGAAATCGAAATAAAAAATTTTCTAGTTGAAATGCAAATATAAAATTATGCATTGTGTATTGCGGATATTCGCAACAATTTTTTCAAATTTTTTCATTTTTTATTAACTGAGGGTCTCGATTAAAAATTTAGATTATATATCATAGATTCATATTTTATAATTTTTATGTATTATTATTAATTATAAAACTTTTTTGGAACTTGTGTCTCAATGAAAATTAAGTTATGATACACTCATTGAATAGTTTCGAAGCAAGCATTATTTAGATAAAATAATTAAATTTTAAAAATAATTCAGAAAATCCTAATTAAATGTTGAAAAGGAAATAAAGTAAATGTTCTAGTTTAATTATAGGAGTAAATTTTTCAATGATTAACGTACATTAACGTTGTTATTGGGATTTCTTAATTTCTTGTTTTATTTTCGTACTGGCTAAGATCATAGCTGTACACAGGCATTGTTTTTGCTATTAGAGTTTGATTACATTTGATGCTTTCGTTATATTTTGTTATTAAATAGTCCTGGAATATAATTATCGAAATAATATTTTATCATTATAAGTATAATATTAAAATAGTCGAAAAGTTCTAGTTTAGTATAGTCGAATATCATAATTTATGTTTAAAAAATCATTGTATATATAAAATTAACAATTAATACACATTATTCAAAACATTTTTATATGACATTAAAAAACTTGTTTTTGTATAAAATTTGTTTTATTATATCACACTTTGGCAATTGAGTATTGATTGTGCTAAGATATTAAAGAAATATTAACTACAGATAAAATGCGCGTGGGACCAGAAAATAATAAAAGAAGGGTTTAGTTGAAGGTGTAAGTCTTTTCCTTTTTTTTACGGTAGCTTTAGCTTTTCTTGTTTCATTAGCTATTTCTCGTTCGCTCCTTATTTTGCTGATGTTGCGAGATTTCCTCTGTGTACTTGTATATATACACACATACCTCTTATTTCTACATATGTGTGTGTTCATACAGGTTGTCTAGTCAGCTGAATCTTTCGACAATAATTCTAAAGAGTGAACGAATGTGAATGAATGTATCCTTCTTCTCTGTGTATTTCTTTCTGTTTATGTATATATATGTTTGTGTATTGACTTTGTACATTCTGTATCTCTTTTTCATGCTCTACCCCTCTTTTTGGTCATTCACTCATTTGCTTTCTTTCCTTCTATCGTTGACTTTCTCTCTTTCTTTCCTTTTTCATCCGTGAGCAATGCACTAGGAAAGCAAAAAAAGTTCTGTTCTTTTTACCTTTTCTTCCTCCCGCTATTGTTTCCCTTACGAGAGACCCTATTGCACTCTCAAAGAATAAGCTCATCCTTATTGCTTTGCTGTATCACTCGTTGTTCTGTGATATTTTTTCTTTACCAACCACCCTAACCCTTTTTTAGTATCTTTCTTCTATCATGAGAGTTGCAACTTTTATATTTTACAGTTTGCGTTTTTCTTAATTTTTCTCCGCTTGTTTTCATGTGTATACATATATAATGTTTACATTTTTAATTCTAGTAATTATGGTTTCATTAATCAATTTTAATATTAAATCACTTTTTTAACACAAAAATATTAAGTAATTTGTGAAAGGATTGTTTGTTATTATATTTAAAAATAATTAATATTTACAGTTTTTTATTGTTTAAAAGTAGATTAAAATTAAAATTTTAGTTATTTTGAGTTTTTATTGATTAAATTTATTAATATCAAGCTGTATGAAATGTAATGAAATACAAAATTTTTGTATTTGTATTGTATGACAAGAGATATGCGTGAGCTTTTTTCGCTTGAAACTATTTCGCTACTCGTGTAAGCCATGACTTTTACTCCCTCTTAAAATTTAATACTGTATTTGTGTTATATATATATAATTCAAACATGGTTTCAGTCAATTTTTAACGTAAAATAACATCTTTTTTTGTTTATATATCTGCATTATGTTGAAAATTAATTTTATTAATAATTGGTAATTTATTTTTATAAAAGTTAAATTTTATAAGCAATTTTAATTATTTAAAGTCCAGTTATTATTAAGCTATTAAGTTATTATTAGTCCTTGTTTCTAGAATTTTAAAAACCAAATCAATTATTAGAATTATGCCAATCTGCTACACAATACATCAACATGTTTAACTCGCTACTATTAAACCCATTTAACGTAAAATAAACAAATCTGTTCGTTTCATTCAGCTTCAATTTTAATCTATTTTAGGACACGCAGAATTTATTTGTATAATAAGTAAGTCATTAGCTACTAAATTTAACAGAATGACGGTGAAAAAAATTCATGAACTTTGGTTACAATTTGAATAAAGATGTAATCTATCTATTGATTACCGATTCATATTATCGATTAGTTTTAATATATAAGTGGTTAGAACTATTTCAGAGTAATTAACAGTTGATGTCAAAATTATTACCACAGAATCGATTGTATGCTATACTCTAAATGTCATGACTTCATTATTTATTATTTATCATAGAATTCTTGTTATTTTCAGTTATATTATTAAATATTTATTAGAATTACTACAATTTTTTTTAATAAAATTTATTATTAAAAGTTAAAAAAAATATTTATTAATGTATTTCTATATTAGGGGCGTATACAATTAGTAATCACAATCATTTTTTAACTATTATCTTCTCAAATAAAGTCTATGTAAATCTTTTGTCAAGGTAAATCAGATTATTATTTTTAATCGAATGAAAATAAACAAATAAATTTTTTACAAAATATATTATCACAGAGTCCGACTAAGAATTCAAGCCCCTTTGCAATAATAACAGTAAAACTATTATCAATTTCTTTATATGGAATTATGCAAATTTTCTTATATACGAAGGCAACATTTTTCTAAAAAATACAGAGTTAAGCTTACTTAAGTCGCAAAAACGTGAAAGTATTTTTGTGAATATTGTCATTCAATCTTTCGCGTAGCAAGTAGTTTTGGAATGCAATCGGGAAATCGATATATAATATGCAAACATGTATAAATGTGGATCGCCACGCGTAAAGCCGACATGCGTAGGGCTAATTGGCGAACGGCTCATTAGCGGTTCCACATCGGTAGCCACTCGGATTCGACGGATAATGAATGACTGTACAGATTATCCCGGTGTGACGCTGAGAGAGAGATAAAGCCGAGATTTTCGGAATAACATCATTCACCTGCGGCGATGGTCTCAGAGCTACTGGATATAACGCATGTATACCCATTAATTATACTCACTGAAGTGGAAACTTAGCCTATCATTCGTTGCCCCATGTGAAATCACGTACTCATATGAATTTCTTTCTGATTATTGCTTCCATGTAATAAAAAAATTGGCATAAACATTTTGCGTACAATGACCGAAGTTTTCTTTTGAAACGATTTTCTACATAAATTTTCACTATTCAGACACCGCTGAATGAAACAAATGAAATTGATATTAATGTATAAATAATTATTCATAAAGAAGATTTTATTTATCTCCTAACACAACATAAAATGCCTATAAGTTTTGAAAAGCGGTTATTTGTATTATTTTATTATATTAATATATACATTTTTACTCTCTTCAAATTTAAGAGTCATCTATAATTTTATAGAAAGAGGAATAGAAAAGTTAATTAAATACTAGTTAAATAAATATTTTCAAATATAAATACTTTTCAATTACAAAATTATTAAAAAAACTTTTTCAAAATAATAATTTAGTTATACTTTGTTATAATATATATATTTATTATATTATAACTGCTTAGTTTAGTGAATATTATTACACATACTTAGAAATAATCTCTCAAAACTTAAATAATAGTACAAATTGATAATGTATATTTTTTTTTAATTTTTCAATTAAATTCAATTCGCCTCTAAAAATAAAAATTGAATTTTGAAATAACAAGAAAAAAAGTTTTAATAATTATTCATTTTTACAGTTGGTCTTTTATATTTGATATATTTTATTGAAATAATATATAAAATCACAGTATTAAATTATATGAATATATCAAAATAAAAATAAAATTGAACAATGTCGAATCAATATCATTAATAGATAAATTTTTAAAAAATACATATTGGAAAATAATGGATTGACATCAATTTTTTGTTTTCCGAAAATGAATAGATTGAATAAGTCAGTAAGAAAATTCTAAAATATTCTCTTTATACAGACGAAAATCAATAAATTTGAATCGAATAATGAAATATTCTGTCATAAAATTATTTGCAATACATTTTTATTGAAAACAATTACAGTTGGTTATTTCAATTTTTGTCTTCAATTATTGTAGAAGAAAATAATTTTAACTTACATTAAACAATAAATATTTTTTTGTTTATCTTCTAGTGAAATGATATATGTCACAGCCTCTAAGTTATTTAGTTTTAAATGCTTATGAAGTTCTTATGAAATTAAGTTTTCATTATTTACATCACACATAAAAAGATTATTTATAAATATTAGATTCTTTCGATTTTATATATGTTGTTCTGAATTTTTAATTCAATTATATGTTTATTATGTATGTATATATATATACTTCTTTTTTTTTAATTTTGCAGTTATTTTGCGTATTCGTTGTTTGGTACATTTTTATATGAAAAAATTATCTTCAGATAAATTTAAATTTAAAAAAATATACCATAACTATTTTTTTATGACTTTCTTTTCGAATACAGAGTTTAACTGTAAAATTCTATTCACTATATTCAGACATTTTAAAGACACAAAGGAAAAGCCATGTAAAAG
Organism: Platyscapa corneri; assembly: GCA_018907185.1. Taxonomy (NCBI): domain Eukaryota; kingdom Metazoa; phylum Arthropoda; class Insecta; order Hymenoptera; family Agaonidae; genus Platyscapa; species Platyscapa corneri. Next base: position 2,804,387 of record JACCHW010000048.1, on the reverse strand, counting down.
GACAAATAGTCCATGATAAACATCGCTCAAACGAAGTGAAAGAGATAAAAAGGTGGGAAACGAGAGAAAGACTGTCCTCCAATCATGACTAACGGTGTATCTTTTATCAGAAGATTAACCAGACACAATAAGTCCTGATGTAAGCTAAGGTATACATCAAAAAGTCCACGTACAAATTCGCAAAGGAAAAGTGAAAACTACGATAAATTCAAGTCGCTGTTTATTTTATTTATAAGATGTATATCAATATTTAAATTTTGCAGTAACAATGTTCAGTGATTAATCTATGAGATTTAAGATGAATATAAAATATGGAGGATCTCTAAACTAAGGAGTATATAATTACAAGTATATATTACAATTTTATTTAATTTTTAATAGAGATGTGGTTATATTTAACGTATAAATACTTTTAAATTTATTGTAAATGTATTAAATTACATGAGATTGGTAAAAACAAGTTTATGAATCTATATATGGGAAATATATGTTTGACTATTTGTAATAAAAATAGAATGTACATCTGCTATTATTTTTAAATAAAGTTTATTTTAAAAATAGTTATATTGAATTTTGTTTGTAAAATTAATAAAATATTTATTTATTTAGTAGATAATTCAAAATACAAAATTAATTATACGTTACTTCTACTTTCTTTGTTTAATATCCATTGATTTTTATGATTTTTAATTTTCTACATAAACACTCATAAAAAAGATGAAATAAATTTTAAAATTTATCAATTTAAACACTAATTTGAATTAAAATAAATCATAATATTGAATATTTTTACTTTTCAATTACTAAGATAAATTTTTGAATCTTTCTTATTTTTTCTTCATTTTTATTGTAAATTGGCACATAAAAATTTCAATTTCATTAGTAAATCAAAATTATAAAAGGTTTTCTGTTTGTATTAAATTGAATCATATTAAATTATGATTATAAAATTACTTATAAAATTTTGTTGTATTCCTTTCATATAACGAGATCTTTTTTTTTGTTTAGATATTTTTTATTATTGAACAATATAATAATTATTATAATACTTTACAATTTTCTCATATACATACTCTTCTGACATAAAAATTCAATATTTTGGTGTTATACATTTTAATTCAACTTAAAATTACGGATGAATATTTCATATACTACATTACAAGATTCCATTCTACATATTTATATTCCATAACTTTTATAGTTCCTATACTTTTTTATTATATTAACTTTTATATATACAATGTTGCTTTCATCAAGCTTGATTAAAATGTTTTTTACAACAACAAAAAAAAGAAAATCTACGCATAATGTAAAAACATGAAATAAACTTGAAGAATAAATCAATAAACACTTAACTTCATACATATAAATAAATCTTTTCTCAATTTAGTATGTATCTAATTTTTTATTCAATTTACTAGATTATATGTATTTGTCCACAATATATGAATGACAACATAGATGCATAATTAATATTGTTATCATTAGCTTTTTGAACTATATTAATGTTTTGATACATTACAAACTTTAGAGAAACATTTTTTAACTTTATATAATAGTTTTATAGAAACATAATCTAAAACTATGATCTTAAATCTATTCAATAATATACTGAAGACTACGTTTTAATTTATTATGCAAAGTTCACTTATATTTTCATCACTTTAAACTTATTTTTATCGTTTGGTAACAAGAATAATAGTAAAGTAAATATTTCCAATACCTTCCCCTTATTTACTTTATACTTATTTTACTTTGATTATTTACACTTCTGTTACACTAAAATTGACTTGCCTGCTGTTTTCATTTCTTAATTCATCTATCTTCTCTCTTTCTCTCTCTTCTATTTTTCTTCTCTCCCATTGTATCTTGTGTAGCCTATTTATAACCTTTCTATTGCAGTTTAAAAAATTCTTCTAATTAATTATTCCTAAACAAACTATCTTGTGCTCCAAAGTTTTTTCTTCTATACTGCATAATCTACAATTTTTTCTTCGCTTTTCAGCCATTTTTTATTTGCTAAATTTTCATTTCCCGTTCTAAATCTAGCCAGAATTTTTAGACCCCTTTTAAATTCCCTTCTTCTTTCCTGTATATAAGTTATCTCCATTTTTTTATTATCCATTAGTAAATATTTTATTTCTACCATATATTTGGAAACTTTCATATGATTTATCCAGGTTTGTCAATCTTGGCTAACTTTTATGAATAATGCATTCTCTAATAAAAAATCCATATTTTGCGATTTCTCCCTCTACATGGGCCCTGACCACCCTATGCTTCGCCAGAATTTTACTTGATATTGTGAATCTCTTATCTTTTTTATTTAATATTCTGCAGTTCTCTAATCTTCTACAATCTTCCAATCTAAGTTTTAATCATTCTTAAAATATTTCCTTCTTTTCTTCAATTAGTATTTTATGTTCATGCTTAATAGCTTTTTTTAATGCAATCCTTTCTATCTTCTCTCTGTTCGTGTCTAACATTAAATCTTTATTTGTGGTGTTTCTATCCAGACCCAGACACCATTTTATATATTTCTTTTCAATCATTTCTATATCATTATTACCCTCCCAACCCCATATATCTGCTCCATATGTCAGTAGACTATTTATTAGTGATTGGAATATCTTCATTCTCAAATTTAAATTATTTTAAAAATATAATTCTTCTAACTTCTATACTTTTCCAATCACCAAGTTCGCTTTTTTTGCTAGGTTTTTCTTATGAAATGTATCGTCATCTTTGCGTTACAGCGTATCCGAGGTAAGAGTAATGTTTCACCACTTTAATTATTTTGTTCTTCCGGGAAAAAGTTTCTTTGTTTCTAATTAAATTAGCCCTTAATTTTTTTAATTTTACTATTTTTGTTTTATTCACGTTAATTTCTAACCCTTTTTTCTTAAGAAACTGATCTAATCATCTTAAAAATTCCCTCAATTTTACGCCACTCTTACCCAAGATCATTATATCGTTTGCATATATGATGCATCTTATTATAATTATTATATATTCCAATAGCCTAAACTCAATTTATTATGTTCTTTCTTTATCTTACTTCTCGATGTTTCTCGATTTTCTTTAACTTTTTTTTTGTGTATCTCTTCAAAACCACTGTTTCTTTGTTTCACTGTATGTCCAGGATTCCTCATCTCCTATTATTTTGTTTTTCTTCTAATGATAATTTTTCCCTCTTCCCTTAGATTTCTACATTCTTTCTTACTATCTTTTTTGGTTACTTTTCTATGTATGTCTCGTCGTTATTGATGTAAGTTGTTGTTCCTTTTAGCTTTGTTTTATTCTTCATTATTGTTCTTTTATCTTTTTCTCCAGTCAATTCTATCTCCCACCATCCTCTATTTTTTTTTCTTATTTGCCATACTTTTTTTATTTCTATGTTAATTTCTAAATTTTTTCTAAACCATTCTTTTATTCCTTTTTCTTTGTATATTATTCCTTTTTTTAGTCCTGTTATTATTAATTTTTTCCTATTAATTAGGAGGAATTATTTTTTAATTGTTTGACAATACATAAAATATCATAAATATAAAATCTATATATATGTAAAGAATTAGAAGAATATAATATTCAAAGACGTTTAAAGCAGTAAGAAAGACGACCAATAGGAAGATCGAGAATAACTTGTTTTATTTTATGGATTTTGGTGTCATTATTCATCTGTTCATGTCATCTCCAGGTTTAAATGATTTTATTTTTATACATACACATATATACATACTTTATTTTTTTATCTTATTTTTGATTTGGTGCATATTTTTGTTTTCAATGAGAGAAATTAACTTTAAAAATACTCAAGAATTAGAATTATTATATTGTAAATTATTTTTGTTTTTGACTTCAATTTTTGACTTCACTTTCCTTCAATCTTTATTTTTGACTCTAAATATTAAAAATCATAAATAATTAAATTAATGAAGTTATTAATCTATTGAGATTTTAAATATTTTCAACTTATGTTCTCATTTTTATGTAGTAAAAATTTTAAATGTTTCGCAATTCATTTTTGTTAAAATTTTCAATATATTTTAAATCAATTTTTTTTAATTTCAAATTATTAAATAGATGCATTGAGTTATAATTCATCCATAAAATATAAAATCAATCTTAAATTTTATTTTTAAATCTTATAATTTTATTTCTAATTAGCTTCTGTTATTTTCAAGTTTTTATCATGTTTTATATCGGAATATTTATAAGTTTTCAAAATTTTTAATATTTTTATGTCGTAGAATAACGTAGACCTTTAAACGTGAAGTATTAAAAATATTGATAAAAAAAAGTTTAAAAATGGTTTATTAAAATAAATTCATAATATAAATTAAGTAGAATACAGTAACTTAGTATTAGATAAATTAATTTTAATACATATTTGAACAGTTTTTTTAGAATATTTGAGGAAAGGCTAGCAAAAGAGAGGGCAATACTGTAAGATAGAAATCAAATTGGAGAAAAAAACAAAATATTTTTAATTGTCATATCAATGAATAAAGAAAACTTAAAATAGTATATAAATGTACTTATAATATTGCCGATTAATACATAAATTATTTAAAAATTGATCTATCACATATTCAGCTATCTAATTTTACAGTTCTAACATTCATAATAAGTTTAAATAAATTATTGAACATTTTAGTTATATCAAGTTGTGGATATACAAACAATCCATCAGCATCTCATAGATCCGTCTAAAATTTGTATTAAAAATTGAATTATCTGCGACTCTTTTCAGAAAATATTCTTAATACAAGAAATAGAACCGAAGGCAATGATATAAACTGAAAACTCGGTGAATTAAATTTATACTCTCAAAAATTGAGATGCGCTTGTTTCACGAATTTTTTGAATTTAAAATAATCTATTTTTAGTCAAATTATTAATATTAAATATCGTATCGTAATTAAAGAGAATAAGACAAAAGTAAATATATATAAAGTGACAATAAGTTTGAAAACTATAAATAAAATGCAGAAGCTTTCAGAATATGGTAGATGTATCTTACGTATTTAAAATTCATTCAATAACAGTTTTAATAAAATTTGATATTCTAGAAATATAATTTTTTAATTTCTCATGCAAATAAAAGAACAAAATTTAACATCAGATGTACAATAATTCGTACCGATCTGAAAAGGTAAAATATTTTATCATATCAAAACTTGCTCAAAGACTAAATACTTAAATGTACTCTAAAACAGCATGTGTCAACTATTTTGGTGAAACGAAAACTTGTCCATGGTATCCTAAGGGAACTTTTATGAACCTATGCATTGTATGAACTATGGTCATTTTCACTTTACATATATATATCCATATTCCCATACAGAATTCGGAGTAAACTAACGCCCCCGAGGTGTTCCAAGGTATGTTTCGACCTCACATCTGACACTCCTGTATTTTCACATTTTCCTCGTAGCTGGCCACCGGGCATTAAGGATCGTTTACGGTTGTTTGCCTAATTTAAATATTCATCTGTCGGTGCTACATCGGACTTACGTGCGTGTAATTTAGCAACGAGTACCATCTCGAGCTCGTTAAGACCATCTAAACGTAAGGGCCAATCCTGGGAAAGTGTTCTTTGGGCGCCAGGTGCAAGATCTTTGGGATGGAATATCTTCACTGTTGCTTTTATGCTGTGGGAGAAAAATGATGTAGCGTAATACAGGCGAAATTGAAAAGACACTCGCCTCTTCTCTTTTGCATTTTTTCGTCGATGAGACGGTTTTTGAGTGAATGTATGAGGAAAGACTAGCAAAACAGAGGGTAATACTTCAAGATAGAAATAAGAGTGGAGACAAAAAATGAAAATAATTTAAGTTATTGGGATATAATGTGATAGCATTTATTTTGTCATTAATGATAAGATGTTTCATGTAAAGAAGATTATCCAATTCATTTTTTGTTCAAAACAATTTTCTATATGACTTAAATAGCAAAAAATTTTTAATTATATTTGTATTTTCGTTAGCAACGTATGTTATTATTATATATTAATTATGCAAGGAAATAAAAATAAATTATTTCTTGAATTTATTATATAAAATTATTACGTTAATATTAAAGTTTAAAATCATATATATGAAAGTAGTTATAGTTATATATAATGGAGTTATAAATATAAATGCACATCTCGATTCTATCAATACATTAACTGCAGAAACTTCTTTAAATATATTTATAAAAAGTAATATTTGTAAGGAACAATAGATAGCTTAGTTATGATAAAGTGCCATATTTGACGTTCATAGGAACAGGATATTTAGATACTTTAATCGAATACCTGACGTGTATCAGATATTTTTTCTAAGTAATATTAATACAAAATATAAAGAAAGCAGTCAAACAAAAAAAAATCCAGTATTCATTAATTTTCTTCTTGAACGTTAAATATACTAACGTCATGAAATAATCGATTTATATTTACTATCGGTAACAAAAGTTTATATTTATCCTATTCAAAAGTGGTGCATTTTATTATTTTTAATATTATTACCTATTGAAGAAATTTTTATTTTTTAATTTTTACGTAGCATAAAATAAAAACGTAAATTTCAATATTATCAAAAATGAATAATTTGCTTAAATATTGAATATTTCATATAAATTGTTGAAAAAAATAAAATTACACAGAATTTTATTAACATTTACAAAAAGAATGCTCTAATGATTTAGTTTGGCAATAAATCTTCAACGAACTTTTCAGATCGATAACAAGTAAAAGTACTTCCTCGAAAAGTAGGACTCCCTTGAGTTATTTGTGATTGACGAACTTTCTAGCAATCCTTCTTTCAATATTCTACGTGTATTATATTAGACTTTATTGATTTCATCGCTTTTTATACTTTTCTAATTATTCTTAAATCATATTTTTTCGATGTGTGGATTGTTAAATAGTACTTTAAAATTTTTGTAATCAGTTTGATTTAATGAATGAATATTACTATTTACATTTTGCATGTATACATAAATATATGTGATACATTTTATTAAATTCACATATTATATTTAAAAATCAGATAATGAAATTGTCATATAACTTAAATTTCCTTTATAAAGAAATATAGAGAAATCCAGATTCCTATTCACTTGCCATTAGGTTTGCTTCTAAATACATAATACTACCCCACCAATTCTACAGAATAACTAGCACTTAGGAACCACTTTCACTAAACAGTACGGAGCACAAAGTAGTACCATTTATAGAATCGCTAATTCAAAAGTGTTTAATACACAATTTTATATGTAATGTAATGTTTTGTAAAAATTATTTATTTAAAACTTTTCGCTGGGCCAAATAGAAATATTTCTATAATTAATTTGATTAAACAAATTATAAATATTTTAAAAATTGATAGACAATTATTATTATTGCATTCAATATATCTTATTTATAACATAAATAAATTTTATATTCCGTACTTTAAAATTAAGCTATGATTTATGGTTCTAAATAAATTAACGTTTGTTAAAAATTTCAAGGTACAATTATAATTAGATTCAATTCATTAAATTCTTATGTATTATTCAATATGAATAATAGATACTACGAATGCTATAACCGATTTAATTATATTGGTATTATTAGAATTTAAAGAAATATTTCATGTACACTATTCTTAGAATATTCAAAAAATATTATATTATTTTATAATTCTAATAATTTATAAAATCATATAAATTATAATTTAGGATCATTTATTTTAAATATTATTTTTAGTTAATTCGATTTTATTCATGTGATTTTCTAAAAAGAAATACTCTTTTGGCTATAATAAAATTTAATTTATTAAATATCTTATATTCCTATCTAATTTGTAATTACATTGATGACTCTTTCAACTGTATTGTATTCGCTATGTCACACTTAAAATAAAAATTTTAAATTATTTAATCAGATTGAACTGATTTCAACTTCACAAGCAACGCGAATAAGACAATAGCAGAGATGGAAGATGAACGTTGAGCCGAATAGGGACACCAATGGTCTAGACAGCTTATCACCAATGTATATGTATTTACTCTTGCGGGAGAGGAGTAGTGTACATGGAAATGTGTGTACATGGTACATATGATTGGCAACTATACGCCAGGAAAGGCGCATGGCGCTCAGTATAAGCACAGACCGCCGATTCATCACCAGCGGAACATATCCAGAGTCGTAACGCGATGGCCCACCTCCCTGCAAACTAGCAAAGCCTGGCAGGGAGCATCAGTCATTTAACCTCAAATAGAATCATTTCTCTATCTCTTTTATACTTCTTCCTCTTCTTCTTCTTCTTCTTTTTCCTCTTCTACTTTCTTTCGTATGTGAAAGCACTAATAGTAGTGCTTTATAGTTTATATTACTATATATATAGTTTATATATACTAGTGTACAATAGTAGTAGTGTCTCAATGTACGGTTATAATAAACGAGAATGAAAGACAATTTAAGCAGTGAAGAAAAATAACTTTTCAGTGTGTAGAGTTCTGTTATTGTTTGTAACTAATTAATGGGATAGTAAAGCTTTTAAAATTATAGGCAACTGCGTTTGATCCATCTGGTATTCAGATAAAAACTTTATTTGAATTTTGTCTAAAACTATATTTTACTTTTATTAATTATATTTTATTAAGTTTTTCATATTATTATAAAAAATTATATCATTATTTAGAAAATTATATATCTGATTCTTAACCTCTATAATAAAAATAAGTGACAATTTGTGATTTAATAATTATTAAAATATACTTTGAGTTATGAATTATTAACATAATTTTATTATTTAAGAACATAGAAAAAAGTTTGGAAATTATATTACTTATATTAGTTAAATTAAAACGATCGTTCAGTTCTTATTTGACGTCTCTAAAATAAAGGAAAATAAAATTAATAATCTATTACACATAAAATGAATCGAGTACTTACTGTACACTTAAAATATATTTTTTTATGATATTGTGATTATATTTAAAAAATTTTTTTTCATGTGTAATAAAACTATGTATCAAATTTTCAAATCTATAATCTGCTTTTAAAAAAAATAGGCTAATTACTTTAACTTTAAAATAACTTTTAATGGATTGAACAATGAAAGCATTCTAATTAAAATCATGGAAAGTTACTTAGTATCACAATAAAGTTTTAGTAATTTATTATTATTATTATTATTGTTGTTGTTGTTGTTATTGTTATTTGTTTAAGAATAATTCATACGTTGAAATTTACATTTTACAGGTAACATAAATCTACATTACTTTTTACATGTATACGAAAAATTTACTATTATGTATTTTAATATATATATATATATTCTTTTCTTCTTTCTTCTTCACCTCTTAAGATTTACTGATATATTCAATCATAAAAAAGTATTGAGAAATAATTCTAATAATGACCAATTGTTTAATACGTACTTGGCAATGTCCAATACGTCTACATCACTTATAGAAGTCTTAAAATATCCAGAAAAAAGAAAAAATGTGATATACCTATCATTTAAGTATTTTCAATATTTGAGTTTAAAAGTTTTTGTAATGAGAAAACATGGTAAAGTAGATTTATGAAAAAACATTGCCAAACTATTGTAATTATTTGTAAGAAAAAAAGATTTAGTGTGGTTGCAGCTGCAACAAACGAAAAGCGATCTATCTAGATATCTAAAATATCTACTAATCATATAGGTACGTAGACGTAAGCTAATCCATCTAATAGACATAGATAAAAAAAGAAAAAATAAAATAAAGTAGTTGGAAATAAACTATTTCTGGCTGACCGCGGTGTGAATGTTAAAGGAGGCTGGCTCTCTCTCTCTCTCTCTCTCTCTCTCTCTTTGCACGATATTTCCATGTACGTATTTGAATATTGGTTAGCAGAGACTGCCATAGCGCATCACCGCGAGATTACTCCATTATACTTCATAGACAATGGAAACCGCTTATGTGCCCGTAAATGGCTTCGATTCCCCCATTCAGCTCGTTCCATGGTAGTAGTAGCATCAGCGGTAGCTTCTCAACCCTGTCTACCCAGTACCTTTCGTGCGCTCTTTCCCCTTACGCTACTTGCGTTTCTGTGGTATTTTCTCTTCCTCTCTCTTTCTCTTTCTCGTTCTCGTTCATTCAATAGGTTTACAGGATCTTCTCGCCCTTTATTCATAAGAAAATTTCAAGGAATTGTTTAATATTTCTAACGATGTTATTTATTGAAAGAGAAGCTTTTAACGCCTGATGATAAGTACATTGATTAATAGTAAGAAAAAATCCAAATGAAAGCTATATTTCATACTGAATTTTATCTTATTGATGCAGAAATTTATTAAAAAATTTGTATAGTGAGTGGCAGTAAGTACAATTAAAAACATATTTGCTCCTTTTCACAAGCATTGATTCCTTTCAATTCGTTTTGCCTTCGTAAAATTTAAAACTTATTAGTATTGATTTGAATCAAGAAAAAAATATTCTAAATTTGACATAGATATAATTATTATTTACTTTAAAAGCACATAAAGAAATCTATGATATATAGATTGTTAGATTATGAAATACATTTAAAATCTGAAAATTTTAATTAAACTAGATTATTGCAAAGATTAAAATTAAGTAAAGTGTATCTTTTTTTATTAACTTATCTTTCAAGTTATGATAAATAATTCAATATAACTGAGCCACAAGGAATGCAAATGTTGTAACAATTAAAAATATTAAAATTATGAGATATTTCTCAGATAGCTCAAGTGTAATAACATTTATAATAACTTTTATTCAAAGTCTCGGAAAAAACATTTGATTAATCAGTTGATATAAATTATTATTCATAAAAGTAGACATAGTTAAAAGAGGCTGCTTTAAAAATACTTACTTCTACTTTAAAACAATTAGAATAATTATTTTTTAAACAAATAAATGAAGCAAATTAAAACAAGGATGTAAGCAGTAACACTAATACAATTAAATTTATTATGATAATGCATATTTATTTTTGTTTTTGTGTTTTTTACACTGCTTTGCAAGTTTCCTTTCTTGGTATTTTATAATATATACATACTTCGGCTTAATATCTCTCATTTATTCTTGTTTTCTTTCCTGCAACTCCTTCTTATTTTCACTTTCGCTTTGAATATTTTCTTTCATTCTTTCTTATTTTTTTTCACGCTCTCTGTCTCTCTCTCTCTCTCTCAATCTCTTACTGTTGATTTTTCAATTTTTCTCGTTTTCTTGACTAAATCATGTCTTTTATTATGCATTATGTATTCGTTAGACGAGCATTTCGTCAACACTCGTTGCCAGATTACTATATAATTTGTTACATATATTATGTACTTTTGGTATTTCTGATTTAGTTTAATCATGCCTTTCTTTCACTTTCATTTTCTTTATGTAGTTGTCCGTATACAATCCAGGAATATATATCTTTACGACAGTAAGAAAGATTAAAAACCAAATTATATATAATCTTTTTGTTTAAAACACTGTTTTTTTGTATTTTAGATTGCTTTGAGAGAATTTTAATTATATTGCTTAAATAAAACTCTTTTTATTATTTCATTTCTTTTAATAAATTAAAATTAATTTTCTAGAAATTAAATGATTTTAAATAAAGTTTTTGAGATTTGTTTTCTATTTGAATTAGAATATATGCCTCTAAATTTCAGTTATAATAATAAATATTTTGATAAAATAGTTATATAATAGCAAAATCGGATAATTAAAAATCTTGAGATTTAAATAAAAAATTTGGTTATTTATTTATGCAGTTAGAATTTTTAAAAGTGAATAATTCATACGTATAAAAATATTTTTAGGAAATTTAACTTTTTAAAAAAAATTTTGTAAAAAAAGTTTAAAAGTATTGTTTGCGGTATAATTAATATAACAGTTTCAAGTATTAGAATTCAAGTTTTTTTAAATTTTTTAAAAAAATTATTTAATTTCTGTCAAATTCAAGTTTCAGAATTTATATCTCATTAGGTTTAATAGAGTGGAATGAGTGTATGAGATACGGATAAAACAGAATAAAATTACTATGCACACATTAGTGATATTTATATTAATGACCAACTTACTCAGATAATCTACCAGGTCACTGAATAAGAAAATAATAATAATTAATAAAGTTACAATGGTGCGAGAAAATCGATAAAATATTCTTTCACAACTTTATTAATGAAATCATCTAAGAATAAATAAAAACTAATTCGAGTTAAACTATTAAATAGGAAAAAATCTTAAAATTATATTATCAAAAAAATTATTGTCATTCGGATCTTAAAAAAATCTCCTCAACTCCCAACAGATTCTTGTTTTTGCTTTTTCAACTCAGCCCTTCTAGATACTTGGGTCATTTCATTACTTTGACTGGGCGTATTCGTTCCTTAATCGTCCTATTTTTGCTTGTAGATACTGAATAACGATGTAGAATTCGGAAAAGAATCGAAGCAAAAACTTATGGAAAATGAACTTTAAATAGATAAGCTTTCTCGATCCTTCAAATACTTGTTTTCATATCTTAGTTATAGCAGTATTATCTTCCATAATTACAAATCCATACGAAAAGCTTCTTCGATGAAACTTTAGGGACTTTCTACGTTTTCTTTTATTTTTCCTCCCTTCTTTTGTAAAGATCCCAGAAGCTCTGTTTATTGCTATATCTTCCATCTATGTAGGATTGATTCTCAGTATACTTTTCCTTTCCTTTCGGAACTAATAAGTTGTCGCTGTCAGACTTTAGTTGAGACTTGTATCATATCATTGTTACTGAAAACTTTCAATGTGAAAAGACCTGCTTTTGTCTTGAGCTATTTATTTATACACACTCATCTTACGGGATTCCTCATTGCAATTCTGACTTCTTATCAGGTTCTCCTTCCACTTTTCTGTCTATAATGTTTTATAATGTATAATCATTTAATTTATATTCTACATTAACATATATATATATATATATTATTTTAAGTGTACAGTCTTCAACATAAGTGATATATACAAAATATGTTTAGATAATAATGTAATATACAATATATTATCTTGAAACGATATTGTTAAAATAGAAAAAGTATACAATTGTATAAGTGAATGTAATGAAATATATTTAATACAATATAATTATTTTTTCAGGTAAGCCAGAAAGTACACTAAAAAATGAGAGCTAACAATTTTTACAAGGGTTTGGTAAGCATTTACATTTATTTATGCTTTAAATAAGAAATAAGATAATACTCATGTTCACAAACGCATGTAATTATTCATTTCTATAAAATTTTTTTTTTAAATACGTAAGAGTATTTCAGTATTTAAAAAAGAAACTGACAAAAATTTCCATGAAATTGTAATACATGTAAGTAAAGCTAAGAAAAAGAAATTATAAAATTCAAAGTACACATATTTCCTAGAATATATTTAATTAATTACTGTAATTACTGACAAAGATAAAATAAAATGATAAATGCACCAAAAGATTATAATGAAAGCTCAAAACATTTTTTTACACTTGAAACTATAAATTTCAAGAATTTATTTCCTTAATGAAAAATATTTACATAATATCCCTTTCATCCAAATACAATTAATAAAATATCACAGCATATAAAATGAAGAGGGATTTTTTTCTAGTAAGGCACAAAAAGAAAGAAACTCAATTCACAAAACTATTTATTTATACATTTTAAAAGTATATGCAGTATACGCATGGCAAGTATCGCCATCGGAATTGAAATCTGACACCGTTGTGTAGTTTCATATATATTCTTGCTCAATTCTATTCCAGTAGCACATTTTTCTACTTCGTAAACTACGTGAAGAAAAGACCAGGTGTTAAAAAAGGAGTAGGCTGCATTAGTCGAACCTTTCACATTGCAGTAGTTTCAAATCATTCTTGATTTCTGGTGTCGATTTTCTCAAAGGCGTAGAAGAGAATTTGGTGCATCTTTCACGAAAATACGCTATCACTCTTTGTGCAAGTTTGAAACGAGTAGAAAGTCGAAGCCACGATTGTGTACAAAATAGATGTCGATTGTAGTCGTCGAGTTGGTACTAGAAATCGATCGAGTTTCAGAGTAGTTGTAATTGCGATGTGGCAGATATTCACGGTCGGTGTCTCAGATTTTAATAAACATAATGGTACAAAAGTTATGCAGTTTATATATCGATAATTAGAAAAGCTTTGTATGCTTTGATGTTAATAAAAATATGACTGACAAATGATGGTTGCTGTTTTTGTTTTCTTTACAATAAATGTATGTGCAAAATAATTGTAAGAATAATGTCGCGTATGTATAAACATTTTTAATTTTGCATTAGTGTAAGTTTATTTAATAAGAGAACGTGTTTAATATTTTATATTTAAATTAAAATTTTCAATTTCAATTCTTACTGTTTATACGCAAGTATTTAAACCTACTATCAGTTAATAACTTCAGCTATTTATATAAATAAATTATCAACACTAATAATACAATTTCCTTAATATTAAATTTTTATTAATAATTATATTTTATTAAATAAATTGAGAATGAAATTACTAATCTATCTATAAATTACTTAAATGTATAATATAACTACACTAGTTGGTTGAATAAATAAATCTTTGTTCATATAAATTTATATTCTACTTATTTTCTAACTCGTGCAATGCTTAGTGCATGATTAATATTAGTATGCTAAATATAATTCCATTAAAATTTTGATTATATATTCAACAATTTTATAATCTTTTCTTAGATATTGAAGGTGTTTTATTATTAGATCTTTAATTTAATATTTTCAGTAAGTTATACATATAACTAAATTCATATGTATATAAAATAATTTGCATATATAAAAAATGACTGTAAAGATAAATTTTATTATTAAGTTAAAAATTATTACATAATTTTATTCAAAATAATTACTACACATTAAATATATTTCAAGATTAAATTTATTATAAATATAATGTCAATTCTGATAAGAACATCACAATTATTTTTAAAAAATATTTTTTTATCGCTTAACTCCATAACATTGGCAAAAATTGAATATTTTAATTTAGAAAAAAATATTAAGACAATAATCTAACGAGAATTTTTTAAAAATTATTTTATTTAGTAGATTAAATATATAATTAAGATTATGATAATAAATTTTCCTAGTTTTGTAACATAATAAAGAAAAATATTTTATAACATAAGGGTTATACATATTGGAACTCATATTTGAAAAAGTCTTACTTTTAAATTGTTGGCAAGTTTCTAGAATGTTCAGATTCCTGGAAAGTTAAAACTAATTTTAAATTCATCAGATGACTTTAGCCATGAAAGGCTACTGTAATAATATACAACTGTTAACATAAATTAATATTACATTAATTACAACATTGTTAGAATTGGTGAATTTTTCATTAAATAATTTTTATATTGTTTTTTTTATTTTGAAAAGTTTTATACTAATTAATTTATACTAATAATTTATTGTATTACGATAAAATATTTATTTTATTTCATATATAATATATATATATATATATATATATATATATATATAACATAAAAAAATGAAATTATTATTTAAAGAAATATATTTTAATAAAATAAAAATTACTGTATTGAATGATATCAGTTAAAGATATTCTCTTCAGTTATTAATGCAAAAAATACTTAAAATTATTCTTTAAAACCCATTTTAATAATTCGCCTAATTTAAATTAAATTATTCTTATTTATAGAATTTAACATAATTATAAAATTTACTGATGGTTATAAAAAAATAATACAAAATAATCAAATTTTATCAATTTGACAGAATGACGAGTCGTCAATTATAAAGTATATTCTATCGAATTGTAATAAAAATATGTATGGTAAAGTCGTAGAGTTCTTCTTTTAATATCGAAGGTATAACGATAAAATTGTAACGAAAGATGTTGTTATTAAATTAATTAATATTTAAGTATTAAGTATAATATAATTTAGCTTAAATTTTTAAAAAATCCAATCGTTCACTATTCATAATGATCAATCAAAATAATGAACTTTTTGTAATTTTAATGCATTATTTTATTATTAATATTTAATATTTTTATATTACATAGAAACACATATTTTCTATAATTATGCATTTAATTTATAATATTTAATAATTCATAAATATATTACACTATACTGATGTTATACTTGATTAAGCATAAATGTAATTAGAAAGAATGATTGCATGGTTAATATTTTTAATTTATCAACGACACATAATAAATGATTAATCCTATAAATATTAAAAATTAGAGTATATATGCGCTAAAAAAACTCATATTTTATTTAATAATCTTTAATAATATTTAAACATGTATATATTATATTTTAGATAAACAAAATAAATTCTATCTTTATATTATGTTTATAATGTTATTTGAACTATTAAACTGTCTCTATAATTCTTATATTATAATTATATATTATATTTTTAAATTAATGTTACCTATCCTAAAAATTATTTATCTTTGTATAAAAACTTCAGAATGATCTATCGATAAAATCAGTTTTTTATTTCTCTATTTAACTTTACAGAAGCAAAATTTACTTCTTTAGAACTTATACATTTTAAGAACTTGAGTATGAATTTTTGTTTGGTAAAATTTTGATAACTACTTGTATGTAGCTTCTACATAATAAATAAACTTGTCAAAATGTCAAATGACGCTGATCAAAGTCTGTGCTTGAAAAGATATGTAATTTAAAAATAGTAACAATTTTTTATGCTTAATTTTGACAAATTTCAATTTTGATTCAATAAGCTTATGAACTATTCAATGTTGCATAAATTTATTTATTATTACTAAATTTCTTATAAAATATTCAATTTAATGGATTTATATCAACACCATTGATATACCGATGATGTTTCTACCAAAATATAAATATACATACGTTCTTATCTAGTATCTACATATCCACGTAAATTAATCATCAAAAAAGGGATCACTTGCTAATTTATGCCTAAGTTAAAAATAGTGTAAAGCAGAAAAGTATTAGTAGAGATGTATCCAAAATGCGTGACAAGAAATATAAGGTAAACTTTAGAGTAGTAAGACTTTCGGGAGATATTGTGCTGTTTCTCTCTCTCTCTCTATCTCTCTCTCTCTCCATCTCTCTATCTATGTATGTATCTATCTATGTATCTATTCATATATCTATACATATATATATATATCTATCTCTATTTATCCATCTCTCTCTATTTTATCGCTATATATATATATCTACCTATCCTTCTCTCTCTGGAATATTAATATGACGCGAAATATTATAACCCGCGACAGCTAACGTCGTGGGAGTACCAAATATTATTCAGCAGGGTCTGTCCCTGGAGGTCTCGAATGAGTGAGTGAGTGTGAAAAAGAAAAAGAGAGAAACAAAAAGAAAAAAAGAAAGCATTAATGGTATTTCTAGAACTTTTACGACAATGAATGCAAGAACAAATTACGATTTCATGATGTTAATTTGCGGCAAAATTTAAAGTTCTTTTAAACTCACTACTACGAGAAATATCTTAAAATTGATTCGTTTAATGCTTCATTTTATTCTATTACCTAAAACTAAAGACTTTGAGATTAGTTGAATAGTGAATAATCTCCTTTTAATGTATTGAAAATTAATTTTTATTTTAGAAACTATTAAGTATTCTTTGTTTAAATCAATTTATTGAATATTGCATAAATCTAATAAGATGAATTATTCAATATCTAATTTACTACAAAAATATAATTTTTCCGATAATATAGAAATATGATTTGAATTCATATTTAGAGTTTTTCACTACAAGTACATATTATTCAAAATATTTAGCAATTATAATATATTTTATAATGTATTAAATTAAATTATTATACTATGCACATTTAAACATTAAAATTACCTGTTGTATTCACCTATCTAATGGACCTAGTAAATGACTCTTGTTTGATTATAATTATTGTAGCCGATCGGCTCGTCTGCTCCACTTAATATTTAAATAAGTAAGTTTTAAACTGCAATTGCAGTAGTAGCATGTAAGTGCACCAGAAAAACTAAGGCGGGCGGGCGTATTTGAGCAGGCAGCTCATCAAAGCTGGGTTGAAAAATCGGCAGAGTTGCCGTCGAAAATGTTTTCTTAACTGAAAACATTTCGAGGAAGAGACAAAACCGTGCGACGAGGCGGGCCCAAGTTCTCGGGGATAGATGCAGTGCATCGGGTGTGAGTAAGATAACCGCATCTCCTATCCTTTCTGGCTTTCGCTCTCTCTCTGACTCTCTCTGACTTGTACACGCTTTCATTACTCATACCTTTTTTCTCGCGGTCACGCGCTCTGCTCCCTCTCTCCGTTTCTTTCGCGTTCTACTCCCTTTCTCTCTCTGTCTCACTCTCGTACGATTGCTTCTATATTTCTTCCTGGACAGGATAATTTTTCTCTCTTTCTCTCTTGCTCTCGCGCGCTCATGCGCTCTACTCTCTCACTCCCTTGCACTTCGCGAGGAAATGGGTCTGAGGAGCCGAACACCGTTAGACGGCCGTGGCGTCAGGGATTGGATGCCGTGGAAGTGTCGTGGACCCCCCGCAAGGGTAGGAAGCCGAACATCCTAGATGTTCGCGGGCGAGGTACATCCCATCGTCGTGGGTATCGGTGGTCCCCCGCAAGTAAAATCGGCCGTCATGAACGTGTAAAACGCTCCATTTAGAGAAAAGGTTAGAGCTTGAAAATGCCGGTATTAACAATCGGAAAAACATTGTAAGCTGCGAAGCTCCACTCGAAGCGATAACCTTGTAGGGGCCTTTTTTTCCTCCGTCAGCTCAACGAAGTTTTTTTCAGGCCCAGGGAAAATAATGTATAAAATGTAACGAGCGGAGCTGACTGCGATTGGAACAGGCGAGTAGGTATAGACTCGGACTGTGTGAGATATATGCGCACAGGTAGAATTAATATTAAGATGCGATATTATTAACGTAGGCGAAATTGTGTAAAATTGAAAAAAGAAAAATATGCGGGAAATTAATTATATACAGGCGCGCAATGAACTATACATGTCTAGTCGGTGCCAGCGCGGATTAAGGGATATTGTTTATTATTGTGAATGGCGACGGATGCAGGATGCGTCTGATGTTCGACAAATGAAGAAAAAATTATGTTGTTTCAACGCCCAAATAATTTCAGCTGTCCAGTGACTAGGCGTCAAGTATATGGTCGTCGAGAAAACGGTTAAATACGGCTGCTTGTGACGAGTTGGGGGTTTTTCTCTCGATAATCGTGTCGAAAAGGAACATGCGAAATGATTGTCAAAGTTTAAATTCTAATAAAGAAACCCCAGCCTAAAACTGCAATATTAATGCAACTTTCATTCCTTCTTATTAAAATTAAAATCATACCCACGCGACGCGATTGGTGAACAATTATGAATTAAATGAAGTATTTATTTATAGTCTAAGAATTACATTTATTATAATTAAAAATTGGCCAAATAAACGTTATAGCTTAAATTAAGACTACTATTAACTTACATTTGTGTATAATAAATGGTTCTACAACTAATATTAGTTACTAATCTTACGTTTTAATATAGCCAAAAAATAAAGAATATAAAAAATAAATAAAAAAATCGATTCATTTACGTTAAATCATATTTATAAGTACATCATAGTTATAATAATAACGCGAAAATAAGAATATGAAAAAATTCGTCGATTACTCATGAGCCTTAGTATCGTTTAAACTTCTTTTTATACATAGATTGCACTAACAAATAGAAAACCTTAGTAAAATCATCCAATATCGACATGATACTCGCAGCTCGTGCAAACCGGGCAATTTCGAATTCGAGTACTCACAGCATATTTATAGGATATTTGCGTACGATCAGCCGATGCAGTGCATCGAAACGGTGTATATGAAAGCACAGTTGAAGGTAGAAGTAAAGTCGTCCTGTTTCCTATCGCATAATTCACAATTCGTGAATTCCTTTAGGGAAAGAAAGAGACATGCATTTCCGGGAAGTACATCTCCCACAGGATCCTTAAGTAAACAAAAATGCATATATGTGCGAATGTGCGGGTCGAAGGTGTATTCCTATTCCGTCATTCTCTTTGAATCGCGAATGCCATGGGATTTTATCTCCGGATAGAAATTTGTTCTCTTTCTCTTCTTGCTTTCTTACAGCGTCTTTGCGCGGACTACGGCAAAAAACGAATCGCTTCTCTTGTCTATCCAGGCGTCGTGAACCAACGCGTTCAGCAGAGACGTTTACAAGATTCACAGAATTCCCTCAGACTTTTATTGAATTTTAAATCCTTCGATGTTTTGCGAATTTTATGGCTTCTTTTTTATTTTATTCCCTTTTCTTTGCCTTTTTATTTGACTATTCGCACTTGAATATATAACGTACTTATTTTTATATTTTATTTTATTTTATGAAAAATCGCGATGGATATATGTTCGTCTCATATAAACCCTGAAAACTTATTTTGAATATATAAAATATTTCTTGGTACATTGTCTATATGTAAAATATATTATTTTGCGTATATGCGTATAATTTTAGATTATACCTGTCAATGAAAAATATTGTTTTAAACTATAAATATTTAAATAAACTATCATTACTAAAATGAAGCTATAAACGTTTTTAGAAATAAAAATATCACACATAAATAGTCATAATGTGGTGTAATATTTATCTTTAATTCTTTATTAAGTAATTATAATTAATCGTTATCATACAGTTAACAACTAATTTTTTGAAATTATCACACAAAATAAAATTTATTATTATACTAAATTTTATTGAAATCCTATTATTAAATAACTAAATTTATAGGAAAATTTCCGTTGAATATCCACGCATAATTAAAATTATAAATATATGTAATTTTCTATACAATTATTAATAAATTTACAGGGCTGAATAGTAATGAATATTTACTTGGAAATTTTCTCATTAATGACAATAAAAAAAATATTTTAGAAAATATTATTTTAATTATTATTACATATATTTTCATAAAATCAACTAAGATTTATATAATGCAAAATTTAATTAAATTAAAATATGTTAGTTGGCATAGATATACATTCGCTTTTACATTCACTTTGAAATTCCAAGTCGTACCTCACGTCGGAGTGTCGAAAAGCAAAGATAGAGGTGGACTCGGAGAAGATTGAGAGTGAGAGAGAGAAAATTTCTAATTACGACTAGCACAACGGTCTACCATAACCGGGAAGCGCAATTGCCGTCGCTTACACCGATTAAAAAGTACGTCCGTAGCGTCACGTCGTAGCTCAGTGGCGGAGTCTCATAAACGCTGAGCGGTACTCCGTAACCTTCCCGTCTTCGAACCTCTACCGTGTCGTAAGCTCGTAACTCGAATTATCGAGGTGTCCCGTTTGGCCTACAAGAGAAATAGAGGAATCCCCATTGCACTCGATTTTACACGGCGGTAAATTGTTCGTGTGCTAAGGAGACGACTGCGCACCTACACGCGTGCAAATAGTTCAATGACTTACGTTTTATTGAATAAACCCAGTTGGTATCCATTGCTGTTTCTGTGTACTGGGAAAGAGGAAAACTTAACAGCTCGTTTTTTTGATGCCTGACATAAAAGTCTCTTTATTCACTGACTGTCCTTTTCAGTAGCTCTCATAGTATACTCGCTCATAATCTCATACTAAATAAGCTTGCTCTGTACGATTATTCTATCGTTTTACTAGTAAAGGTGTGCAAAATTTTCTTTCTGTTTTTCAAAAAACATTTTATGTATTTCAAAGCTTGTAAAATCATTTTATTTTACTTATTTTAGGTTTATTTAGATTGGTGTTTAACTAATAACTCTTACATGGATTTTTATTTTTGATCTACTTATATACAATATACTTAATTGGATATCAAACTTGATTCAACTTAATTAAACTTGATTTTTATTTCTGAAGAAATTGTGTTGCGGAAAAAGGTTTTTTAAAATAAAAATTTATCATTTTTAAAATAGAAAATACTATTTGTAATAGAAGCAGAATCCTCTTTTAAAATAAATTATCAATTTATTTTCCAAATCTAATAAATAAATAAAAAAATTAATTTTATATAGTTCAAATTTTTTAACAGCTACTATGATATACTCTGCTTTTATGATATAATCAGGATATTATTTATTTCTTTAAGAGACATGTTATTAAATAAGATAATTAAAATTAAATAATACAATCATTATTCATAAAATAAAAATATAAATACTAAGAAGATAAAATATTAAACAATTTTTTATTAATATTTATATTAAAATGTATTATTATTATTTATTATAATATGAAACAATTTTTGTACATGTCAATATTAGTTGACTAACAGATGTATAAATTTTTATACACATTATAAATTACCTTTTAAAGCATAACATATAGTTGAAATAAAATTTAAAAATAGATTAATATTATTCTAATATCATATTCTTTAATGAAAAATGTTCGTTTTCTATATCTTCTGTTCAAGAAATATTTATTTTACTAGGGGATGTGTATTAAATTAAAATTTTTAATCATTTTATTCCATTTTTTATTTAATTAACTTTTACGATAGAGCATTTCTACGTGAACAGTATTCCAATAATATGTTTACGTATAAAAATACATTTTATATTTGAATTAAGTAAAAGTCTTTATACTATATATTAATAGTCTCTAATATTTTAATCAATGCTTAAATATTTTTCTAGATAATGTAGTGAAATTTATTGTTGAAATTTAAGCTGAAAAAAATCCTTTCTCTTATATTGTCAGAGTAAGAGTAAAAACTAACCTACATTGATTCAATAAAATTTCTTAAAATACTCATGAACGGATCATCATAAAAAAACAAAGGAAAAAAAAATTAGCAATAATTTTGAATTCGCGACGAAAAATTTAATTAAAACTTAAGTTTGCATTGCTGGGAAAGACACAAAGCAAATCTCAAAAAGTCAGCTTACGATGTCGAGCGACAAATCTACGAAGGAATCAAGTAATCCTTTTCCCCACCCATTCAAGTAATTGCGATACAGCAACGAGCACTGAAGCAAAAACGCAAATTATACGTCGAGCCACACTTTTGACGCGTATATCCTCGAAACTTTTCTCTAATTGCCCGGTTCACCGGAGCTCACGAAAAAATAGAGGAGGATAGAGTGTGCGGCTATAGGCGGCGACTGACAGGACTTGAAAAATCGCCACAACTGTTTATTAGCACGCCTCTGCTCAGCGCATTTACTTATATACTCAAAGTAATTAAAAATTTTCCAACTATTACTGGAAGGAGTTGAGTACACTGACGAAACGACAGGGTGAGAAAGGAAAGGGTCGACGACAACATCGACGTGTACGCGCACGCGAAATCGATGCCAGATGGTGGGGCGGGAATACGTACTCGGCTCTAAACTCGAGCTAGCCAAGTGCCCGGCCGTCGTTAGCCAGGTTGCCGCCACCACTGCCATCACCATCCTAAAATTAATTACGCCTCGAAACTGTCTTAATTAAAAATGTGTCCGCCGCCTGTCATGCAGCAAACACGCTCGCTTCTTACTCCTCCACTGTTTCTTGTCTGCTTCTTTCTTCTTTACTCTAAAGATATTGAACATGATTATTTGTCTATATTTTATTGTCTAAGTGTTATATTTATATGCATATGCCTACAATGTGATCCACATGTGTATTAGGATTCGTATTGAATATATGTATTTTTTCTTGCCTATAAAAATATAGCTTTAAAATGTAAATAAAATAATAGATAAAAGAAGTCTTTTCCCTCTCTGAATACAATAGAGAAAGAAAAACTTTGGAAAAACAAAATAATAGTCTTCATTTTTTTCATTTCGAAATGAGAGGTCATGCACTACTATATACTACTCTCAGTGAACAATAAAGAGAAATATTTAAATTAATATATGAATTTATCAAGAATCTTATTTAATAAAGAATTTTAGATTCTCAAATAACTGTATGTTTGGGATATTATATTTTAATAATACATGGTTTTCAAAATTTGTTTGAGTTATAAAGGGAAGATATTGCAATTGAAACTATTAAATAAGATTATAAAAATGCAGGCTTTACAACTTTATAACATTTTTCTTTTTAGGATATTTTTAATTATTAAGATAATTTTCCGAAAGTTTGTTGCAAAATTTGATGGACGTTTTTTTAAAAACCTATAAATTAAATTTTCTCAGATACTTTACTATCTTACTTTATATTTAGAAATTCAAAACCTAAAATAAAAAAATAATATGTTTACTATAATCATTTATACGCTCTAGAAATAATATAATTATTTTTTATTACGAATATGGTTTAAAAAGTACACATATTCTTATATTCCTATTTCTTTTTAATACAAAGTTATGTCTAATTATAATAGTGAAATATTACTTTAAGTACAAAGCTAAAATATATTATCGTATTTAGATAATATGTGCTTGTGTACATACTAAATTTTATTTTTTCTAGTATTATTGTTTTTATTCATTAAAAATCACTAGTTAAACTCATTTAAACTTTACTTGTACTTATTTAATATTTTGATATAATAATGAAAGTATTTTTTTACGAGACATATTTTTAAATTTATAATTTTTTCAGAATATAAATGTATGATCAATTCTATTATTAACTCTTCTTATTTTAAATAGAATTAAGTTAAATTTTAAGTTGACATTTATTTAATAATATGCACTTTTATGAATTTGATCGATACCATATTTTAAAAAAAAATAGCTAAAATTTATTTTAATTTACTGACAATTACTTAATATGATAATTCTATTTAATAATAATATATTCGAAATTATATATTTCGAATAATATATTTCGTTTTATATAAATAATAATAGATTAATTATTTATGATTTGTAAATTCTATTAAATATAGCATTTTTTCATATTAATTGAGTTAGGAACGTAATTCTGATTTAATATAATTTTACGGAATCAATCTAAAACCCACTATTTGAAACTACTAGTACAATTTGTTACACCATAATAGCTTTAAAATTAGAATTTGTAGTAAAATTGTGTAGATTATTTTCACAATATAAGATGAATATTTAAATATGAATAATATATAAAGATATTAGAAACATAGCATGTTTGAATTTTTCAATTTTCCAATGACTGGTTATAGTCACCATCGATTCATATTTAACATGAAAATATTTTACATAGAACACTATTATTTTTCTACTAAAACTCAAGCTTGTATGCCCTCTCTCTCTCTCTCTTTCAATCTCACTTTCCTTTGCTAAATGTCATCGTCCCCATATTTTTCTTGGTCTCTTATATTATTTACGCCTTACGAGCGGACGTGCATGCATACAACCAGTGCACGCTCATGGAGACACGGAGATGCATGCATGAGGTCGTCGATGGTAACGACACCCTTATTACCTCCTAGTCGCCCACTCATATGACGAGTATAAGCCTGCCCCATGAATATTATGTCATTATGTAATCTTGACGAACATGCAACGTTCAGTCGCCTTGTCCTCCGTCCCCAGTATAGCCAACTGTAAACCTCCCCTCAATCCCTTTCTTCTTTATTTTCTTGCTAACTGACTCACTCTACTTAAGAAAAAATCTAGCTATCGAAGATATTACAATTATCATACTATAAATTTAAGTAAATTTCATGCTTGGGCTATCCTTTATCACAAATAAGGGAAGTATTTCGATTCAGTATTAATCATGGCTGAATCTTCAAATTTGTTCGATTTACTATTCTAAACACAATTTGTTAAGCATAATGATATGTATAAAGTAATAAAACAATTGTAACTAATTGAATCAGATTATAAAATAGTATTGTTAGTATGTATTATCTATTTAAATTGAAAATATTTAAATAGATTAGTCTCTGGAGATATTTTTTTAAAAATTATTGATTAAAAAAAAGTTATCTTTCTTAAAACAAAAAATTATTTAATGAATAGAACTTTTTTAATAATATGCAAATATAATGTAGCAAAATTTAAGAAAAAATCTTAAAAAATTTGTAACAAATCGTAAAATAATGATCTTTTTATAAAAATTTGGTTTTTTAAATACATACACATATTTTAATAGTTTTAGTCTAAAAATTATTATACTCAGAAAAAAAATAGAAATAAGGTTAGTGAAATAATTATAAAAATATATATCGAATTTACATTATATTAGTTTTATTTTAGGTAACTTTTTAATAAAAGAAATAGATAAATATGGAGATAATTCATTTAAATAATATGATAATATAAATGCTATAATTTATATAAATTTTCTTATTGTAAAATAAAAAATTTTTTCCATTCAGAAAAAAATAAAACTATTTAAATTAAGTTGAAAATTTTAAACTATACTATATATAACTATATAGAAGGTATATTAATAACTAATATTAACTAATATTAACTAATAATAGAATGTATATATATAATTATATAGAATGTTTACTATACAGAATGTAGAAAATTAATTTTCTTATAGCTTAAAAATATGAATAATTCTATAAAACAGACAGCTATAATATAAAATTAAAATTTTTTATATTAACATTATATTAATATATAAATCTTTTAAACAACACTTTTAAAATTTTGTTACTTTGTTTTAACATTATTTTAAGTTGTATTCTCATATATTGAGATTTTGATATTACAAATTTATATGATCAATTTCAGAATTTATAGGTTTCTTTTATTCGCAAATAATTCTTGAGTAAAATGAATCACTTTTAATATTAGCTTTTATTTTTCAGTTTATTCTATTAAATCACAATATTAAATGCAATCTGAATTGTATCATTTGACTTTACTATTTTAATAAAATTTTCTAACTAGTTGAGAATATTACTTTAGTTTATTTTAGTCATTTTGAAATTACTCCAACTTCCATAATTTAAAAATTCCTATTCTAAATGTTAAAAATATATAGCATACTATAGTAAATACTGAAATGCAGGAGAATTATTTTAAGGCTTGACTATAAATTTACAATCTTTTCTAAAATCTGTAAAATGCATGAAAGGATAATAAAAATAATGGACCATATAAAAATATTATCGCAACTTTATCAAATAATTATTATTTATATCATTTAACAATCTTCGTTAAATGGCAATAAAGAAATCTTGAATTTCTTAATCATTCGAAAAATTCAAAAGTTCAAATACGTGATACATGACAATATCATTGATAATTCTCAAACCAAAGTAACAAAGTATAGAAAAAAACAGTGGGAAAAAAATTCATTCTTAAACCTCGACTCATTTCAAACTACTCCTTGAATGCAACTCACCGAACCTAAGTGTGCAATAACCACCCCTAGAACTTTGACATCATTACACTCGTCATTCTAAATGCCGGGAGGCACATATCGAGGTGTTCGCGACACGCGATGAACGAGGAAGTCGATTTTTTTTCACTTTTTATGTTTTATACTCTTTCACGTGCATCGTCGAACAGTACTATGAGTGCCTTTTGTCGCCTGACTTAGCCCTCGCCTTCGACCGAGATTATTATAGCTTGGGGCACTGTGCTTCGATATTTAATTCCTTTATTTAAGCGACTAAAATTGAGGCACAGGTGCGATTAGCTGAAACGGCGCAGGGGTCGTTGAGCATTAAGGAGTCTAGCTTGGGCTTTTTTTTCTTCCTGTGAGTCGGACTGTATGGAAATTAATACATAGCTGATATTAAAAGTTAGTGCAAGAAATTGCTTTTATTAAAAGATAAAAATTTTTAAATCATTAAAAAAGAGTTGTCATTTATTGCATATTCATTCAATAATTGAGTTCATTATAAATTTTTATAGTAATTTTTTCAGCAAGATTTAGTTTAGTAAATTTTAAGCTCGAATCATTGATTGATTGGATCTTTGCATTTAATTATTGGTATAAATTCAATAATTAGCCATAATTAATTAAATTTGACATTTGTTTTTGATTTATAAAATTATTTAGTTGCCATTAATTGGATTAAAAAGTGCGTCAATAAATTGTTAACGGAAATATATAGCAGTACTAATATTACTACTATTAATACCAAACGCATTAAAAAAGTAATTGTGCAATGAACTTAGCTTTATTATATAGGAACCTGAAGTTCTACTCTTTACTGAGATTTACCCGTAAACATTATCCAAAACAGTTGAGAAGTCATGCGAACATTACATGAACTGAATCCTAAAAAGTATTCTACATTACTTAAGTGAGGCACGAAAGGAAAGTAGATAATCACAAGAAGAATAAAATAATTAACCACATTTATTCCTCGTATCAGGGTAATAATATGCTGGAACTATAGTAGTTAGACGATATTTGAAGTTTACTTTCTTTCTTTAATTTTCTTGCTCGCTCTGGCTTCGTATTCTCATCATGTCTCTCAACCTTTTTCGTAGTGTTTTCCGTACTTTGTAGGACGCAGGTGGCAGGCAGTTGTGGGCTAGACCCCCTCGCACATTTGTACCTCATTCCAAGGAGAGACCTTAGTTACGAGAACGAACCTTGGCGCTACACCGAGCACACAGGACTGCCGTTGACGCATAATCAGAAATCGTTCTGTTTCTGTCGTGGCTTTTCTTCTATCTCTCTCTCCGTCTTAACGTATTTGCTCTCTCTTACTCTGTAAATCTTTCTGTATTTATGAATATTACATTATATATTCTATTAATGCTACTTAAAGATTATTATAAGAGATATTTTTATTATTCGTTTCGAAATATGTGCTAATCTCTTATTTATTTTTGAGACTTACTGTTTTTCATTTTTTTTAAAGTTGAACAACATATTACGTGTATTTTTAGTTATAATTCTTGATACAATTAAATTTATAATCAATAAATATTAAGGATTTTAATAACAAAGTTATTTTTTATCAATAAAATTTTAATTTATAATATTCATTTCTTTTATTATAAACCGATACATCATAATAAATATGTTTTTTCTCTCAGTTATGGTAGTTATAAGGAAATACCAATAAATTCGTGCTTTTGAATAAATCTGGAAATATTTACATAATTATCGATTGAGGAGGACTCATTTTTTTCAAGAAACTTTTGATATGAAACAAAATGTTTTTTGTAAGATAAAAATACATTATATAAACTAAAAAAAAAAAATTCCTGAGTAAGACAGATTATTTATTAATAAATGCAGAAATGTATATGATATCACAGATTTCTTTTATAATTATTCTAAACAGCCTGTCAAAATATATATTATAATATTATAATATTTATAAAATTTTTTCATTATGTACTACATAAAATACACATAAAATAAAACATGAAAATTTGATTGATCCATTACAAAAATCTGGTAAGCCTAAAATATTATATTCTACTTCTTTTAGCTCAATATGAGAGATATATGATCTGATCATAATACTTATTCTAAATATATCTGAAATGTACACCATTAGAGTCATATATATGCTCATGCAAAAAAACCCAGAATTTATCGAGTTTAATATCACCTTAAAAGTGATTGTACAGACTGTATCACATGCTTCTAAATTTATATAATTCTATGTAAAAACAAATTCGATTTTTAAACATGTTAAAAAAACTGCTTTACAAATACTATATAAATAATTAAAAATATTTTAACCTTACATTATGAAAAGTTCACATATATAAAATAAATACATGTTAATATCTATTTAAAAAATAACTATTTATATCTAAATTATATAATTATTAAAAATATAAGTAAATTCTTTTTTTAATGATAATGGAGAAGAATAATTAAAATAAATTAAAATAAAATATCATAAAAAAAAATTGAAAAAATAAAAAAAAATAATTATTATTTTTTTAGTTTTCGAAAAACCCTCTAAGATAATATAAATACAAAATTTTATTCCTTTCAATCTTATAAAGATAATGAAAATTGCAGATAAATAATTTTTATATAAAAGTTATTAATATTGGATTTAAATACATTAAGTTTTTTAGATTCAATAATTAAACATTAATATTATAGATTCAATAAATAGGTTGATTTATGTATTATTGAATAAAAATGTGTTGATTCATAATTGTTCTTAAATGCAAAGAAAATAAAATTTTATAATATAGGTATACGTACATGATACATTAATAGATTTCTATTGGTATTTCATTTATTTTTATAGAAAACTAATAAAATATCTAAATTAAAATATTAATTAAAAAAACTATTTTATTATTGTTATAAATGTTTCTTTAATTCTACTTTTTTTTCTTCGATAGTATACAAATACGTAGTAAATATTGCATAAACTTCATTATTAATTAATGATATAATTCGTACAAATTAATTGTGTTTATAAATTATACAATTTTTTTTATTAATTTAAATATCTTTGTTCACATAAATATGAAACTGTATGTATGAGAAGTTCTATTAGAATCTAAAATAATACGGAATACAAGGCTCTGTACTCATGTTAAATCCTTTCCCTTCCCAATGATGATTCCCTGGAGCGGAAATGGCAAGATATTTTCTTGAATCCGTTGGCGTGAATTTTGCATACGATGCTGGTTGCGAATAATATTTTCAAGATTGCTTCTCAGAAAATTCCTATTTTCGCGCTCCAGTGGGGCCGAGACAGAGGAAGCAAATACGTGGACAGAGACTGAGTCAGGAGTTACGCTGTCTGCTAACGACAGGTGAGTATATATATATACCCCGGCACGCGCTACGTTTGGCATACGTCGAAACCATAAGCCTAGCCTGCGGAGGCATGTCTACGACTATCGCGCATCGCCGATCAGATCGGTCGTGCATACTTCGGGCGCCCGGCTAATTTCGCCTGTTGATGGATGCTATGCGCCGATATCGCTAGTAGCATCAGCGCGAGCGCCAACACATGCTTGTGAAAGGCAAAAATCAAGGTGGATCGATGGGGGACAACCGATAATTGAGTTTAAAGGTTTAAGGAGATATCATGTTTTGCATTTGTGGTAAGTATTTTCGTACTTCAAAGTTTATGTCCTCTCGCAATTTATATTGCTGCGATCGACAGTGATTCGAGATGAGTAAGTCGATAACTTTCGAGGAGAATCTTTAGTATTTATAGAATCGTTGCTGCAGTAGGAGAAAGTATCACGTTAGATAATTGGTGTTGTTAAAAAAAAAATTAAAGTCCATAATTTTTTACGAAGGCATTTTTCTGATTTTAACCAAACTACAAAGAAAAATAGATTTACAAAACCAATAAAGAATGCATAATTTGGTAAATAAAAGGATGAAAGTATTTATATGCATAACATTGTTAACAATATCCTGTCAGATGAAATTAATGAAGTTAATATATCTACTAGCACCCAATTTCACAAATACCCGTACATACATTAAACAAACTAAATAAAAGAAACGAACTCCCCTCTGTTTCTCACTTTCTCAATCTATCTATATATCTACCAATGTATGTACCTATTTATTTTATGATATTGATCAATGAAAAAATGTCACGCATTAGTCTTGTATATCAGTTTTAACTACAAATTACTCGACCATCGTGACAAAATATCATAAACAAGGTCGGTTCCCCCTAATTTAGAACTCAAAACTGCAATATTATTCCTACAATAGTCGAATCGATGAAATATTAGAAATCCCGGAAAACAGTCAAACATTTGTACTGTGAGGCGACCTTCGACGAATTGTCAATACGCTAACGTAGTAATGAAATAGCTAGGCATTACGCAAAACGATTAACACTGGAATATTTTGAGAGAGAGAGAGTACGACAAACTAACGAAAGTGAGCATTCGAGAGAGCGAGAGAGCGATTTAAACCTCAAATCCAGCCAAGAGCAGGATTTCTATAAAGCTAGGGGTGCGTGAGCACTGAGCTAAAGATACAGAGGAGGGTTGGCGTGTTAATCCTGGTATTACGAATCTATACTATTCTCTCCCCACCCTTTGCTGCAATCCATAGCCATAAAGCAATACTATAAACTGGCATAAGGCGAAGTATATATTATGGGAACATAAGATAGTCCACGAGATAGATAGAGGAAGAAGTCGAGGAAAACGAGAGAATCAAAGAGGGAAAGAAAGTTACCTAATTGATCAATTTATTTATTTACTTCTTCGAAGAGAATATAATTGTTATATTTCAATAAAAACTATTAAAATAAATAAAATTTTATAAAAATATGGTTTATACCTGATGACCTTTGATAAATTCTCATTTTCAGTCCATAAAACTTATGTATTTCATTGGAACCTTTTTAAAATTTGACGACTTTTTATACTCAGAAACTATGTTTATTTAATTATCATTTTAAATTATCATTGCAATGGTTCAAAAATACGTACCAATAAACTAAAGATATTTATATTTTTATTTTATAGTATGTATCTATTCATCTATAAATTTTCCGATTCTAACTTGATTAACAATAAAGTACAATAAAAATTCTGGCCTTGCCTTTTTTAAATTTTACATATCAGATTTATGAAAATCTACAAGAGCTTCAGAAACAGCTATACAAGCCATATAATAATTTATTTCTATGTGAAATATTTCTCTTAAAATTTCTCCCCTTAATGTACGTATCATTCTTTTAGTTATTCGACGCAGAACGCGTTAACGTAAAGAAAAAAAACGTTATAAATGATACGAGCATTTCAACGCTGCGCAGCACATAATACAGATTCAAAAAATTCATTCCCAAGCAGCGATAGCAACAGCGGTTCAACAAGGAATAAACAAGGGACAAAAGAAAGAGCAAGACCATTAGATTTATATTCAGGATCATCCAGACAAAGACCGAGGACTCGCTGCGACCCTCAGCGGCATCTCCCGCGTGCACGTGTAATACAATTGCACGGCGCTTACAGGACTAAACACGATATCTTGTCATACAAGAGAAAGAGAGAATGACCGAGAAAGGTAGGAGGGGTGAGCCTCGTCCCCTTACTTTAAAGCTCCAACTCTATTATACACGTCTCTTGAAAGCGCAACGCATGGAACACGGATTGTTACGCATCATGCGAAATTCGTAACAGAATTCTTGACCTGGTATTGGTTGAATGCGAACGTGTGTATTTACGAACACGAGAGAGAAAGAAAATGCGCTTGATCTAGTGAGAGAATATCGAGGAGTTATTTGGAATCACTGGTGAGCCTTTTCGTTGTTAGCGGAGCTAATTCATTTCACATGTGTGACTTACGTTGTACAAATTCTATGTAAAACTAACTTCTATGTATTTTAATTTCCTAAAATTTTAACAAAATTTTGATCATGATAATAAAACTTTATATTGGCTAATTATTTTTACAATTTAAAAAAATGATCATTAGCTTAGATGCTTAAATTATTATGGAAAAATGATACTTTTGACACACTAATTATGTAAATGATATCTTAATACTTTTATCGCAGTATAAAACATAATTGCATTGAACTTGAAATTTATAATAATTTTATCAATAAGAGTTTTTTAATATATCTACTTAGGTACTTTTATATTAATAAATATAAATTATAGTATTTTTTTGGTGAAATATTTTCTCCATATACGTTAAAACAAGAAAAAAGAAGTGTACAAGTAAAATTGTAAAAATGCATCATATTAATAAATCTATCAAACTTTTGTTCCTATAATGTATCTTAATGATATTCTTATTCATACGTGTACATACATACATATAAATATATTTTTTATTGTCATCATTACTATTATTATTGTTATATTTATTATTTTAATTTTTTCTATTATTACTGTTGTTGTCGTTGTAGTTGTAAAATATTATCTTGGTACCGAACATAAGATCATTTTATAAATAAAGATTTTGCGCAAACGCTTAATTTTCATAAGTTGACTAACGTTCAACACTTTTATATTTGCGCGAAGATGAGGAACGCATTTTTGATATTCCGAAAGACGATATATACTGGACACCAAGAATACGCCAGTGATACGGAAGAAGAGCTCAAATAAATTCAACAATCGAAACCTTTTAGCGGAATTGAATTCTTGCAATGAAAACAGCGTCAGAGCCAATGGAAAAAGTGAAAGAAAAAAATGAGTGTGCCTTGTGAAGGCGCGGCCTCGCGCCCGTCATTTCGTCGTTCGTTTATCTCTGTCTTTCTCTCTCTTTCCCTTATTCTTTACCAATCTCTCTCTTATTCTTTATCAATCTCTCTCTTTTCCTTTATTTATCTCACTTGCATTATCAGTCTCTTTTTCTCTTTCTCATTTTACCGATCGTTTGTCCTTTTCTTGCACTTGAGCGCATGAACGCCTTTTCCGGAACTCCCACCAAGAAAATCAACCATTTCGCCCTTTCGACTTTCTGCTAAGTCCCGTTATTCTTTGCAAATACCTGTATTTCCTTTAATTTCTCTTTGTAAAAAATAGAAATGACTGTAAGCTTCGTGTATGAATGATTATTGTATTATTGTATTTTTTTATTAAACTATTGTTACGATCATGCTTCTTTCTGTTTTAGATTATTCATTAAATATTTTATATATATAGTTGTATTTTTTAAATAATTACAAAGAGATATTGTATTATTACGTTAAACAGTCATTATGAAATTAATTTCTCACTTCCTCTTTAGTTGAATATTAAGATCATAAAATTTGCTCCAAGTTAAACTTTTTTAATAAATTTCTAATATTTAAAGTAACAGTTTTACAATTTTATTTTGATACAATTGAATAATTATCGTAATTTCTTATTATTAATATATATTTTATAGTTTTTTAAATTAACAACAGAACTTTTGACATTTTTAATTGTAATAATTTTATTGAACAGATATAAAATGAATTTACGTATTTATACCAATAAAATATTTATCTACTTTCTTTTCTATAAATTTCTTTTATTGATTACACAAATATTATATTCTTTCATAAAATCAATACTCTTACTACTTTGTTCGAGATTCAATATGTATAGAAAAAATATAAATTTATATATGTAAGACAGTTTTGCTATTTAAACGTATAATTTATTTAATAATTTTAAAATCAATTTATTCAAAGAACAAATTATTTTTTTTGGATTTTTATATCTCATGAGAATATATTTATTATATATTATAACATACGTTATTATTCTTTCATTTATATATATTAACAATACAGAAAAATTTAACAAAGTTACACAGATCTATGTATTTATGTATATATATGAAAGGTTAAAACATATTTTTCACAATTTAGATATACAACAAGAAGATAAATATATAGATAAGAAGAGAATTATCAGATCAGAAATAGAGAAAGAAGAAGCAAAGTTCAGAATTTTCAAAAATTATATACCTAATGTAACATGTAAAGACGAGAAAGAAGCAAAGAAAGATAAAAGGGAAGAGTGAAACAGAGGATGGTGAAAACAGATACCAGTAATCCAATTTTTCGGAATAATATTTGTCTTGAAGACCGACGACCGGTCGCATTGTCTTGGCATTTCTCCATGCCCTTCTATAACTTCCTGTTCAATCTTTTGCAGCATGTCTACTTGATAGACACCTTTTGCGCACTAACGTCGACTGACCTTTCGCATGGAATTTTCGTAGAATTGTTTAGATAAAAGAAAATATGGAGACAAATTATATTTGTTGAAAGAACGAATAATATCTCTGTTTCATTTTAATGCAACTGGGACACGAGGTTGAATGTAAGAATTTGTATATCTAAGAAAGCATCAATTATCTAGGCTATATTATGATGAATTGTGACGTTGCTGTTAGTAAAAATATGGATGCGAAATATTGTGAAAAGAAGAAAGAAGAATTCAAACGAAGAAGTGTTGCACCGATAGACAATACTGATACGTGCTGGAAGCTTTACCAGCTTGATGATATATTATTATTAGGGTTTTTGTAGTTTGTTCATTTAAAGAATTCTTGGCTTATTTATAACTGCATTTTTATTAAAGATTGTTAAAGCTTATATGAAATATGTGAACATAAATAAATAAAATTTATATAGAAAATATATAAAATGATATAATTTATCTTTATATATTTTAAAGATTTATTAGTATGTGAATAGAATACCTTGTAAGATTTATAAGTACCTAAAAAAATATAGATAACATATGAAACTGAATTATGTTAATTGACGTTACAAAAACTATTTGTGAAGTTTATTTAAATGCAGATTCATACTTAAATAAAAACTTAAATTAATGTAATAAATATACCTACACATTGTTTAAGAGACATTTTTGTAATATCATCTTTGCAATTTAAAAGCCCAATAATCCAGGCGCAAACGTTGATAATTACTGAAAGAAAAAATTGCGTCTACTAAAGTTAAAACTATTTTAAAACTCGTAATCGACAAATTTTCAACCAATCTCACTTACGACGGGTAAGGTAGTTCTCTCAGCCACTGCAATAATCGTAACAATTTCAGAAAGAAGCAGAGTAAAATTTTCAATTTTAGTTATCCCCTTACCCCCTTTACCCCCATACTACTCGTTCATTCTCTCGTATTCATTGAACTAACACGGTTGCTCTACTCCCTCTTATCACTTTCGCAGTTTGACTTAACCGAAGAGGTGACTCATTTTCCTTTTGCTTACTCACCAGATGCCTTCTGACTGCCTTCGGTAAGACTCGCATTAGAATTGAGGAACCAAAGGAAACTTAGGTAGATAGACAAAGAAGGTTAGAACGAATAACTCGGGAAATAGTGAACCGATGTCACGGAGAATGGCCAGACGAAGAATTATTAAAGAAAGATTAAGAAGTGCTAAATTAAATAATATTACATGAAAATGTAATTAAGTTCATTTAATACATGATGATTATTTATTTTTTCAGATTTAAATTTAAAAATTTTAACATACCAAATGTATTTAATATAATATGTTCGACAGGTCTTTCTATATATTTCTAAAGTAAATAAAGCTAAAAAATTGTAAGTTATTTCACCTTCATAATTATGTGTAAAAGCATAATTTTTTAATAAAATCAATGTGCATCTATTATTCATATACCAATAAAACTAAGTTAGTTTATTTTTTTGCAATAATATTTGTTTTGTAATAAATTTGAAAAAAATTTATTTCTATCCTTAATATAAACATAAATTATTTTTAAGTTAATTATTTAAGATAATTATATTATTATTCTGATAAATTTTGCAGTTTTTGTTAACATTTGAGAAATAATTGACATGAACAATTTTTCTCATTTTCATAAAAATAATTTGATAACTAGAATCATTTCTTTAAAAAAAGAATGAATGTATATATATTTACAAGCTCGAAGAAAACAAATCATTATTTTTCTTATGTCTCCACTTTAATGTAACTGTACAACTCCAATATTTCATGAAAGAAATTTTAAACTTACTGTGTAATAAATAAAACAACAAGTAGTAAAGTAAAAATACGTAATGACTACGATAGTGAATTAGAAAAGACTAGAAGAGGCAATGCACAGTTTCTAGCAAGCGAAGAAAAGGAGTGAGAGAGTAGAGTGAGTGAAGAGAACAAGTACGCAGACATATTGAAGGGGTGGTTAGGGCAACTACCCGCGGGAATGGGTTTGCTTTCAGTCTATGACAACGCGAATAGAATTTCGATGAAGCACTGGCTAGAGCATACCGACATAGAAGGGCATCACGTCCAAGCGGAGAGTTTGCCTTTCCGCAGACGAGTCAGAGCCAGAAGCCACGAAAGAGAAGGTAGGGGTCGGCACCACTACCTAAGCAGGAAGCATTCGTGAGAGGTACATGTAGAAATGGAGAAATTTTGATAATGGTCAAGAAGTCAAATTGCCATGCTACGCGAATATTGAACTATAGATAAAGTAATGATCATTTTAAAAATAATAATTTCTTGAAATGTCAATGAAAACAAAAAGTTTTTCTTGACTTTAAGACTTATTTAAAAAAAAATGAAAGAAATATGTACTATAATATCGAAAAAGTATAATATTTCATTATTAATCATTAATAGAGAAATTTAGAGATTAATTAAAATGTTACGATAAACTTTAAGAACAAATATCTTTCATCTAATCAAGTCTGCAGTAATTTTTTTTAATATTTTGAAATCTTTAATGATTTGTAAGCATTTTAATCAATCTCTAAATTAGTAAAAGCATTAGTACATTTTTTTCTGTAATTTAGTATATTACATATTACTTTTAATAATTAATGTAATCATCCAAATAATATGTTTCATTGATTGTAAACTTTATAGTAGAAGTTCTGTTAAATACGAATAATAATAATTGAAATAAAAAAAACAGAAGAATTAGGTGTAAATGATTATTATAAATTTTTATATTTACTTAATTATATAAATATATCTTATACAAGATATATTCTACTGAAAATAATTATTTATAAAATAAACCTATATCTTGCGTGAAAGAATTGATATGAATAAAAATCGCAGATTTTATAAAGTCATTATTATTAAAGTAGTGCAGTATATATATATTTAATACATTATCATTTTAAAATTATTTTACAAATCATTTTATGAATATAATTATCTTCTCTAAATAATAATTATATTTAAATTTCGATATATTTATTATTTTTTTGTTTCATTCACTTTTTTATACGTGAATATACAATTGCATACGTAAAGTATACAATTGAAAAATTATAGAGCTATATTATGGCTTTAATCAATAGTATTTCAGTTGCTGCCAATAAAACTAACCGGTTCAATGCATTGTATTTTATTTAGAAAAATGTAAGCGCTCATTTTGGCGACGAGCAGGGATTTTATCCTGACAAATTGGTTACTTCTCTCACTCAGCGCGAACAGTATCGCTTTTTGAAAACGACAGAGAATGAGAAAAGAATGAAAAAAATGCCAACTTATCTTTAGGATCATTAGCTTTAAGAAGGAAGAAGTAGAATAAGGGGAGTTACAGACGATTTTTCCGGTCGCCCCCGGAGAAATCAGACGCTGACGAATTGGTGGAAGAGCTTTATCGTCAGCATAACTAACTGCAGGGATTTTACGTATTGCGCGCACTCGCTATTTCTCTATGTACGTGCTACAAAAGTAAAAAGAATGTGAAAAAGAAGGAAAGAATGTGAACATACGAAGGAAAAGGACAATGTAAATATACGAAGAGGAAAACGAATTGCGTGAAAGATAAAGGGTAAGGAGTTTGATCGAAGAGAGGAATTTTTTTTAAAAAAGGGAGAAGGATATAATAATAGGTGAAGAAGATGAAAAAAATGGAGGGTAATAAAAGCTAGAGAAAAAGTGTGATAGTAACACAAATGGAGAGGTAAGAATGAAAGGAGGAAAAGGTTCACACCAACGACGCTTAAGCGATCTAACTTTTGGAATAAAATTACAGTTTGAGAAAATTCGTCAACCGATAGAGACTGAAGAAGAGAAATGCCGATTGTGGCTGCGCGAGCCAAGTTTTGTAGAAATTTGCATACACGGTAAGCAGGGACGACGTGGTATAACTAAGAAGATTACAAATTCACAGAATGGAAAGAACGATTTTAAGTTGCAAATAATCAAAAACTTTCTTTTCTTTTTTCAACGTCGTTAATCGTCGAAAAGCAATACATGAAAAAATACTGTTTATATAATACTAATTTGCAAGTTTACTTTAATTGAAACTATTGGTAAAATTGGAGAAACAACAAATTCAAACCTAAATATTAAGTAATATAGGGAATATCATTTAACCGTTATAATGATAAAAAATTAAATTAAATTAAAATTTGCTTATCACGTTAAAAATTTCTCTTTATATAAACAGTAGCTACAAACTGAATAAGTCAATAACTTCATAATTTAAGTTCTACAGCTTTACTTATTTTATTTTATGATACAGTTCAGAAGCAGAGAATTAATAACTCAGATAATCAAATATATGCATTTACATAAATACAAATTGATTTTACTTTCTATGTCTGATAAATATGCTTTACGTCTTCTAATAAATACAGCAATATATTAAATATTTTATAACTAAGAAATTTTTTTAATTTTTATAATTTTTATTAAATGTATAGCTCTTATACATTTTTAAATAATTCGACTTACTATTCTTAAGTACATTAATTAAATTAAAACTAGCTAAACTATATCTCATTAGTATTTATTGACAATATTTATTACAGCTCTGTAGAAATTAAACCTAATTAAATCAGAATTATTGCTTCAATATTTGTTTATATGTTTAAATAAAACATCTTACTTAATTCGACTAAAGAATGTAATAGTACTTAATTTTATAATTAATAATAGAACTAAAATAATACCACTAGTTTCATTTAAAACGTGTTAAACTGAACAATAAAAAATAATAAAAATAAAAATAAAGTAGTAATGCAGTCATTAGCAGCTAAGATCTAATGAACAAGGTCTTATAAAAATAATTTTAAATTTCCAAAAAGTCGTAACAATAACCACTTTACTTTTATACCTGAGCAAACTTAGTTCTACCTAATAAAGAGAACTTCGACTTAAAAAATCAACTAATAAAAAAAGGTTATCGAAAATTTAATGTCACCTATTCTTTCTAGAGAACCAACTTTTTTACATATATACGCGCGCGCAAACTCAATCTCTCTCTGTATCTCTCTCTCTCTCTCTCTTTCAATCTTAACCTCATTTTATTTCTCTCCCTCTCTTTTGTTTTCTTTATCACAATCACTCTTTTTCTTCTATTTCAGTTTCGTAGGAGATCGATTATAGTTTTGACTTATAGTTTATAACATAGTGGTGTGCAATAGTTTTACGATAATAGGTTCTCATAGGAATACAAAATCGCTAGACTTTGATATATTGATATTTAGTTCATACATCAACGTTTTCTTCACAGTTAAAGTTTTTTTATTTATTATTTGATTTTTACATTATAAAATTTATTCAGTATTTACCTTTTTAAAAAAAAAACTTTTGTAGAAGATAATAAAAAATTTAGTAAAAATTAAAATCAAATGAAAAATTTTAAATACACGACGTTTCTGCTTAAATTAATTATCATTTATTTGTTCATAACTAATTTATTAATATTTAAAAATAATTTGAATAAAGTTTTAATGTTTTAATTAAATTGTATTATAAAATTTGTTAAACGTTTTTTATCTAAATAATAAGATACAATAATTTAAATTGTTTATTCTAAATTAATTAAATAATTTTTTTAAATGTTAAATTTAAATTTATATAATTTATGTATTATATGATCTACAGTAAAATAAAATTGATGACATTTTTATATTTTTAAAAATAAAGTATTATATATTTTTTTTTCTTGAATATTAAGGATCTCAGTTATTGCCATTAAAAACATTCAGTACGTATGATATTTAGAAAATACAAGTCTTTTAAAATGATTTAATTTTATTAATGATTAAAAATTTAATATAAAACGATAAAACTATAAAGATATTCTTAAAAAATATAAATAGAAAGTAATATAATTATTTCGTTTATTAATTCTTATCCATAGATGTTACATTTTCACATTGAGCGAATTGAAATTTCTGTGTCAATTAACATTGCTTGCTTTCTATATCACTCGGAAGATGACGTGACGAATAGAAGCAGCAAGTCCTAACTCCTTGATAGCATTCGTAAATGAAATATAGACATTCTAGTTCAGGCTGTCCTCCTTTCATAGCTTAAGAATGCATCAAAAGCATAGCTTAGAGGATATTGTAGAAGCAATAGCTGAGATCCTTGGTGAGCCTAAGTGATCTAATATTCACGATTCAAATGAAAATTAACTAATTTTGTTATTTCTCTTTCTTTCTCACACACATTCACTCTTTCTAATCATTCTGTCTTCTTATCTATGTATCAATATAAAAATTTATCTATCAAACTATCTATCAATGAATATCTAAGTATGTGCATTTAGTCGTCTTCAAACATGTACATTTTCAAAAACACATTTATATTGTTTATATATTTAAATATGAAAAATATTATATTGAAAGGGAATAGATCTATATTTACAGATAAATTATTTTGTTACGAGGTAAAAATATTTACTTTACTAATTTATTTGTATTTTTCTTCATTACGACTATTATTAAATATGTAGATAATTTCAAATTTCCGTAACGTTTATACTGTTGTTACAAAAAATTTGGACACATATCGATCACTGTTCTTCCACCCTACTTCCTTTTAAGCATAAATCGCTGGAAAGTAAGAATGAAGAAAATTATAAATCCTTACAAAATAAGTAAAAAAAATTAGATAGAATAATTTATTCTGAATCTATATTAAAGCTTAACAATTAAAATTATATTTTTAATCAATTCTTTGAATGTATAAAAAAAAATTATATATAAATATATCTTAACGTAAAAAAATTAGATTTTAAATGAATATTTATAGAATAAAGATTGTCGATAACTTATTACATTTATTTAATAATTATCAAATTTTAATAAATTATGTTTGTTACATCTGCGTTCAATATTTTATAAATTATAATCAAATTTTTATAATAAAATTCATTTTCACCGTTAAAAGTTTATTTTTTTAATTAATAATTTAAAATATGTTTGTTAATTTAAAAATTTAAATTTTTGAATTTTAAAATTATAGATTTATATTAACAATAGCTTTAAAATGTAGTATAATATAACCATTGCAGAAAAAGATAAGTGCAAGAAAAACAATAATAATTGTTTGACGTAAGCAAAGAATAATTATTTCGCCGAAGGAAAAGTAAAATAAAGAAGGAGTTAACGTAAATTATTTCGCTGAATTCTTTCGATAAAGTGGTCAATTCAATTTGAATTTATCACCTATATTACGTTTAATTAAATTTTATTAGCGTTTATTAGAATTAACTAGAATTTAATGTATGCTATGAAACATTGAGACTCTTTGATTTGTATCTAAAAAGAAAAGAAAATATGTAGAAGTTAAAAATATTTTGACTTGATGTAATTAGGGCAAAACAAGAAGTAAAGTGTAATCAAACCAAAAGGTAGTGATAAACGTTTTCAATCAAATCGTACACAACAAACAGTAAATAGTTGAAAGACTCTTGATGAATTTGCTTAGAAAGCTGCAAAGTCGTGAACTTATACATATGTAAAATAATTTATAATGTAAAAAGTTCTAATAACATCTAGAATAAGAGGTTTAAATCTATATTATCATAATTAAATAACTATTTATTAATTTTGACAATATTACGAATTATCTCAAATAGTTGAACTTTAAGAACATCATAATAAAATATAAGTCAAAAGATATAATCCAAACAAAATATTCTTTAAGAAATACTGAATTAAATATAATTATGTATTATATTGATCATATAATTTACAATAAAATGTAAGCATATATTATGCTAATATTTTTTATTAGCATAGTTAAATATATACGCTAACTTTATTATGAATATTCATTTTAAAATAATAATTAATTGTGATAGCATGTAATAAAATAAAAAAGAAATTAAATATAAATCGGAAATAATTCTTATCAAAATTTTGTACTTTATAGAATAATAATAAAATTAGTTTTTTGTTTAAATAGATAGATTTATAATATAAAAAATTGTGAAATTTCATTATATAATGAATATGTTATATATATAACATGTGCAAAATTGTAGAAAGAAATTTATCCTTTACCGCACTTTCAGTCTCCCTCATACATATTTGAACTATAATACGACAAAGCCTATGGCTAAAAAACGTAAAGGGAGTGGAGAAACTAATAGGCAATGATAGTCGTCCAAGCAATATGGACAATGGATCTGTTGCCAACGGGGCGCGTGACTTTCGTTTCGGACATTAGACCCCGGATGTCGTCGACCCCAGTCAACACTGTCACGCACTATGAGCTTCGTCGCCTTGACTCTCTTCTCACATTTTACTTTTAAAATCGCTATAGCGGTAATTATGAATTGATTCTGACTTCGTTACCCTCTTTTTTCGCTGCTAGTTCTCAGCTCATTTAAAAACGATTCGTCAACATCAAAGCTTAACTTAGCAAAGGTAGCTGTTTTTTTTCATCCTACATCTGTGTATTGCTTTATTATTATAAGCGAGCTTTTGATAGTTCTTACGATGGATTTTAATGCATTTCATGAATTTGAGTCATTTAAAGCCAGAAAATTTAATTAATTCTACAAGATACTTTAATGGGAAAAGATTACGCTCTGCTTTTTATTTTATTTGACAAAAGAGAAATCTGTCTATTTAAGTGCTCTTGTACAAAAGTACAAGTTATTTTTGGTTTTACTTCTTTTTACTTCACTACAATTAATGATTAATGCATTAAGAAATTTTTACTACTTATAGTTGTATATTTATTTATTTTTAGATTGTAACCAAATTTACCAGAGATTTAAATCGTCTACAAATAAATTAAATTTTATTCATTAGTAATTTCATATCTCCCTAAAATACGTAATTTATTTTTCATCCTATTTAGTTAAAATTCGAAAATTTAACGAATTTTGAAAAATGAAATTTTTTTTAGCGAAATGTTTCTTACATTACAATAATTTTTTAATAATTATTATTAAGCATATTATAATATTTGCTTCTTATAACAATTATATTTGCCAATACCAAATGATACTTTTTTCTATAAATATATTATAAGTTAATAAAATATATTATAAAAAAATAATAATTAAATGTAAATACAACATTCAATATAACATAAATAATTAAAGATGATACACATGATACATATGATGTATTTCAGGTAATAAAAATATGCATGTTTTAAATATTTAAAGTTCATCTTTTTTTAGATGACTTTGATAAATAAAGAGTAAAAACAGGGCTATGGAAATTTTTTTCATTATAAAATCTACTCGTTACAAAAGTCAAGGAGTTTTTATTTAATTACATATAAAGGTGCGATGTAAAGATAAAAAGAAGTGTGACCTATCCTTATTTTTTATGATCAAGTTTTGAAGCACTAATGAAATATTTACTTACAAAACTGTCTATTAAGTAAAGAAGACAAAAAATTACCATCGAATAAAAATAATTTAGCATTTTGAGCAAAGAT
Source organism: Platyscapa corneri (assembly GCA_018907185.1). NCBI lineage: Eukaryota > Metazoa > Arthropoda > Insecta > Hymenoptera > Agaonidae > Platyscapa > Platyscapa corneri. The sequence continues at coordinate 2,759,438 of JACCHW010000048.1, read as the reverse complement.
ACTCCTTTGAAATGCATGATTTGTTACCTTTGTATATGTATATAGACAGAAAAATGCAACGAGAGTCCAGTGAAAGACCAAAAGCACCATATGTTCTCTTTTGTTCTTGTCTTCTATACGATCTCCACTCGATGTTGAATTCTGTCTATGTGTTTGATATATTTTTTTCATTTTCTTTTTTGCTATTTTCCCATATACATATTAGTAAAAAAGATGTTGCAATTCATGTATATATTTTTGTTCTATTTATTTTTCGAATTTTTTTATTTAGATAAAATATTGTGTAAATATTGTACTCTAAATAGCAATTTTCATTTTAACGTTATTATTAACTTAAACAGATTAATAACTATTTAAAACCGATTGATTTCATGTTATTATCTATATATTATTAGGCTACACTAGTATTAGATTTGATTATATTAATTTTAAATGGTAATTCTTATCCAGGATATATTAAAAATTGCGTTGAATAAATTAATTTATTTTTACTCGATTCTTCTTTTTATTTTTAATAACTTCAATAATTCTATTTTAAATAAGTAATCTATTGAATCAAATCATTTTAAACTTATATATAAATAGAACAATCTCAAGTAAAACTTGTAATTTAAAATCTTTAAAACTAGGAATCATCACTGTATATATTTTACTATAAACTTTCTAGTACATTATTCAAATTGAACTTGTATTTGATTCTGCTACTATCAAAGTTTCAAAGACCTTTTCTATTTTAGTTTTTATTTCTTTTTAATAGAATAATAATTGAAAACTATTTTCTATAATATGATGTTTATATGATATCAATTTCATGTAATATGAACTATTTATAATATGTTATATTTATGGTATTGCATAATGGAAAAATAAGAAGATATCAATGTATACAACATAAGTATATGATTGTAGAAAATGCCGAAATCCAAATTGTTAAACATACGTACGATAATTATCTTGTGGATTCTATAAAATATTTAATTGAATGAACGAAGAATGTTTATATCAGCCTACCGTACTGATGTAATCTCGTTGTTCATCTGATGATATTTTTCTATTTTCCTCTCTTCTTCACTCTTTTCCTATTATTTTTTTATTTCTCTTCATTAAAGAAAATAGTAAGTGGGAGTTAATGATCTCGTTTATTACTTCTCATCTCGTTGTTAGCGCTGTAATCTCTTTTCATTCTGAACTTTAACGTTTCCTTGTAAAAGACGCAGCTTATGAAATTCTGTATTTACATTCCCTCCATACATACATCAGTTCAATCTCGTGGTAGCAACTGTCCAATGAGAAAAGTCTTATATGTCTTTTATAGGGGATAGGTTAAGATATTCTATGTGAAACTTAAGAGAAACGTGTAGGTATACCTCTTTCATATTTTCCTCTGTCAATATTTAATTCATTTTTATTGTCTATGCAACTGCGATCTTTTTTTTAATGTTTTAAGACAGTTTTGAAAGTTTTTGCCTGCGCACTTGTTAACGATTATGAAGGACCATTAGATATTACGTCGAACTCCTGTGTAAAGTTATATATATAATAAATAAGTAAGTACAAAGTAAGTAATAATATAAATAAATAAGTACGTAAATAACGTAGATATATTAGATTTTTTATGTAAATTATATGAAACTGAATGCAATCATGTAAAAACTTATTTCATTATATTTAAAAAGAGTCAAAGTTATAAAAATTACTAAAAATTCTGTTAGTTACTAAAACTATTGTTTCTTAATTCAAAAATAAAATTTATTAATTTTATAAATATAAGTATAGATTTTCAATAGAAATGTAATTGAATGCTAACACTATCGATATTACGTAGAAGTAATACCAGCGTAATATAAGTTTCAGATTAATTATTTACAGATAATTTTATACGTATAGATTCATTATATTATTCAAATGAATTTAAAGACCTTTAAAACTATTTAAATCAATCATATTATTTATTTTTATGAAAACATTCATTTTAGAAATCTAAACTTTGTGTATTGTTATTAAATTTTCTTTTATTTTTGAAAAACTATGGTAATCATAAGCTTAATATAATAACTATATATTTTGATCATCATGGTAAACTTAATATTTTAAATATTTCTAATCTCCAACTAAGAAGAACACTTAAATACCCATAATCTTGAAACTATTAAATCGTAAATCAAACTTGTGCAGAAAATTGGCTAGATAGAGTCTTATCAAAGTAACGAACTATACGCAGTAGCAAACAGATTTCATTTTTACGATTTCATAAAGTATTAGCATTTGAAAGAGTTACTGAGAAAGTAGAGAAGAAATTACAGAATAAGTTATGAGTCATAAAAGATACAAAGTGAATAAAATACTTGGGGGAAATGTTCATGTTATATAGTAGACTTGTTGGTAGTAGTTATATAGGTAATATATTTTCATAAAGAGTTAGCTTAGAGTTAGTAAAATGATGAATATATTAAATATTAAATGAAAAATAAATAAATTTTTTAAAAGGTACTGCAGATATAAATTTAAAATTATAAAGAAAAACATGTTTCTTAAAAGACCGATTAAGTTTTTATGAGATATGTAGCATGCATTAGGTGAAAAGAATAGCAAGTATTTTTATTCCTTTATTTAAATATAGTATTGTTTATACAATAATTCAAAATTTTTTGAAACTAAAATTTATATATTTGAAAAATAAATTTACTAAAAATTTAATCACCAATCATTGTAATATCAGTTATATTTTTCTTTAAATTACTTTTTACCTAATGTGTTTCTAAAACAAATTTTAATGAGATTAGTAATTATTGATTCTATAAACAGTATTTGTGTAGATATTTTTATTCTAAATCATTAAATCTTAAATGACAATGTGTTATAAGGTAACATCCAATTAACTTTTACAACTATCATTGTCAAAACTATTAAATTATTGAAACCATAAATTTAAATTTTATTTTATTATTCAAAATGAAGACATATTTTGGTTAATGAAATATGTAAAAAAAAGATCATTTGAGAGGAAAAACGAAAATGTTATATAGTACATATGTACTTTCTCTCCATCTTTCCCCCTCTCTATTTATTTCTCTCTCACTCTATCTCTCTATCACTCTCTTTCATACTTAAGTTAGCTGCCTATCTCCGTTTCTCACTTTCTCAATAGTTTACTTTTTATCTCCATCTCTTTATCTGTCTAACTCTATTTTTTTTCTCTATGTTAAACAATACATAGGGAAGATCCCCGGTTAACCTTCTACATGTTTTCAATTAAAAACTTTTGTCTATTAGCAAAAGGTCATTCAACAAAAAAACTGACATAGTAATATAAAAAGCATAAAATGCAGGTTCAGCAAGATCTGGTTAAATTATTTAGCATAATGTGGAGATACATGTTAAAAAAGGAGGATACACTGGAATGATGGCTGAGTAATCACGAATCTGATAATGATCTGAAAAAAGAAGACTATCGCTGTAGGTCCGGCGATTTAAAGCCCGATTCAACTATACATTTAAATAAAATATAACAAATTATTTTAAGTATATTAATTAATATATATAATGTATTATTTATATATATATATATATATTTAAATACAATATAATCAGTTTTTCTTCTTGTTAGCTAACGGAAGATTTTTTGTATGAGCGTTAAAAATACTGTAGTGTGGGCAGAAATTTTGTAAAAATTCAAGACATATATTGCAATTGTAAAATCAAGAACAAAATTCAATACGTTATGAAATAATTAAAAGAAATTACGTGTAATAAAAATTAAGATTTGATATTCATAAAACCAATTTACAATTAATGAATAAGCGCAAATTAAGAACTCAGCTAAATGTTTCTAGGAAATAGAAAAAATAAAAATATTTTATAAAATAGGTTAAAACGAAATAAGTAAAACATTTATTATAAGAGAAACGGAAAATCATCGTTAGAGAGTTGATATATAAAAAGGTATAAATAGAGCCTTGTATAAACATTAGCAGCTTTTTCGAAAATCAAATTATATAGATATTTTTAAAAGCAACATAGATAAAAAAATTGTTTTTGCTTCTCTATTTATCAGCATTATTGTTATAATGTAAAAATTGTACAAATAAAAAGAATTGAGAAGTTGTATTAAATAACTTTACCACCTACATGAGAGTATAAAATTTACACTAATAGAAAAATGATTACTGAAATTTATTTTACCATTATATTTAAAAATATTTGAATAATTTTAGGTGATTTGATTATATATTATAAAATAATAATAAATTAAATAATATGTTTCATAAATTCAAAATTTTACATTAGAAATGTTTATTGACATATGTTTGATAAGTCAATTTGTTTACAGAAATTTAACATTACATATTCTTTTAAAAAATATCAAATGAAATATATTACTATTCAGATGATATCAATATCACTATTTATTTCATTGATGAAATATTACGTCAGAAACCTAAATTATTATTGAATTGAAAAACATGAAGTGGAAAAAGAGAGTATCACATAAAGTTGAGAGTATCGAAGAATACATAGAAAGCTAGTGGAACGCAAATAAATACATTTTCAGACTTACTCGGATTTTGATACGCATATTGTATTATATTTTATTATGAAGTAATGATCAATAGTAACGCATATGCCTTAGCGGAACTGTTTAAAAATATTTAAATTATACATATCTTTATCCACCAAATTTAGATTAATTCTGTTTTAATTTTGTATAATTTAATTTATGTAATAACAGTTTAATGCTTACAAATTTTCATTCATCATTTGGTTTAATTAATAAATAATTAAAACATGATTATAAATTTTTACTTAAAATTTTGATAACATATTTTTTCATAAATACGCAATGTATTTTTCAAATAAAAATTAATTAAAAACTAAAAAATATAGATAATTTCAGTAAAACAAAAATATAATTTAATACTATTTATACTAATAATTATGACGTACAGATATAGAATAAATTTTAACTTTTCTACAGTCACTTTCTAAAAAGTTGTATTTTAAAAAGTTTTACAGAGGCTTTTTTGACGTTTTCGTAATAGTATAAGCTATGCAGCTTTAACCACAAGAGTGAATTAATGAGGAAAAGAACTAGAAAGAGAGGGAGAGAGAAAAAGAAAGAAAATCAAAGATATATGAAAGATAAGGATGTATAGAAGAACATATAAAATATGATGCTTTTAAGACTGGTTAGAAAGACGTGGGTGAGTGTACTCCGGAGCTTTTAAATTTTGCATTCGAAGATCGAAGACTACACTAGCGGTGCTTCCTTTCGCGAAATCAAGCGCTTACGATTCAATATGCAAATATCCCCGCCATAAAAGAAAAAGAAAGGGCAAGAGTAAAGTCGCCGTGGAGACCTTTAAAAGAACGAACCGCCGTGGGCTTCTGCAAATAAAAAGCAAAGAAAGGATAGAATAATTTAGACCACGTTGATGAGGGACTGCCCTCGCGTACTGATAAAAAAAGAGAAAAGTAAGAAAAAGATGACGCGTAAAGTCGAAGGCGCTATATATATATATGATGTGTTGGGGTAATGCGTGCGAAACTGCGAAGCTTCTAGGAATAATTTTATAGCATAATTTTCATTATTCAAGACATTAAAGGTATAGAATGAAGGGTGTGTTATTAAATTGCTTTGAAGCTGAACTGGGTTTATTTATAGTCTTTTCCAAACGCGCAGGTGAAAGGTGAAAGTTCGAATGCAGTTGCTACCATCTCAGCTTTTTTTACAAGTTGGGATGAGTTTAAGTCTTTACCTGGTAAATTAATATTCAGATTATTATAGATATCAAGGATTTTCAATGAATTTTTTACTGTTACTTTTTATTTAAAAATTTATAATAAAAAATTGTTTGTATATGTATATTTATTTACTATTGAAAAATTATTTTCAATGATTCATATACTTTTTTTCTCTTACGAATTATAGGTAAGACACCAAGCAAGCTAAGATTTTATAAGCAGTTTCTAGAAACATTGCGTTTGACAGCTAATGAACCAAATTTTTTAAAGTAAGTATAATATATAATTTTTTAGAAATGTGTACTCAGTTATTGCTTATAATAAGATAAAAATGATTTGTAGACATAAAGAAGAATTTTATATCGATACAATTTTAAATTTATAAAAGTAGATATTTTAAATGAAAAAATTCTGTCATACAGACATTAGCTTTTTTCTGAGAAAAAAAAAATTTAAATTAAGTACTTGCATATATATATAATTATATAAAATTAATGATCAGTTTATTTATCAACTTTCATACGAGATATATTTTACTTTATAAAACCATTAGTTTCAAATTTATAACTTCACACTCTTTATTCCTTAAATAATATACAAAATAATTTTTAAGTTTCCATTCTAAATGTTAATTTCAAATTAATTTTATAAAGAAAATATAATCTAATATAAACCATTAATAATAGTAACTACAAGTTCATAAAGTATAAACATTTTTTAAATGTTTAAATTTATTATTACATATATTTTTACAAATATATGTATATATATACATAGAATCTAAGTAAAAAGATGATGCATTATTTAAAAAAAAATATTTCATAATAAAATCAATATATGTGTATAATTTATATAATTTAAACTTTTCTATTTTTCACATTAATATTTTTTTATTAAAAATTAACTTTTCATATTTTTTAAAAAATCTTGCATACGTATGAAGATTTTCATTTTTTTTGGTAAAGCGTTTTAGTGTGTATAGATTTGTATCTAAAAATTAAGAAAGAATTTTATATAAAATTTATGTTTTTATTTTAGGATGCTTTGAAATAGCTTGTAAAAATGCGTGAGCATATACATAAATACACACGAACATAAACTACACTACCATACAAAAATTTCTAGACATAGTTTTGCTGCTATATTTTTTCGCATCTTCATAATTTTAAGTTCATCAAGTTCTTCGAATTTACTAACGTTTATGATGAAAAGCTACATAAAAATTTTATTTACAGAAAATTTGTTAGGATAATTATAAATTTATTATTATTTTTAAATATTTAAATTTTATTTATATAAAAAATATTTAATAGCAAAAATATACATGAAAAATTAAATATATATTACTACAAATATTTCAAATTTAATATAGTACAAGATCAAATAAAGATTTTACGCGCTAAATATTATAATATGTAATTTATTAATAATAATTTGATAACACAAATGTAATACATATCGTTAATAAATTAATTAATTTATCTTATTTAGAATAAATAAAAATATTGTGCTTTTTTTTTTAAATTCAATTATATACATTAAAATAATTTTAGTTATGTTACAATTGAATAAAATCTTTCTATGAAATAAGTATATCTCTTTAATCTTTTTCATCATAGATGAACGATGAAATAAAAAAAAAATTAAAATATTTTATACAATTGGATAGTAAATATATATTACCATTTTCATCATCCATCTTTCAGAATAAATTAACAGTCAAACTGCAATAAAATTGTAAATAATATAATATCATATTAAACCTTTTAAAAAAATATTATTTAACACTATATTGAGATTTCATCAGATAAATGTTACACGATAATTATTAAACGGGTTTCTAATGTTTAAATTCCCATCGTACCCTATAAAGGATTCAATGAATTTCAAAATGGAATTTCATGTTCATGCTCATCTCGACCACTTCTGAAATATCATATGGTGGGTTTTCAAGTTCATTAGTATACAAAAAAAATAATAATAATGTTTGATTATTTTTTATTTTTTCGTTAATATATATGATTTTTCATTTTCTCACAGAATGAAACATCATTTTTTAAAATAAAAACACGAACAATTTTACTTAAAAAGGAATATTTTTAATTTAAAATTATTTTCAACCATATTATTTTAAATTTAAAATATTTCAATAGACATTTTGTTATTAAAAACTTTCATATAAAAGTTTTTTTTGTTATAAATATAATTTATATTTATAATTTTTTCATTTTATTTTTATTTAATAAAAATTTAATTTGATTTCCACACTTTTTTTTATATTCAAAAAAATTTTATTGTGCATAGGTTTACCAATTTATAAAATAAGAAGGATCTTGATACTTTCAAGTGATCAAAGTTATTCTGCATTTTTATAGAACTCTCTATTGACTGAAATTGGCGCTTATTAAAATACCACAGACATTTTTATAGAGCATTTTAGTACAGGATTTACATATGGCTTTAGACGTACTACAAATTGTTAAAACCTCAAACGTTTTTTCAAGCAAAATCGTGCATCGATTTTTCATGAATATTGCGTGCGGAAAGATCTCCGTGGATGTCGGAACGAGATGCATCGACGAAGCAAAAATATCGCCAAATCGGCTTTCATTCGTGATGTAACAAATTAAGCTTAATCCGGATGTAAATCTACGATCCGCCTAACAAAACAAACATGGGAAACTACTGGCAAATTAGATGTCACTCGCTCTCGCTTACCATGAGCTTTAATGGAAAAAACAGCGAGCAAAAATTCAAATTCTCGATGATCCCCGTTTGCGCGTGCAGCCGCGACTGTTCCCACGTACGGGAGTGGATATAATGCGATTACAGTGTGCGCGTTATTTTTTCTGCCAAATTTATGCCACAGATGCTGGCACAATATTTTGTCTACGAGGACTGCCGCAGATTATCGTTGTTATAACTAGCTCTGCTTTTCCGACAGTCGACTTCACTTCATCTTCCTCTCACTACACTTGTAAGTACTCACCTACCAATGGACTTTCTCTTTCTCCTTCGATATCTTTATTTCTACTTTTTCCTCTTCTGAAAGATTTTTCCTTGTGCTGCAGATTGCTGAAAGACTTCGATAGTAAGAAAAGTTTCATCGAGTAAATGCTCCATGCTGAATTTTCTTATACTTCTCCTGTTTTCGCTCTAGGGTTAAAAACTTTAACACAGTTCATTCACTCGATCGCTTGTCGCTTATATTGAGTTACTAATGCTTTTTTGGCAAAGCGCTAAAAGGAAAATTTTCTGTACCTTACTTATAAAAAAAGTTAGTTTAAAATAATGGCTATTTACATGAAAAAATGAAATAATCTAATGGAATGAAATTTATTTAAAATGGAATTATGGTGTTTCTTAAATCCAAAACTTCAATTGTTAATATTTGAACTTGAATATATAACTTTTAAAAAATAATTATGTGTTTTCTGACTTATTTTATCAACTATAATTAAATTTTTTACTTATGTAACATATTTCTATACTTTAAGAATATTAAAAAATTATCTAATTAAATATTCGTCATAATATTTTCATTGGGATTAATAATAATAGTTTTGTTAGTGGATTAAAACTATTACTATCTATTTTAAAGAAATATTACTTTTGATTGTTAATTTTTAATATGATACTCCTTTTCAGAACATTTATTTATTTAAATTTTTATTACATTTAATTTACTGAAAAAAACAATAAGAAGTAAAAGTATTTGAATGCCTGTACAGGCTAATTCTACACCTCCCAAGACACTAAGCCAACCTAAATAGTCCTTTATCCTCACTAGCAGTCTCACAACTAGTCTTGTTCCCGTGCATATACATGTACATGCATATATACTAAAACAGAATCCTACCAACAAAACGACCTGTTTTACGAACAATTCATTCCACATGCCACAAACTTCCCGTTTGCTTTACATTCGAATAAATCCCTCGATTCTGTGTGTCTCTCTTTCTTTCTCTAAATGTATATTCGTGGATATATCAGTGTGCACATGTATGTCTATTAATCTATTTTTTTTATCTCCATCTTTCTCATTTTCTACCCTCCTCTTTTCCTCCTTGTTTCTCTCTGCTTTTCTGCTTTGTAATCATTCGAGCAACTACAAGTGTGCAATACAATACAGGAAAACGATGTGTTTTTTGTCGAGGCAAGTAGAGTTCTCTTAATCTTTATCTCTCTTTCTCTCTCACTATACCACTCTTATCTCTATCTTTCTCCCTTTTTCGCTTTCTAGCTAATATAGCTGTATTATTCAATTAAATTATTAATGTATAAATGATTCTTTGATAAAAAGATTCAATGGTAAATATATGTGCATGTATATTATTATTGAAATGTATTATTTGGTGATATAGTATTGAAGACTTTTTTATCAAAAACTAGTTAAATTATATTATTTTTAATAAAACTTTTATTGTCTTTAATAAATTAAGGAATGATAAATTCAAATATCCGTAATGTTAAGCTCAGTTTATTTGATGACGGATGAGAAGGATTATTATTTAAAGTTCATAGAAATAATTAAATTTTGTAATGAAAAAGTTTTATTTCAAAAATAAAAAAAATAATTATCACACTTCGTGAAGAAAACAAAATAAAACATTGTACTAACTTTAAAGTTTTATTGAAAATTAACGTTAAAAATAATTTTAGTTTATTTTTAAATTACTAAAAAGACTAAAAAATAAAATATAAAATCAAGAATAATTTTTATGTCTATAAAATTTTTAATATTAAAATTATTCCACTCATTATTCAATATATATGTAAAAGTTAAAAATACGTTTGTGATATTTTATTATATTACATAGGAGCAATATACGTGGTTTTAAGAAATACTTCGTATACAAAGACGTCTATTATACAATATTCACTAGCGAACGTTAATTATGTTATCATTACTATTATTAAAAATTAATTAGTATTAAAAATGCAAACAGCAATATCAATCACAATGATTAAATTATGCTTTATTTCTCTGGATTATTGCAGTTCAAATCGTGATATCGAAGTTTTCATTATTGTTTTCCATAGATTCTACTAAACATCTAATAAGAAAATTTAATCTTGTAAAAATCATGCAAATAAATAATAGAATTAACATTTTTATTACAATAAGCTGCTTTATGAGAACAAATTTTAAATCCTTTAAAGTTTTATGATATAATGCTCGATATAAATATATAAATATATACTAATTTTCATATATTTCTATTATCATATTCTTTTATATATAACAATTTTAATTATTAAACACTATAAAAAATTAGGTAAAATTTTTAACACTAAGTAAATGTGGCTGTGCTCTATTTATACAACTTTATTTGAAAAAGGTAGTTTTGATAATCACATACAGTATTTTCATCTAGTTAGATAGAATGTGATAACTAAAATATTAATTAATAATTAACGAACATAAATTTTCTAAAGTGAAATTTTAATTTATTTGCTTTAATATAAAATAAAAATAACTAATAAAAATCCGTGAATTCAACATAAACATTTTGCGTATAATATATATATATCAGTTCACGTAATCTAGATTATGTTATTTGGACTTTATGAATTTTACGTTTTGATTTTATTTCATATTCTCATAGTCATTAAGGAATTATTTATCTATTCGTGCATCTATCTTTCTTTCCTGTGCCGTGGTTCATAGATTATGCGCTGCTCCCCAACAATCGCTGGAGCAGCGGGACTACCATTGCTATTGCTCACTCCCTCTAACCAAGATGAATTCGCGCGATTAAGAACAAGAGGCTGCTGTGAGTCTGTGAAACGAACGTCGGCAAAAGAGGGAAACTAATATGAATGGATAGAGAGGAAGAATTTGGAACGAGTCAGAAATGCGTGTATGAGAGAAAAACAGAGTTTGATAGGAGGAAAATAAGTAGAAGGATTAAAGAGGAAAATAGAGTGGAAGAGAAAGAGTGCGGAAATGAAGAAAAACGGAATAGACGGTAGAAGAGTTGTAGAAGGAAAAAGACAAATTTAGATTGAAGCGGAGATGGAGAAATAGAGACTGTTTAGTGTGGAAGGAGTCATCTTTGATTTTGACTTTTATTTATTACATTCGTAAGATCTGATATTGTCATTTCAATAGTAAGATAAATCTGATAATTAACATAAATATGTGAGTAAATATGTAGTTGCGTCTTCCATTAATCATATTAATATAAGAAATAAATAATATTCACTGAATTGAGTCAAGAAGATAATAAAAGTTCTACACGTTTTATTAAATACGTTCGAAATTATAAATCATTAAACAAATACATTTTAATATGCTAGATGGGGAAGTCCATTAAAAAAGTATGTCAATTATTTGACAAGAATAATCTAAATTTTGGTAACTAAAATAAATATACAGATGGAATAAAATAACAAGAAAATGAAGCGAAACATAAGAGTCGTTCAGGGAATTCAGAGAGAAGAAATTCGAAAGACACGAAGTCCAATTGTAATGGGAACAGTAAGGAAATATACAGGGTTGAACTAAAGAATTAAGGGTCCGTAAAAACAGCAAAAAAAAGACAGAAAACAAGTAAAATATATCAGCTGGAAGCAAAGGTTGAAAATAAATACAGTAGACTTCTGATGGCCTTCTCAGAAATTTTTCACTGGAGTTTTAATCCTGTGTATAGTAGAAGCTATTTTTTTATTTTTCTGGAATTTATTTAAAAATTTTTCATCATCTTTGTTGTGTTAAATGAATTTTTTATTGTGTTTGAATAAAAAAACGAAAATAAGTAATAACATTAAATAAATAATTAGAATTGTTTATTTTGTTAACTGTTATCGTTGTTATTTATTTTCTTTATTTAACTTGATGCATCTCTAGGTTTTCATAACGAAAATACACGCCATATAAAGGTGTATTTGAAATTGCATTTTATTATGTCTCGGAGATAGAGATACCGCTCTCTTCATTTCAAATTATGCTCATTCAAGTATGCAGCGTAACCCTTAAACGAGATTTACAAAGTTGATGCGCGAGCATAAAGAGAGATGAAAAGATATGGACATTAGTTATTACCGTTGCTTTTGCAGTAAGTTAAGTCAGTGTTTCATGCACAACAAGGAACCGTGATACTTTCAACTTTTTTCTTATTGTTATTATTATTTTATATTTAATAACATAAAAATTAATAAATATAATTAATATTGTTTTCAGAGTTTTAAAGAAATAAAATTTTTAAAAAGTATCGCAATTATCAATTTTGATATTTTATATGATTAACTGAAAAAATATTTTTTAAATTCGTCCCTTCAATTATAAATCATAAATTTATTTTTTTTCTTATAATTAAGTATATATACTATATAATTGTTATCTAAGTCTTAAATTATAATTTAAATATGTATTTTTTTTATACAAAATACTGAATATAAATAAAACTTAAGACTAAAAAAAAAATTTAGAAACATCAATTTTTAATATTTATTTATATATTTTCAAAGAAAAAAAATTATATAAAAATAATACTCAAACTCCATTAGATGTAATTTTTTCTTTCTCAAATTCTAATAACAGTTTTTTGTGCAGGTATATTTAGAATATTTGCAAATACTAGAATTTTTAGTAAATTATAATGATCTTAATACAGAAATTATTTACACGAGCTTTTCGCATTAATATAATAACTTCATTAATTTAAAATAAGGTTGTATGTTTTTTTATTGCATCATTAGAATAAATACACCGATATGTAATTAGATACAAACGTGTTTTTTCACAAAAGTAGTAATTATCTTATTTTGTAATCAAAATATATAATAATTTAAAAAATATTTATACTTCTTAAATTTAGTATGTTGTATGCGTTAAAAATAATAATTATTTTTGTTATCCTGAAAATATTTCCGATAATAGAATCACAAAGCTAATGAAAATTAATTACAAACCTCTGAACATTTTCAAATGCACCGTAAAACAAACGTACTCGAACTTTCTCAGATATACTCTCTAGATGAATTTTGACAGTTTTCTCCAAACAAAGGAAAAGAGAGAGGTTACTGTGCATCGAATTAAAGCGACTGAGATAAAGAAAATGTCAAGAAAAGATATAAAGAGATTTAAATAGAACTATAAAGCTTCTTACGGTTGTAAAATAACTGAATTATTTCGTTAAATCTTATATAAATAAATCGTAGATTTAAAATAATGTTAAGCTTTATTCATCAATTAATTGTTCTTTTAGCATATTTTTTTATTTTCTTGATATTGTTAATGACTATTAATTTTTATCTCATTGCAATTACACAAACTATTTATAAGTTGACTTGTATTGATGACCTTGTTTTAAAATGCTATTTCATACGTTTTAATAAATATTTAATAAATATTTAATAAAGATATAATAATAAATAATTAATAATAAATATATAAATTTTGGAGAATATTCTTTATTTTAAAATTAAAAAATATTACGTTGATTTAAAATTATTTTTTTTATATATTTATGATATATCAAAAATTTTTATTTTTATCTAATATCCATCAAAGTAGTAATAGCTTTTATTTTCGATACTTAAATAAATCAAAATTGAGCAAAAATTGTTTATTTTAATTCATTTTTGATAAATTTAAATATTTATTTAATTAGTGAATAAACCTGAATTTTATTGAATATTATTATTATACATCAAAAGTATTTTTTATATGTTTTTTTTTAATAAAAAATATATTTATTATTCTGTAATAAGGAATTTTTAAATTAAATATAAATATAGAATTTTCTTTAAAACTCTTTACAACTCATTCTTTTCAAGTATCAAGATAGCATCAGATAATTCTGTAATTAAAATAATAAACGAATATATTACTGGCTTCCGGAAAATGGAGTAAGAAATGCTTTAGTAAACATTATCTAAACTTACGTTTAGAGACTAATGATTGTAAATAACTGTCTAAAAACTGTACATTATTATAAAGAAATCTATTACGGAAAATAAAATAATATATAAAATTGAATCAATACTTATAAAAAAAATGGAAAAAATTAAATTAGAATTTTTAATAAACTATTGATAGAAATATATTTATTTATTTTGAAAAAAAATATTTGATGAATTAATTAATTAATATGAATTATTTCTAAAAATATTTCTTTTCTTATACTAACGAAATGTTTTGATAAATTTCTTTATCTTAGCCTCTATTAATATTAGATAGCAGATTTTAATATTTTGAATAAATAGTATTTAATAAATTAACTTCAAAAAAGTGTGAGATTATTAAAAAATATTATATGAGTACATATCTAAATACATTAAAAAAATGTAATGAAATTAATAACCAATTTTATCAAATTTTATAATTACTAATTATTAACTTGTTCACTTAACTACATCTGTAAACAATATTAAATTATTTGAGAATTATGATTATACTGATATCAGTATTAATCTACAGATACCGGTTTATTAAGATACGTGACTATTAATCGTGCGTACAATGAAATAAGCTACTAATGCTATGTGTGAGCGCGGCGTATAATTATAGTTATTTACGATACTACAAATAAATATGAAAAAATTGATTAGCTTTACATATTTAATTAATATTTTTTTACAAAAAATTATATTTCTATAATAATGTAAATATTGGACCTGAAAAATTTTATTATTATAAGATTAAATGAATTATTCATTCTTTGAATGTGTTTTATTTATCATTATTAAAATACAAATTGTTATTACGTAAAATCCAAAATTATTAGATGAATATATAATAAATAATTGAATTTTTACTATTAAATAATAACTTTTATTCATTTTCAATTAAATTGATAAGTTTTTCAAAAATCCTTCATCAGCTATTAATGGTATCACTTATTAATTAAATTTCAGTAAATATTCAGCTAAAACTAGTCGCTATCTTATATTTGACTGACGACATTTTTTATGATAGTATTCTAATAATTTACATAAAATAATAAAAAACGTATGTGGTTACACTAGAGATAAGATGATCGAAAAAGATATTTCACAACACTATAAAATTAAAAATTAGAGTTGTTATCTGAAATTAACCAGTGTATTATTATTTTTTATAAACTTTCTCAGTCATTGATTATACAATGGACACTATATAATTTTTTTTCTTATGTAATTGTAAATTTTATATTACTTTTTATGTATGTTTTCTGATAATTTTTATAATATGTTTACTAATTTAATTGATATATCTAATTAAAAATCGCTATTTTACTTATATTATTTGACATTATTTTATCAAAAAAATAATATTTTTCAATGAGATTGATCCAAATTGCGTCTTTCATCAGTGTGTAAAAATTGAAGTCTGAAGTATTATAATAGGAATTTTCATCAGGTGATGGATTTTCTATTTTATAAAAAGTATAACGACAGTAATTGAACCTTTAGACAACTTTTCTTTTATACTATGAACGAAAGTTTAAAAGCGTACTGACAATAAGTATTATAATAAACTTTATTACAAATTGTTTTATGGTTATACCATTTTAAAGTAAATAAAATATTTTAAGTGTATAATTATTAAAATTTTAATTATAGTTAAGATATTTTAAGAATTTTTTAAGTATGAATACGATAATTTAACTCAATTAATTAATATTAATTAAAGTATTAATTCGTTTAAAATTTTATTAAATTATATATCTACTAGTTATTGAAGCTTAATTCCAGTAATGAATAGAAGCGACAATAACAAAGTTTATTATTGATTACAATGAATATGCTTAAAAAAATGTTTTATATAGTAATGACTGTAAAATTTCTTTTTAAATTATCGGTTCAATTGCAGTCGTAAAAACATTGATATAAATACGAAATCATCCTAAAACTGAAAAATTTTTTATCTTTTGTAATTATTAACTATACGACTACCTCAAATAGATTAAATAGCATGAACTAGATTAAACATAACTAAGAAGCCATTTGTAAAATAAGAAGCCACAACGGAATAAGCTGGTATTTTATACTAATTAAAAACTCTTTAAACTCAGATAATAACATAATTCTTTGACGAATTGAATCGACTACTAGGTAATAAAAAAGAAATGGATTCTATTTTGGCTAGATGAATTTGGTTTTCTCACTTACTTGTTATGTATATATATATATATATAAATTTGTATACACATACTGAAAGCAAGATGCAGGATACATACATGACTATCTCCATACGAGCGTATGCGCACACGTCGACCTGTATATTTTACTAAATTATCTCTCTACCACAGCAAGGTTTACGGAAATTTGATTTTGATATAATAAGATAGAAACATTGTTAGTATTTGTTTAGTTCCGTTTCATTTAATTACATATTTTTAGTATTATGTCAATAAAATAATTTTTTTTAAATTCAACTAAAAGGCTTATTACATTTTTCATGAATTGCTTTATTTTTATTTGATAAAGGTTTGTATATTAAGTAACACCACCAATTTTATTTTATTCTTGAAATGTCAATTTTTATTCTTATCATATTATATTTTAATTTCCAAATAAAAATTATTTAATTAATATAATGGGATTTATTAGTCACGGCATAACGAATATCGTTAATATAAAACTTTTTACACAAGTTCTACTTTTAAAACTAAAACTCTTTATATCCATAATCTTAAGATCATTTATCAAAAAATTTTATAAAAAGCTTTTTTGTTAGTACATATTAATTCTATAATATATTGATAAAAATTTTATTACATTTTATTCTAAAGGTAGATATTATAAATACACCGATTCTCTACAATAATATGTATAACAATGATATAATACTTGTAAATACTTTTATTAAAGAAAAATAAGAACAAGAATTTTTTACGTAAATAATTAATAAACATTAATGATAAATCAGTATTTTCAATCATCAAAATAATAAAGTATATTTTTAAATTATTAAAAAACTTTATGTCTCGATTTTCTCTTATTTGTCCATGAATAAGAAAGTTGAGAGGGATTCATGATGATTCCTTTATCACAATCAAAATTACACCTCAATAACACGAGTAAAGTCTCATATCAAAAGTCGACGAAGAAAATAAACTCATATATACATTGCTGCCAGGCGTTTAAATTTTGCACCTCGTGAACCTTGCTTTCCTTTGTCGGTGCAACCCACGCTGGCGACTAATTGAATTTCCAACTTTCGACGCTAATGGTAAATTGAATTTCCCGACGGGTGCTGAGGCTCATTCAGTCCAGCGTCAAAGTCCCGAAAATCGGTGCTCGTTCTCCCCTGAAAAGCCCTCGCCCATACGCCGCATGATTATGTTAACGGGTGGAAAAGAAGAAGAAGATGATGATAGCACAAGGGATTGCCTTAAATATGCTTCAGGACATTCCAGATGATGAGACATCGCGCGCGCGCGATAATTTGGTCAGCTTCACGTTAAACAATAATCCGCCTTGTATTTGAAAACAGATACATGGGATTCAACTAGAGAGTGATTATGAAAACAAATTCATATACAACGACCTAGGACTTTAATTAGCCGAGATCGTGTTATGGTGAAAAATCACATTGCCAATGTGCATGTAAGTACCCGCGTATCTTTTACTCTAATGTTCTTTTAGTATAAACAGTTATGAGAGTCAATAATATATTTAAAAAATTATGTTTCGTGCAAATCAATTGTTTAATAATTCAGAAAAATATTTTTAAATGTTACGTACCTAAGAAAATATATATTTTTTAAAGGAAATTGTTCACAGAGAATGAAAAATATTTTTACTTTTTGATAAAATAAGTTAATAATTTATTTAATGTACAGGTTGATTGTGGAAATTTGAACAAACGGATTATGATTTTTTTAAATTATAATATATTATGAATATATATGTCACAATATATGAATACCTATGGAAGAATAATTTCTTAATAATTAAATCATAATCAACAATATTTTAAAATATAACTATTACATCTTAACTTTCAGACTATAAATTTGTTAATATTTTACGAAAACCACTGATCAACTTTTAAATTTATAATATAATCTTTTATATGTTGTAGTATACTGTAATAATCTTTAAACAGACTAAGTTCTAATAAAATAAAAATAATAGAATTAAGTGAATTCTCAACAGCAATGTTAATTTACTCACGATTTTAAATTACAAAATTACCAAAAAGTCGAAAAGCCACTCTGTGTATATAGTAGTTCTTTTTGACACTATCTTACACGGATATTCATGCTCCGCTTCATGAAACACGTTAGCGAAATGAGATAATAAAATAGCAATTTGAAGACCCAATGCCATTAAATTTGTATTTCAAAGAGAAATTATAGTAAAGAAAAATAGTACTTTTATGCTAAATATGTGGCAGCTTCCAGTAATACTTTCTTATAGATATTTGAATAATCTACTATTTGAATGAACTACATCTATACACTTATTTTTATTTAAAAAAATAATATTTTTTAAATAAATAAATTGGCGAAATAAAAAAGTTTTGACTTCGTAAAATTTTACTACATTTTAATAAACATTTCAACTTGTTTCATTTACACGTTGTCTCTATTAGTTTAAATTTATAAAATGCGAAGAAAATGAATATATTAACATGAACATTCATTTTTAGGATCAGAAAGTAAATGCTATATTTCGTAAATATATATGTGAAACATTGAAAATTTGAAAAATAAATAAAGCATTTTTACCATTCAAATATAGAAGTAAAGCTCAAGAAAGTCATTCGCATAAAAAATACTTTCGAAATTCTAAGACTCAAGAGTGAAAGGGAGAAGGAATTAAGTTCGAAGACCTGTAGAAAAAAAATGAAAAAGCCCCATTCCTCGTTCTCGGCACTGACAAATCCGCGACGCGATAATGATATTGGACTTCGTGAAAGAACGAGGGCCATATAGAAAGGTATAGTGCGAATATAAGGGTAATGATACGCTGCCGTTACTGCCTGTGCCGCCGCCGTCGCCGCAGCTGCTGAGAGGAAATTTATAAAAAAGACTTACGCAGCGCAAGTGCTGATGAATAGCCGAAATTCTACGTACATACAAGCGAGAACAATGAAATTGCGCCATGACCGAATCATTCCATGAGAGCTAATTGTACGTGGCCAGTCGAAGGATGCTTCATACAAATCCAGAGAAAAGATATAGTAGGAATTTCCATTTCTAAAGCTATAAATTTCTATTTCCAGCAGTAAATTAGTTACTTTAATCTTGCAAAATTTACAAGTTTATCTATCGTAAGTGGGATTTATATTATCCTAATTAAAAACAAAAACTCCATAAACTAGTGTATCACATTTATTATTATAAGATTTATTAAATAATTTTTTATGTTATTGAAAATTATCTTACGAAGCTGGAGAAACTAATATTTATTTTATTGAATATTTTATACTGAAAATAATACTAGACAAAATATAGAAATTTTTAAATCTTATAAATCAAAATTAAAATTGCTACTAATATGTGCAAATATATTATTTTAATAAAACCAGAATATCAAAATACCATTGATAGTTAGTATTAACTTTATATCACAATGAAAAAATAGACTACTCCAGAATGAAAAATGTGCTGAATTGGAAAGATTAATTAAAAAATCTTATCTAAAAATGAATATAATTTCACGTAGAATAAATTTCATTTTTTTATAGCGCACATAAAAATTTCGTAATACATTTTTAACCGAATTTTTCAAAATTAATACTGTTAAAGTAAATATTTCATAAGTACACATGATAATTGAAGTTTTATAAGTTTTTGGTAACAGTAATTAAACGTTTATACTAACAGTTATGAAAAAAATATCTGTGCATAGTAACAATATATAACTATATATTATTACAAAGTATTAAAAATACATTTAAACTAGGATTGTTGTTTACATTTTCCAGTAATATTGTTTTGAATTCAACAAAGTTTTGATTATTTATGTTTTACAATTATTATAATATTTTGAAAATAATAAATATGTATTGCTAAACTTTAATATTGTATAAATTAATGGTATAATGATTCATTTTTAGCAGAAAATCAAAATAATTGAATAGTTTTATTAAATATTATTTATTTTGTTTTAATTCTTTTAATACATATGAGAGTAGCAAAACCATTATCTAGATATTAATATTCGATTTTAGAGAATAAATAGAAATTTCAAACAATTTTGTATTAAAAATAATTATTTATTCGTATAAATATTATATTTATAATGTAACATAATATAAACATTTTAATTACCTTTATTGTTCAGTATTCTGAAATATATATATTATAGCAATCAATTCTCATATATTTGTTACTGATGAATATTATGTATACAATTTTTTTTTTAAATACATAATTAAAATGCTTTGAAACCATATAAGTAATTATTAACTAATTATGAATTCTTAAAAGTAGACGATTGTTATCTAATGTATCTTTTTGTGGAGTTATATCGTAGCATCACAAAACTTATACTGCAAATGAATCATTATAAAGGAGATTACATTTATTACATTTAATGAGAAATAAATTATAGAAACACAAAATTTGAAACAGTGGGTATTCTCATGGTTAAAGAGAAAAAGTAGAATGTACATAGTTAGTAATATATTTGAACATAACAATTTTATTTTGGGATAACTCACAAATTGCGCTTTTCTAATTTATATGACCTACACAGTTTAATGCAAGCTCTATCTTTCTTGCAATAAAAGCTGATTAAAAATATAAAATAATGAGCGTAAAATTGCTAAAGTTCTCTGAAAATTAGTATATCCGCACTGTAAAATTTTGTAGGCTGCATGCAAATGTTTGGCTATCATTAAAAATTTTGCACAGGGTAGACTCCATTATTTGCGACTTTCGTGAGATTATTAAATCGCTCACTGGTGCACTCCCTCCCATCCCAACATAAATCATCATATCCCAGCCTCATAATTATCCTTTTTTAATTATACAATGTTCATCAAGCACGCTAGAGTCGCCAACGAGCACGGCAGCGGTCAGTCAGTTGAATAATCGAGATGTCTCACTCGGCTATTTCCCCAGTAATTAATGCCCGATCCGGTATACAGCCGACGCTGCGATTTTTCGCATACTGATATACGATTGCGCAATGATTATTACTAACACTATTCCTTTTCAAGCCCTTATTTCTGATTTTGGAATTTCTTAAATGAGCAGCTACTTTTTATACATTTTTTTAATTTTGTTTCAGAATTATATTTTATATTTCACTAATTGTTTATAAATGTTTAAGAGTTTTAAAATAGAAGTTGTTAGTCGACATCAACTATATACAACTAGTTTTATATATATTTTTTAATATACAGGAGCTATTTTTTAAGGTTAGAGCTTAGTAAAGTGCAAATCTTAATTATAATCAGAGATATGTATTTTAGGACATTAATCTATTATCATAATAGCGCATTAATTAATACACTTAAATATTTTAACGTAAAAAATCTCATACAAAAAATCTTGTAGGTGTGCTTTTTTGTCTAAACATATAGAAAATTTAATATTATATTAAAAAGCATTTTTTCAAAAAAGATGATATGCATGATGCTCTTAAATATAGCCTTCAAATATCTACATTTTCAATTATTTTTAGTGATCAAGTAGTGAGTACTATATCCATAATATACCTACTTTTTTATTATAGCAACCATTATAGTTATTACGAACTGTTTTCATCACATCAAAGTATTAGTATTTTGGACAACTGTACTTCAATACAGTAACGAAGTACTTTCTATTTCATCTTTTTTTGAACAAGATCTCTGAAATTTTACATGTAAAATTCATAACTAATGTATGTATTCGGTAGCTAACGTTAAATCGTGGATCAATATGAGAAAGCATGGTTTTTGCATCTTTAATCCACATACGCCGATACATAATCTTTTTTTGCAATTCAATTACAATAACTTAAAGTTTACAGAATAAATTCCATCTTTAGCTTTGATTTACATACGTTAAAAGGCTACGGAATAATACAGTCTACAAGAATTTCTTTTTAATTATTACAAGACATAAAACAGTTTTGGAAATCTTATAAAAAAAATTTTCTGAATATGGTTTCTGATCATACAACCTTTAATTAAAACTATCATCTAATAGATACAATAATAGTTAATTATTTAATAAATTTAAACATATTAGATTTTTAATACTACCTTGTATTTACAATTTAATTGAAAAATCTTGAGAATGTTTATTAATATTCATTTAAAAAAATTAAATAAAAAATAATTAAATTTTATTGTTATATTGAAATAATTTATTTCGTTGATTGATAAAATTTCATAGTTAAAAAATAAAAATAAATTGTATTTTTTACAATCATAAAATAATTTAAAATATTTTGACAAGGATAAATAATATATATGATGGAAGTAGATAATATGATTAAGTGATACATCAAATACTGTCGTCTCCCGGCCATCGGCGACTGGCCGGCGCACGTTAAATAAAATATCATTGCATGTTTGTAATTTTTTCTTATATCTAGTTACATTTTACCGGCCGTTGAGATTTTTCGAATAAATAATAATATAATAGAATGTTGGTAGGTATAAATGGAAGAAAAATACATGAGATAGGTGCAGATCATAAGCATACGATCACCAAAACGCCCGAACAAGGAAGCTGGCCGACGGGCAAATAAATGTCCACGGCGTAACTACATCGCGTCTCTACGACTGAAAACTCTGACGGCGGTTCCAGGAGAAGCCCACCATATGAAACTACAGAATTTAAACTTAAAGAGAATTAACTTAAAGTACACACTTTATGAGTACATTTTTATTTTCATTCGTAGCTTATACATTATTTATAACTTACGTTAAATAGATACTTATATTTGTGAGCATATGCTTAAAATAATCTTTGCTTAGAACAAGTATCATAGTTTGATATATATATATATATATCGCATACTATATTAATGTAAATAGTTCATAATCAACAAAAACATAAATTCTTTATAAAAGTACTCTGAAAATGAAACGTCGTTTGATAAAAATTTATCAAATTGAAAAACCATATGCAATTCCTGTATTTATCACGTGCAGACTGTATTCACTTGTTACTTCAGACATAAAAAAATTTAAAAACTGACGTCTTGTCGGCAACGACATTTCCGGTGCATGATCTCTACCGGCAAAGCTCGAAATAATCGCGGGCGATAATTTCAAACCCCGGCATTGGCCAGTATCACCCATCTTTCTTCCACCCTTGCCAGCCGCGCTCATGAGGCATAACAAGTGCACGCATCGACGCTCCTGTAATCTCGTTTATATGCCGCGCTCCCCCACTTAGCGAGAGTTGGTGGGGCGCAGACACGATTCACACGCATTCCCCATGCCCTAGTCAACTGGATCCGGAAAATGCCACGGCATTTGGTATCGCTACTCTGGCGCTTGCTTCACGTCCGGCACAAATAGCCGTATGACCAAATACGTAAACAAACCAGCGATCCGTGTCGCAGATAGGGGCAGTTACAGGAATCTATTGTGCGCTTGAAGAGCCAAACCGCGCAGGCGTATACGCATACTCTTGTGTATTGGCTGACCAGTTACGAGTGCAGGGAAAAGAAACAGAACTTGGATTCAAGGAGACCTTCAAAAGGATGGATTTTAAATTTTTTTATATATACGATTTTCTCTCTCTCTTTGACTTTGACTGAAGATTTTCCATTATAAGTGATATTTTATCAACTCAGATGAAGGATGTGTTTTTTAAAATAATGTTTTGTTCCTGATAATTGAAGTTCCTTGTTCAAGTCGGACTGCAAAGTGATAGTTTTACACGTAAAAACGTTTTCTCTTTCAAAGTTAATAAAATTAATTTTGAACTTATTTCTTAAAAATATTTATGAAAATAGCATTGGTATATTGAAGAATAAAATTTAATGATATAGTTTATACATATAGCAGAGGACAAAATAAATTTATAAATGATTCCAAGAAAAAAAATTAAACATCTCAGACAAAATTTTCATATTAAGAAAATTTTAAGTATGCAATAAAAATTTTTATATCTATCAAAAACATTTCTAATCCTACATGCCATGTATCAAGAATATCTTTTATACCTTTTATTTTATGTAAGTAGTTATTTTTTTCCATTTTTAAAAACATTAACTATTTTTTATTGTTATAAAGAGTAACACTTCTCTTTTTTCGAAAAACTAAAAAAGGAATTTTTTAAGAAGTATTGAAGATTCTTAATATGTACTATAAAAAATTTTTTATTGTAAGAAAGACTATACAATTTTTTAAAAATAATTAAAAATAGGTAGAATGTGTAAAATATTAAAAAAATTTTGAGAAATATTCTTTTCGAAATTATAAAGCATCCGAATTGAAAAATATATAAATATGTTCTTGACTCAGCATTTTGCGAATTAATTGTTTTTTTAAATTATAATCTTCTACTTCATTTTAAGTATACTACTACATTTAAAATTCTAAAATAAAATTTTGGTATGTTAAAAATATTTTTATATCCTATACTCCTTATAATAAATTTATGACGAAAACAAAATTCGCATCCTCCAGTTCATTCTATGTCAAGTCGACGAATAAAATGCATCTGGTATCTCATAAAGTAATTTCTAATATACATTTTAATTTATAGGTACCTATATTTTATTCAAACTTCAAATATAATAAATGAAAATTCTTATGTAACATCAACTGAAAAGTAATTTTACTTAATTAGAAAGTAGTAAACAGTTGCTCTTGTTGATAATATCAAATTTAAACTAAAATAAAAAAAATAACAAACTTTAAAATCAATTAATTTTTCTGCAAAATATATTGCATTATAATGAAAAATTATCTATATCATTTTATCAGTAAATTTTTACTTGTTTAACTCTTGCAAATAAAATTTATTTCATATTTTTATTAATTTGTAAAAATTAATTTTCTTTGATGCAATATTTAGAATCTTTGCTATTCTGTATTTGAAGATAGATTTTTTAATCTGTTTAATTTAGTAATCAAATATTGCCCTTTTATTTTGAATAGATATATTTTCAGATATTTAAAATTACGTGTATCATGTTGTATTGACACTTTATAATTCTTAAATCTTAAAAATTTTTTAATATCTTCCTGACAGTATTTTAATTTTTAATTGTATGCTATAATAAAGAAATAATTTCATTGTATTAATAAAGAATGAATTTTTTATATATAAAATCCAATATTTTTAATGGAAAATAATATTTTTCAACATAATCAATTAATTTTTAGAGGTTATAATGTTTTAGTTTTTGATTTAGTATACAAACTTAAGATAAAAGCTAAAAAGTATACTTTTATAAATTATACATAAATTCCTAAGTTTTTTATGAACTTAATAATTATACTTATCCTCTTGAGCCATTATTTTAAAAGTAAGCTACAGTAATGAAATTTACAAGAACAGCATTAAGCAAAAAATCGATAAAGCACGCTTCCGTAAATCTAGAGCCCATTACACGATTTGAGCAAACATAAATTCCGGAATAGACAATAGAGCAGACGCGGCGCGTGTATTATACACACAGAGAGAAAGACGAAACGTGCGCGCGATCAGTAGTAAAAGGCGCGCTCGTGCGCTCGCTTCCTGAGAGTAATGGGAATTCGTGGACGCCCTCCCTTTAAAACGCAATGGGCTACACGTACACATAGATACTCGCACGCGTGCACAACGTAACTGTAAATTTGTCCTCGTGGCAGTGCGAACGGTGACGATGTACTCCGGAATTGGCATCCACACGGGAGAGAAAAGCTACAATAGTTTTGGGGATGAAAAGGGACGTTAGTAACAATGAAACCAAAGAGCGAGAAAGAGAGAGAAAGAGCGAAAGTGAGAGGGGGAACGCCTGGCATCGTGAATTATGCGATCCGAAAAATAACAATGATTAGCGAACGTGTGTACGAGCGGACGGGAACTCGTCGGAAGATGGTAATGAGATTTTTTATTTTGGCAAGCGGCCTTTGTGCAAAGCTGCTGTTGCTCCATTGCTGAAGAGACGCCTACGCTCGTGCATGAGTAGCGAACGCGGGTAGAATTTGTTTAGAAGTTAAAGCTGGCGTAATTGAAATTGATGGGATATGCGGGCAGGAAAATTAGGAACTTAATTTTGATGAATTCCCTCTGAGCTGAATATGTATTGTGCGCTTGAGGAAAAAGATGTACGCATCAGATTATTTTAGGACGTTATTCAACAATGTTTATATTACGTGAATCTTAACAGTCATTTTTTCAAATGTTATTAACGATTTTTTCTGGATCTTTTTAGTGAATCGCTATTGTATTTTTATGATTCAAAAGTTTATATTTTTATTTAATGAAGATTATATGTACTACATAAACTTATTTAACTTTTTCATTTACTATTAAGTTTTAATGCAACTGTTATGTATATTAGGTAATATATTGATTTTGTAAGCAATATTTTTAGACAATATCATTATAATAATCATTGGTGTAATTAACATAACTATCTTGTATACTAGTTGATTTCCTAAATACTGTTTGATTGTGGATTTCAATTTAGATTCATTACAATGACACAACAATTAACTATTATAAAATACATTGTTTAATCAGTTACACGTACATTTCTTGCAAAATTATATTGCCTATTTTTGAAATATAATTGAATGTCCATTATAGTTCTTGTTTTGATAATAATATTTTATTCGTTTTTTAATATAATTTAAATAAATAAATACTAATCAGCTTTTCGTTAATTTCAACTTACGAAAGCTTTATTTCCTTATGGAATAATCAATTTAAGTAAGACTTAATGTAATAATAATAGACTTAATTAATTTATCGAAAACTTTTTCTCAAAAATATATCTCATTTATTATAGAAATAAATAACTTCTTATCTTTTTTAGAGAATTAAAAATAGAAATTTATCTTAAGAAAATATTGTAATAGGAAAATACTTCAAAAAAACAATTTTATCTCTGTAGTTTTTAGTGTATATGACCATTTTAAAGTATAGTATTATTCTGGATATCTGTTTAATTACGAGTTTTTTAAAAATATTGGATAGTGGTCGCAGTGTGCAGTCAAGCACAAATAGTGTTCTGGATAAGTGCACACCACTATTTGCATTGTCATCAAATACATCTTCCTAACTCCACCTTCAAGAAGAAAGGAATGTAATAAATAACACAGGCCTAGCATTCTAGAGCTTTAAGGTTATAAACAATCCTCAATACGTAAGAGATCTCGATTTGCCCTTATAAATAGCAGAATAGCCAAGACTAACTAATCAGAGCAAAAACGACCAGTCTGTCGACAAGGGAAAGCTAAATAGTTAGATGAATGAGAAGAGAGATAAAGAAGGAAAGGAAGAAAGAGACAGTGGAAGAGAGAATACGAGAAAGAGGGAGATAGAATAGACAATCGAAGCTGCGAATAATGACGTTTCAGTTGTTATATATTGATATGGTGCGTATCGCGTCGTTGCTCTATTGTGTAGTATTTTCGCACTATATATGTTCATACGAGTACTGATTTAAGGGTAGGAGGAAAGCGAACGTCGATGGTATGGCATGACTGGCATTTCTCGTACACAGCTGGAAATGCACTCTGGGCATTTTCTCCCATATGACCCCTCACTTTCGTCATTCGATGGTTTTCATCACAGCTGCCCTTTAGCTACTCAGCCCTGTTCTCAGGATGTAAGTATTGTCTATGTATGTAATTCATTCCCAGCTTATATACGCTTATCATAAATTGTTTTGCAAAGTAGACTCTGATTTGGACTTTGGCGTCATTGAGATGCATGAAATAGGAAAAGATAGATATGTTATTTAAGCGCTTATCTATATAGAATTTCTTATCAGCTTTGGAAAATATAAAAATTTAGCAGTCAAGAAAATGCATGAAAATAACCTTAATATTTGTGGGATAATTTGATACAGAGATTATCTTGTAAGGAAATATTTTTAGATTAACTTATTTATCTAGTAAAAGAACAATTCTATATTACCTGAAATTTGTTGTCATACAAATAAGGGCATGTGTCTTTCTCATTCCTATTACATATCACTATTATTTCATTGATTTTTCAGCAGTCTCAGTTACATCGAATTTTTATGTAGCTATTTTAGTCTTAGAGTTACAGCAATAATTTCAATAAATGTTCTCACTTTGATCAGAATGAAGTTAATTTTACTAAAGTGATAATATTATTATTCTTTTCACTTGGAAGAACTTTTCACTCAATAAAAGTGATTTTTCAACTCAAAAAATTTATGAAGCAGTATCCGACAATATTGCCGGAAGCTTATTCTTGCGTGGAATTGAGGATACGTGTTTACGATGATACAAGCAAATGTATGCAACACGCAGTGACAATAACTGACTTTGCGAAATCGTACAAGCCTTAGAATTATATTCGCAACTATTTGAAGACGCGCAAATTACGTTTCTGCATCACTATTTAGTTGCTTCCTGCAAATTTGTTATCCTATTTTCACGCTAATATAACCGTATAGGTTTGAGTTATGCATATCTTCATTATTCTAATCTTCTTCATGAACACTAAAATTTGTTTAAATTTTCATATTTACAATTAATAATTATAGTCAAGTATTGTTAATCAATGAATAAAATATAAAATTTATAATTACGTAGCTCTAACTTTTAATCGTCATTAAATAATTTGAAAATTGTTATTTTCATTGAATTGCTATGTTTAAGAAGTACATTTATAAAAGATGTTTTCAAATAAGTTTAATTGGGTTTTTAAAAACTTCTTTTCATATGTATTTTATATAATAATTAAATATATCAAATCATATTACTTTATTGCTTATAATCTTCATTCAAGAAATAATTTACAGAATTTGATTTTTTCATATCATATTTGAAAATTGCCCAATAACATTAATTATTACTAATAATAGCTAATTATATAGCAAAACTGGGTATATATATAATAAACATCTATTATTCGATGAAATCTGTGTATACATAATTCAGACCTTCAAGATCTAATTAATAAGTATCTACAATTTTTAATAAAGTAATTTTTTCGTTTGAATAGAATTAAAAAAATTTTAATATTTACAAAATATTACGTATAAATAGTAAGAAATAAAAGAGTCTGTCTACATATTTATTTCAATTTTTTTATAAAAAAAAATTTCTTTTGTGAAAAATTCTTTATTAATTTTCCTTTATTAAGCCTAAAGATAAAATATCATTTTATAAAATAAATAATTTAAAATATTAATCAATAAAACAAACTAATATGAAAAATATTATAGTAGAAAAAGTTTGAATTAAATACTTTAAAATAATTTTCTTAAATAATTTAAATGAGAAAAGAAATTTCCATTACTAAAGAGAGTTAAATCGCAAAACATACGCAGTCTCTAAAATGCACACAGATATAATATTATGTAGTAAATACTGAAATTCAAAACAAAGTTTTATAATTTACGTTGCTTATTATTTATGGCTCCTATAAAATATATAGTTCTTTCTTTGTATCTAATGATAAAAAAATTATTATAAAATAATGTTTATTATTTTAAATAATAAAATTAAGAATAAAAGTAACAGCCAATAATTAATAATATTATTTTAAAAGAATACGTAAAAGATATCGGAAATTAACTTATAATTGTTTTAGGAATAATTAATTATAATATTACTTTATATTTATTATTTTAGGTTAATAGAATCTTTAAAAAAATATGTTAAAACTATTGTATGATATAAATTATGATATAAATTAGTTATGAAAATAATAAAACATTGTAGAAATAAATATATAGAATAATTAAAATATTCATAATTATTAACATAATAAAAATATAGAATAATTATAAAAATATAACTTTACATGGTTGCTTCGTATTGTAAACTGTAAATTTAAATAAACTTAAAAACAATCGTTTAATTCATGTTTAGTGTGTGAAATAAGAATGATAAGTAAATTATATTTGAATATATGTAGTAATTATCAAAAAAGTAGCTAGAAATAGTAATATTTGACATTTTAAACAAAACATCAAAGTTAAATGGCATAGAAAAACTATAAAATCTTGAAATTTGAATTTGGAATTTCAGCATGGTTATAGGTGAGAAACTGTGAACGGGTGGATAACTTGTCGTTCCGCTCGTTCTCTACGCACAGAAAGTTTTGAATTGACCACTTCCTCCCAGCAAAGTTTCTTTCTTTTTCTCACTCTATCACACTTTTAATATCGTTCTCTTTTTGTCACTGTCTTTCCTTTTACCTCTCTACTTATTTCTCTTTCTCTGACCTTTTTATCTTTTCTATATTTCCTACTGAACTATTTGAGTACTCACATATTTTAAAGTGATATAGAAGTATACACAAATATATAGAGAAATTAATTAACTAATATATATCTCTAAGGTTTATGTTCAGATACTAAATATAAATATTTAACAGATAATAATAAGAGTTCATATTAAAGATTATAAAAAAAAAAGGAAAGTCAAAGATTGAGCTACATTTGTTAATTTCATTTATAGAATATTCCAATATTTAATTACAATAAAATGTACAAATTTTAGTTATATTATTTATTGAGTTAATCCATTTTGTAAATATAAAAATAATATTAATAATAACAAAATCTAATTTACTACTTATGAGGGAGTATAGTATACGTCTATATTTATAGATATATAATATCTTACATCTCCATTTTTTATGTACATACATTATTGTTACATACTCTGATTTAGGTCGCAAATATTTAGTTAAAAAATATGTATATAAATATTTACGAGCTAGATATTTTTTAATGAAATTTTTGATAATCCAGTGTACATGTTACGTATTAACTATTTTTTTTTTTATAAATTTCTGTTCATTGTTATTGTATTGATTACAACTAAGGGTTTTTCAAAAATAGAATATCAAAGTAGTAAATTAATACGAAAAACTGAGTAAGAATACCTAAAGCGAAATGCCTTAAAGCCCCCGGCCATTCATGCCAGTCTCAATAGATTGAAACAGAACATAGCATCGACACTCAAAGCTCTGTCACATCAGAATTAAGTTACATTCACTTCGAATTTCGTCATTCCCTTACAACCTCTGACCGGATCAATCCAGCCTCTTGCTACCAACGTTCATTTAGAAGATGTTCGGAGCCATGATGCCGTTGGCAATACGATTCCTGTCGGGCCGCACACTGTTATGCAAGCCTCGCGTGATCCTGGAATGCCAAGCACGCCCTACGATGTCGCATCGAGGTCCAAACCTTCGCTTTACGTGTCAGCGAACCAAGTGGTATTCTGATAACCGTAGATGTCTTGATGCACTTTTGTGATTGAAACCCACTATGCGGCGCTAAATGATGTACTTATCTCAACCGATGCATTTACGACTTTTCCTATCTACATTTCCTGGAGCGGGATTTTAGTTATAGTAAATAAAAATGGAAATTAGATTTTACTAAACTAGCATTTGTTTTAAAATTATTATTCACTTGTATTAAAGAAATTGAATTAAATTTTAATAAAAATTTAAATGCATATCTTAGAAATTTATTACATACTATCAGTTGACTTTTATTATTATTTTTTTAAATAAAGTACTATTTAGAAAAATTTCAAGACTGAATGTGTATTTTGGAAATTTAATACATAAATTGACTTAATTTCAGTGGGTAATATAAATATGCCATAACATTTATTTTATGATAGATAATTTTTTGTGATGTGCATTTGAATAAGAAAATTTTTGTTGGTGATTTATTTCAAAACATACAGAAATATGAGCTTTTACGAATCGTAAATATTTAAATTTTTCATTTACTGTTTATTTTTTCTCGTTATTAACGCAATACTTACGAGCTTAATAAATATTTAATAACCGTTATATTTGGTAACAATTTCAAATGAATGGAGTTTATTTATACAATGAAGGACATTATATGGTTCTTTTCAAAATAAAAGTATACAGATACAATGATTCAATAACAAATGCATTTTACAAAATTTACTCGAATAATCACTTTAAATTCAATACTAATTTTCAACTCAGATTTTTTATATTGACAAATATGTATCTTTTCTCATATGATATTATTGAGATACTAAATTATAACAAGAAAATAAAAATAAATTTTTATTTAGAACGTACATGATCTATGTAAGTACTTATTATGAGATTCTATTTTATGTGAGATTATAATATTTTATTAAAATATCAAAATTATGAAAATGCATATAATATAAGAAATTAAATGCATCGTTTATATTAAAAAATCTCATTAAAATATATTATTTTAATATTAAACTTTAATTCTACGCAATAAAAAAATATACATAATTTCAAAACAGATGTATTTAGATTTTATTATTTTTTTACAAAGGAAATATATAAATCATTGATTACTGATTAGTCCTATTGTAGGGTCGATCATTTAATAGTTTATTTACTTGAAGCATTAATGTGGTAAAAGCAAATATTATTTCAAAATTGTTAAACACTATGATTAAAAAATGATAAAAAATATATAGTTAATTCATGATTTGAATAAGTTACTTTATTATGATTCAATGTGTGATAAATAAACAATATATAAATATGGAGAGAAACATATTTTTTTGTTCAATATTAAGAGAATATATCTTTGTGATTTTTTCGGTGAATCGAATATATTTACTAATTTTTTATAAACTGTTTTTATTTCAAATATGTACATTATTAAATAACATCCTAAAAGTAAATAACACTAAGGGTCAAAACTTGAGGTATCGATTTTAATAAATTTGTTTTGTTTTTGTAATAAAGATAATTATTTATTTTATTTAAAGTTGAAGTTATAATATTTTATAAATGATAATTTATATAATTTGTCGTGACATACAGTTATAATGAATAGTGTATCGAATATTTCTCGACGTAGCAAAACTGTTTTCAAAATAACTAATTGAGAATGAGAGAGAAACGACTTAGAATTTGACTGTTACTTAGGAAAAATGAAAATAAACTTTTACTCAGTGAAACTGTTAGTGGAACAGTGTTAGTAAGATTAGAGCTATGTTATTATTCACTGGAACTAGGAATATCTTGCAGATCGATATGAATGGAAATGAAATTGTGTGACAACGGAAGAGCTTTATACGCTGGAAAATTAAATGTAATTTGAAAAAACTAGATATCGAAAGATTCGAAGAAATTATTATATCCATTTGTATATGGATTAGGAATATGTGTCAAAATAATCGAGAAAAGTTGGGAAATAGCATTTGTAGATAGATTAATAATAATAGTAATAATAATAATAATAATAATGACGATGATGATGATGATGATGATGATAACGCAGATATTTAGAAGTAAGTGGTATTAATTTATCAAAAGTATAAATTATTAATGATCACAAATTCTTAAGGACTGAAGTATAATTACTTATTTACTAGAATTGCATGATGTCTATAAGTTTTAGCTTGTCAAAAATATTTCGATCATCGTACATAATTTTTCTCCTTGACTCTGAATATTCTTTTGATAAATTCATAATAGCTTAATGCGCCTTCCATTATGTAAATTTATCTTTGATTGTGGTAGCGCCGTTCCTATCACGCAACTTTAAAATGTCGGTGGAGGGTCGTTTGTGATGAGTGTATTTGTAACTGACACAGGAGAAAAGGGCAATAAAAAATTGTAGATATTTTAACTGGTAATATCCTTTCTATAGGCTAATTAAGTTCAATTTAGGCTTCCCACAACCACATTCGAACGTCCACTATGAAGTTCCCTAAATTCATTTGCGATGCGTAACTAATTAAATCACTTCGTACTGTTTAAAATTATAAGAGAACCAAAATACATACATATATTTATAGAACGAGGTTTTCTTCACTATGAGAACTTAAATCACTATCAATAAAGTTTTTTTAATACCATTATATATGATTTACCATTTTCATTATATATAATTTATGAATCTAATAATTTTATATTTATATATTGTTATGATTTAAAAGATTTAGCTAAATCAACAGAAAAGATCCTAAAAAATAACTTTTTTATTATTTTATCAATAATCCTTTAAGTATGTATCTATAAATTTGAAAAATAATTTGTTCTTATACAAATTACACTTGTCATAATTTTTAATAACCACTGTAAATCATAAATCAATATTTAAATTTTTTAAATTTTTAATAAACTGAACACAAATATTCACTATTTCATATTCTTCTCAAGTAGCTAAACTTTCCTTAAATATTATATAAATAAACTAATAATCATGTATTAAATTAATTTTTAATTGCCTGGACAATTTTTAAATATAAAATTTCTTATTTTTCTAAAGTTTTTAAGCTTAAATAAATTTATTATTTTTATCTAGGTGCTAGTAAATTTAATCGTACTAACGATTTTATTATATAAATAAGATTGTGTATTTATTTATAATAAAAACATCTAAAAATCATATATTTTATTAAAGATATATTTCATTTTTGCTGATATTTCAATTTCCATTGATAGAAACATGCATTATTTCAATTCATTATTATGTATGTTATTTACTTATTTGATCTTGTTAGAATATAGGAACGAATAGATGCAGAGTATTTTATTTTATTAAATATATTTATTAGTTAAAGTAAAATACAAAAATCATTTAGTAAGCTTTGGCAAATGACTTGTACTTAAATACACTTTTTGCTTTTACAAAAAAAAGCACACTATATAACATTATATATAAACTAGTATGCACATAAACTATTTAACAAAATGTAGAAATATATTTATAAATAAGTATAAATTTTATATTATCTAGTCATTTTTGTTATTTTTATATTTATTAAGAATTTGTATTCTTATATTACAGGTAAAATTATAAATACAAATAATGGAAATACTGTCAAATTATTATTCTTTGAATTGAATGAATATAGATTAAACTTCATACATTTTTTATTACACAAGTTTAACACTGAATTAATGTAAGTTTATTAAGTTTAGATATTTAAATTTTTTTATAATTCAACAGCTTTAGAATGCTTTTTAAAATAAAAAAAATTTATAATAATAACTCTAAATTTTGTGTATTTTTTTAGAATCATATTCAAAATTTATCAAAACCTTATTGATAACCAG
Organism: Platyscapa corneri; assembly: GCA_018907185.1. NCBI lineage: Eukaryota > Metazoa > Arthropoda > Insecta > Hymenoptera > Agaonidae > Platyscapa > Platyscapa corneri. The sequence continues at coordinate 2,723,604 of JACCHW010000048.1, read as the reverse complement.
GTAGTCTTTAAAAATTTTGTTAACAAAGAAAGTAATTTATTGCTAAAGTAAATACAGCAAATATATTTATAATTCTACAGTCCTTTATATTTTTACTTTCTTTTATTCATACACAAAAACTAACTTCCAACAATGCAGCTCTGAAAAAATGCCAGTTTTAAAACGTCAACGTCACCACCCCTCACTCTCCTTCTTTTTCCTAAAAAATCAAAGAAAAAGACAGTCAACGCTATTACCGAACGTAAAAGAGAAACAGCGCACTCATTACGTGAACGACAAACCATCAATCATTCCTTTAAACAAGCGTCGTAAAAGCCAGAAGCCCGTCAATCAGAATTAACAACTACGAAAAGTATATGGCATTATCGGAATATGGTGCAATTCTGTCTCACTCTCTTCGACGTGCCATTACTTAGGCGAAGCGCAGCCAGAGCTAGAGATTGAGAGCAACGCCAGTTTCGAATAAGGGAAGTGGGTGGATGAGAGAGAGAAGGGTGGGAAAAGGAGAAAGGGAGAAAGACAAGGAGGGTAACGTATTGTAAAGATCTTGACAGGTCTAATGAAGGCAGACCCATGCTCGTTCGTACTCGTCATCTATAGGGGTATTTTCACGTCAAATGACTGGATCTGCAATTAGAAAGTGATAAAGCTTGACTAAAATATTTATTATACGACTAACGTATTTATTGTTGTCTTCTATTTCAGGTTCATCACTAAATTTTTACAACTCAACATCTTTTTATGACCTTACAAATTATTTTTTCTGAAGAACTGTAATTTTTTAATCAGCTCGAATTTTATTTGTTAAAAATTCTACTTTAAAAACTAAATATTATTTGTGAATAAAGATTAGTTTTTTTATTTAAAACAAATTTTTTTACTATTTATTGGTTCAGCTAATAGAAATGATTATACAAAACATAAAAAAAAAAATAAATATATAAATTCATAAAATAGTTTGTAATAATTTACTTTTATAATAAAAAATTGTTATCATGGAATAATTTGTGTTATTATATAATTTAAATTCTATTTATTCCCTACTCTATTATAGATAATTGATAAAAATAATTTGCTGTACATGAAAGAGTTAACACATACTTGCGTATATTTAATAATACACTTTATTTAATAATATAACACACAAATATGTAATAACACAAATATACAAAGATTGCAGTGCTAACAGTGAATAGTTATAAATTAAACAACATAACTCATTAAAGAAGATTGAAAAATCAACAAATTTAAAAGATGTAATTTTAACATATGGATTGAAAATAAAGAATTAACAATCATTATAAAAAAACAATTCATCCATGTATTATTAAATAATGCATGGATATAATGTAAATTAAATAATCCATGTATTATTAAATATTTATCATTAAGAAGTAATTTTCATACAAGTAATATTATAAAATAAGTGTTTGAAAAGGTTAGATTACTGTAAAATTTTTAAAAAATATGAATTTTATATTTTTTTTTATTGAATTATATTTTAACACCTTACAAATGTAAGATGAGTTTGACAAAATTTTTAAAGATCTAAAATAAATATTTATTTACATTACATATATTTTTTCAATAATTGAAGAGATAGATAAATATAATCTATTGTTATATAATAAAACTTTTATAAAAATAGCGCTATTACATATTAAAAAAATAATACCTAGCAAAGTATGACCGTTAAAATTCTGGTGAAAAGTATGAAAAACGATGTTTGGACTGTATTCCGTGTTCATAATAAAATTTTCAATGACAAAAGGCCGCGACATAAAAAATGACTCCCAACGTTCAATAGTATATATAGAAAAAGGCTAAAGCTTATAATTGGCTTGAAGATTAGTCACATAAAAAGAATTTTTGGATCAAATTGTTTTTTGTTATTACTGTTTTATGAAAATTAAGCAAATGAAGTATTTGTCAATATAAAATGATTTAGATAGTGTTCATGTAATTACAAAGACCACGCTAAATTTTTTATCTACAAGCTATGGAATTTTTCTATATCTATTAATATTTTAGTTTACAATTTTAATAATAAATTTTTTAGTATTATGAGAATTATGAAGATTTTTGGTATTCATTTTAGACTACGTATTTCCAATTATTTTTAGAAAATTATACATTGTAAGTAAAAGTGACCAAAGGCACGCTTAGAAATATTACAGAATTAATTTTTTAATTCGAAATTGTTACGAGAATTGAAAGAGAATTTAAATAGTACCACAGAATAATCTTATAGTTATAATATTATATGCTTAAAAATAAAATAAAATTTAAAACCATAAAAATTTTATTTTCAAAAGTTGACAATTTAGTTTTGAAAACTTTAAACGCGTTTTTCAAAAAATTTTTTTTTAAACCCATTATTACATAATCTCAGAAAGACTTTATTAGATTAATTTTAATTTGAATGAAACCTTTAAAATATCATCAAGCATAAACTGTTGTGGCAATGTTTGATTAACGAAAAACCTTATAATTTATAAAAAAAATTTCACGTCAATTTCTATTTATAATATTTTTTTAAATATACTTAATGGATAGTATTTTTATAAAAAGTAATATTTATTAATTCCCTTATCTTTTTTATACATAACTTTAGAATAATATATTTTCTTATAGGCTTATTCGATATCATTTTGGTCAATTTGTAAAAATTTAGTCAAAATTGTAAAATTGTTAAGTTTATATCATATCTTACAAATTATGTACATATTTTATAAATACAGAGAATTAATTAAAAATAAATTATTGGTTTTATATCCTATTTTTTAGCTATTATAAAATTCTTATTCCTAAAAGAAAATTGAAGCTATATTTTAAAAAATAGAATGTAAAAAAATATCATAAATAAAAAAATCATAGTTATACAAGTATATAAGTTATTTAATACTTATTTAATTATGAAACTAAATGTTTAAGTAAGTAATATATAGTATTAGTACTGAATATTCAAATTATTAAAATAAAATTTTGACCATGGTTTTAAACTAATAAAACCTAATATAAAAATATAGATTATGATTTATTTTCGAATAAATAGTTTTATTTTATTTAATGTTTTCATGATTTTATGCAGAAATATTATTACTTAACAATATTATATCAAATTTAATTATAAATAGATCTATCATACTTAATAAACCGCTACTTTATAATCGTAATAATTCATAATTTCATATGTAATAGTAGCAGTAGTTGTTATTTATTAAACAATATTACAATTTACATGAATCATTACATTACATTTATACATTTGTCTTATATAAAAGTATTACTAATAATCTATTCTTATGCAATAGTTATTACACGCATACACACAAAGCTAGACGAAAATAATCTCTTGATTTGTAAAGTATTACATTTCATTATCTTATTTAAAATGGAAGTGAAGAAAAAAATATTTATAAATTCAGTTTTGATATTTAAATATGCGTTAATAATATTTTTTATAAAATTTTTATGCGAGCTACTTTTGTAACATATAAAAAAATATTTCCAAAATCGTAACTAAAAAATGACAGCTTCCTTGTAAAAAGCCAATGAAAATAGTCATTTAGTAACAGTGTCTGTTTAAATGAAAATTAATTTTTTTTTTTTAATTTTATTGCCTTTGATAAAATATTTATTTACTATTGTATATAATTTTCTATAAATACTTTGATAACTTATGTTAGAAAACTTTTTACAAAAATATCAAATTTTTTTAAGTCAAACTTAATTTTAATTTAATTTACATAAATATGTATATATATATATATTGCTATAGTATTATTATTGTTAATGTTATTCATAATTTTACATAGAATGAATTTTATTAGTCTTAGAGCAAAGATACTATAAAAAACTAAATGTTTAGATATTTTTAATTATATTATATTATGAAAAAAGTATTTACTAGTAATGCAAAATCTTAAATTTATTCATTTGGTAGTATACGATGACATTCAATTTTGAATGAAATTATTTAAACTCGTAAATTGAACTTAGCAGTTATTGATAATTTATATCAATTTCAAGTAGATCATATAGTGATTGTATTCTGTTATGTAAACTTATTCTTGTCTAATGAATATGAATAGTAGATTATCAAGAATAAATATATAAGACTTTTTTTGATACTATTTCATATATTTTCGTAGTACAAATAACAAATATTTTAACACCGAATGTTGTTTAAACTTATGTTCTTATTATATTGTCAATTTATTCTCTGACTGTAATTTTGCCTTCTGGTACACCTTTTCTTTCTCTCTCTTTAGTTATCTGTCTGTCTCTGTCTTTTGCAATCTGTCTCTCAAAATATTCTCTCTCTCTTTCTATTAGTTCATTTATCTATCCATTTCTCTCTTACTCAGTCTCTCTTTTCATCTCTATATATATATTGCATTGTCTGGCATTCGCGCAATGGCGCTTTACGGCAGAGACACGTCTGTCATATGCAATAACGTAAGATAACGGATGGTTTATGGCAGCACGTTCTCTAGTACGACCACGTTGCAACCGAACGTAACTTCATCCCCTCGTCCACAAACCCTTGCACTATTCCCTTGCACCAACAAAATTGCGTTTCTCGTGTGCCACCATCGTCCTTCTGTTTTCCACAGCAACGAATACACCTTGAGAGGTATCGATAGCTCGCGTGCCGGCCATCGTGTGCTTTTGTATGAATGCACGTAAAAAGAAAGACAAGGAGAGAAAGATAGATTGCGGAGCGGGGAAAAGGGGACATACAACGTGAGAGATATGGAGCGGATAGCTAAACATAACCGTAAATTTTATACCGAGGTAGATGGCCATTGATCTATCACACACACGAATGAGAATAGAAGAGCGATGCCGATACGTGTACGAAGACTACCGTAGAGTTTTCGAATGCTTCTCTTTTTCAAAGGAGGTGGGAGGATATGTGTAAAATGATGAGATGAACGAAATACTTTTCGGATTTTATGTCATAGTTTTAAAGGCTTTTTTCAGAATATGGTATCATCCTGTAACGTAAAAATAATGTAAAAAATCAAAGCGACGATTTTTAAACGTTTATTCTTTAAGCTACACTTTTTATGTTTACATAATTATGAAAAATTCAGATTAAAGAAATAGCAACTCTTAAAACTAAATTTTACCTCTACTTTCTTTCAGTATTTCTAAAACTTCTAATAAAAATATTATAATTTATTTTTTTTTATCATAAGAAATTTATGATTAATAATTAAATATTTGGTTTTGTGTCCACTAAATATACAGAATCTATTAATTGTATTAGTCTGTATTATATTGTATTAATGATTGTACAAAAATATACATTTTCACATAAATTTTAGTAGCAATGTAATTGAGGCTTTGAAATTAAAAGCATTTTATTGAATTTTGTATAATTAACTATTTTATCATAATTATAATTTTACGTTATAATTAATAACAATCGACTCAAAATCGTTGAAATTCAATAAATTATAAATATTTTTAGATTTTACGACCAGAATTAATTCAATTACCACGGTCACGAAGTTCTATACTCAATACACGTATCTGTATTTTGGCTTCCCGATAACATCGTTGAACCCCCAGCACCTCAGCCAACATTTTGACCTGCCTTCCCCTAGTCACAAATGTAATATGATTTTGAATCTATGCATACAAGTCTAAGTGCTTCAAATCATGTATTCGACATGCGCGAAAGCCCTAAAAAATAAGTAGCTCCATGATTTATTGCTTACTCCCTTTTCCACCTCTATCGAGACTGAAAGGTTATCTAATAATGCCGACAACACGCGAAAACAGCATCAAAACCGATGGAGATCCGATTTACCGAGAAAAAGGCACATATACTGATACAATAAATTATAAGAGTCAACGTATCAAGTTAATCAAAAGGTGATTTATATTATATATTGATATAGATAGCCTAATAATGAAATATTTACGTGAAATGAGCACGTATTTAAAGAGAGAAGCTTTTTTAAAACTTGCAGCAAGGTGAAAAAAAGGAAATAAATGAATGTCACTTTTTACGCTTGTCATAATTAGGCTTCTGAAACCTTCTAGTTTAATATTATTAACATCTGTATATTTATATTTTCGAAAGCACTTGTAATTCAAAAATTTATACTTGAATCATTTTAAAAATTTATTTTTGAAATATAACTTCAACGTTAAAAACTAATATTCTTTAAATTCAGAAAAATGCGTCTTAAAATTTAAAAGTTTACATTTATAAATTGAAAAGTATAACACAAAATTTTTTCGTAGTGCGAAGATACATTTGTAATATTAATTTAACAAATGATAATTGTTATAAATTTATAGTAATCCTACTTCATATTTTTTATTCAATAACCACTAGGGCTACCAAGAAATAGTAAATGTTAAACTTGTTATAAAAACTTTACATTAAAACGCAGGACAGAATATTCAAGTAATTACTTACAAAGAGTGTAAAGTCAAAGCATTATCAATATTTAATAGAACGGATCTGTTTTTTTTCTTTATGAGATCCCAGCACTCCATGTAATAACGTTTCTCTAGCGTGAAGTTATCGAAATCTTAGAGAACCGATTTTGAATGAGATTCTCATTACAATAGTTGGGTAGCAATATATACAGAGTGCTTGATACAGCACCAGTCCGAATAGCAAGGATCGTGTGAGGAGAGGGAGATCGAAAGGATCCAGCCAGTTCGGACAACCCTATTTGCGCATTCTCATCTTTCGTGATATTCCCCATGGATTGAGAGAAAGAGAGAGAGGAGAGAGAGAAACAGAGAATCATTGGACATAGTGCAAGGTGACGATGGAACATTGCGGCCTGGGAATGAAGTTGGATGCGAGGTGGGGATGCGAGTGCGAAAGGGGCGACACTGCTCCCGCAGCAATTACTTTTGCAATAGTCGTAGCAGAAATGACGATGCTCGTCCATTGTTTCAACCTAGCGATTAGGTGTGTTCCGGCCTTATCACCAGGCGGAAGTGTTTCACCTATAGTCCATCCTACTCAGGTTTCCCACTCTCTTGTACACTATTTCACTCCATCCTCTTGTGTTACTGGGTGAGCAAGCGTACGTATTATCGTATAAACGCGTAGATCTGTCTTAATGTAAATATGTATGTTATTAACATATAATAAGTAAATAACTTGATATATTTCTTCGAGTATACTTGTAATATTAATACACGATTATTGATTAGTTACCAATAACTACATAGTATGTTAATTACAGAAAGTGATGCAAAGCTTAAGAGAAATATAAAATTAATTTTTTTCATTAAAAACTTTGTATTCGAATATTAGGACTTAAAATGAATAATAATCTTTTTTTTTATCAACACTTAAAATATGCTCAAAAATATAAAATAAATATTCAATTTTAAGAATATTATTTTTCATATTACTATATATATTCAAGCTTGAAATAGATTTTTTAAATATGAATTAGTTTTAGCATTATAGAATGCAAGAATTTATGTATTAGCGACTTCTATTAGCTCTATCATGATTTATTTCGTTCATAAAAATATTCTAGACATAATGGATTCCATAATTCTGTTGAACATTATATTTAGCAAAGTAAACTAGAGAAATTATTAATTTTATTCATAATTTCTATTCAAGAAGATTGAGAAATAACTATTCAAATATTAATATTAATGGAATAATTATTTTAATTTAAAATTATACAAATTTCTATAATATCTATAAATTTCACTAATTTATAGAATAATAAGTTCTAATTATTTTTTTTTATTAGTTAATCATTAATTTTTCGAGGATCCATATTTTTCATCAGTCGTTACTTATTTAGTTGAATAAGCAATAAGAACGTTAGGTAAAAAATTTCATATTTTACTGAAAATCCGACACGAACTTATTAAAAATATTAGGATTTTCTAAATATATTCAAATATATTCTAAATATGTTCAAAATTCTTAATTAAGTTAAACAACGGTGATGTCATCATTAATATTTTTAAAACAATCTATCCAAGTGGTAAATAAAACGATGAATTGAAATCCTAATTAATTAAGGTAAATAAATAAATATATATATTAGTATTTTGTTTATATGAACATTTAATAATTATTAACAATCAAGATTATTTATACTAATCAAAGATTTTAACCTCTTTAATTTTTGTAAAATCCACCTTTTGACTTATGTATAATAACTGTTAATGTTAATATCTTTAAATATTAGTTAATTCGATTTCGCAAGTTATACCATTTATCTATGATTTATTTCTAGTTTAATGGTTAATGCTTCCTACGAAATATCTACATTGAAAATACATCTTTCATAAATCGACTAATGTTTTGAAAAGATAGATTTTAAATTCTACATCCAAAATGGTTTACCGACATTTTAACGAAATTTAGAACCAACATTTCAGATACTCCCTTCTCAAACAGAATAGCGCAAGGCACAAGCAGTGCATTACCTCCGATTGCAATTGAATCACCGACGTACTGTAGATTGTCTTCTCTATCTCGGTACCGCCGTTATATCTTGTTCTCTCTAATTTGGTAATTTGGTAGATCTCTCCCTCGCTGGTTGGATGTTGAGGTAAAGCCTGTAATGACGACGTCTCCGAGGAGCATAGAAGCTCAGAGTCACAAACAGACCTTCCGCTTTATGCAATGGAGCTTGGCTTAATTGAATTTTCAAGAGTTTTATTTCAAAGAATATGAAGGTGTATTGGCTACTTGATGCATCTTCAAATCTTTCCTTCTTTTATGTTACACTTGTCTGCCCGTCGCTGTATGTTCATTTTAATTTGGTCAAAGTGTTCAAAGTGCTCGATATAATCATTAGCTTCTTGTATTATTTAACTTTCAAATCGAATCTTATCGTCAAATTTTTTGGTAGTACCAACTTATTTTTTCTAAAAATTGTAGATAATTGTAAAAATAGTAAACTTATTTGTTCTAAAAATCTAGAAATTGTATATCTTTTTATTAATAATAGAGAAATTAGAATATTAGAGTATACAATCTGTTTATACAATTTTCATTTATGTTTATGTAACTCTTTATTAATAAAACATAATTTTTTATAAAAATTTTATTTTCGATAAACTTATTTTTTCATTCCATTTCGTTCATAATCTTCATAATTTTTTTCTTTGATTCAGTATAATTGATTGTGATTTCAAGTTTCATCTGTTCATACTTATCCACTTCTCTGTGTTTTTGTTTCCTTTAAAGACACTCCATAAAGATATCAGGACAAATTACTTATGAGGAAAAAGGATTAATTCGATTGTTCGGAAGAACCGACTATAAAACAATTAGTTTTAAAGTATTTTATCATTTTTTACTGACTAGAAACTGTCTTTGTGAATCCGTAAATATTTTAAAAATATGGAATAGTTTTTGGATATATAGTGTTATAAATGTTGATGTATTTATAAACATATTTAATTTATTGTAATAAAATTATTACACTTTTATACACTTAATACACTTTTTTTACTTAAAATATAATTACACTTTTCTAAATCTAAATTAGATTAAAATAAAATTAAATTTATAATTATTATTCGAGATAATAAAATACAAAGTTGTAGTTAATTCATCTTTACTTTTATTATAATTTTGACACATAGAATATTTATATATGAAGAGGATTGTAAAAAATATTTTAATAAGATCATATTTTTTAAGAATTACAATCATAAATATATATATATAGTTATTTATTAATCATAAATTATATGTTTGAAAATATTTGGATATGAATATTAAAATTTAACGAAAGTAAACATTTAATTAGTTTTTATTATCTGTATGTAACCATCAGATTTTAATTTTGTTTTAGTTATGATATTGACTTAGAATATTAAATTATAATTACAAATTTAAAATGTATAATATTGAATCTTTTCTTATTTTCTTTTATCACAAATTTAATCTTATATGCATTTTTTAATAATTTTACTATTTTCTTTTGATTATTAAATTGTATATTTACAGAATACTTTTTCAATATCAATAAAAAATCCGAGTTATCTAAATGATTTTTTAAATTAACATTTTTTATTAGCGTGGTAATATATCAAGACTATTGAAATAATATATGTTCATATTAAGTACTTCCATGTATTAATTTTATAACAAATATTTGCTCAATTTATGAAAAGCTATTAAAGCTGGATGGCATAATTTTGCGAGGCAAAGTTATTATAATAAAAAATTTTAAATAATAACTCTTATAAAACTATTTTATGTCGATATCTTTCGGATAAAGTGATAAAATAATGAACGAACTTGCCGAGGTCATTCTTTAGGCGCGCATGCGCAATCACACAATAAAAAATATATACATAGGTATACTCATATATATATATGTATTAAACACAAATCATAATTGTGTGAAGCGACGGTATCGGCTACTACCCGCAACTGTGTGAATTTATGCCTGATCGTAAAGGTGCCTGCCTATCTCTTTTCTTTCTCGGCTGGCTACATAAAGCTGAAGTTTCGAATATAAATTACCCACTTACTCAACTTTTCTGAAAAATATTTGATACACGTATACGAGATACACATGCGTATACATACATATATATATATATATAATTGTATGGGCTTTCAATGACACTTTTCATCGGGTTCGTTCAAATTATACGTTCATATATCGTTCAAAAATACACGAATATTTTAATTTCTCAGATTTTATACATCTCCCGTGATGTCATATAGTCTACCTTAAACCTAATTATTACAATTAAATATTACAAATAAAAAATAATTTTAATGAAAATTTATTGTTTAAAAATAAATTTATATTCATATATTTCTACATTATAAAATTATACTGTGCTTGAAATTTAACGTTACTATCAAAGTAATATTATATAAAATGGATTTTTACACAATTCAAGTATTTATATTTAAATTAATTATTAATGCTTAAATTACTATTAATATTCAAATTGGTGTTTTTACAATTTAAAATTTACAAGTGCTTAGGAAAAGCTGCGATATAAATTCGCGCAGAATAAATTAAAATGCGAAATTTTTCAAAGAACCAAGCTTAGCATTAACCATATATAATTATATCACTTATAATTAATAACTAATTCAAGAAATAATTATAGATAACATCATAGTAATAAATATTGAGTCTCTGAGTTGATAAGAGAATAAATGATTCATATCTAGCATGGTTTTTTATCAGCTAAATTTAAAATTTCAATATTGCAAGATAAATGATTTCCATTGGATATTTATATATTCGCATGGAGAAATTCTGTAATTTATGTACATCTCTGAAGACGTTAAGTATAATAAGACATCCAAGTGTCAGAGAGTTGTCTTGGTCACAGCCGAGGTGACTTCTACGTGTTCCCAGCGAGCTTTGGAAGTGGCGCCGGGACAAAGCTGAAAAGCAACGCTGCGCCAGACTGCGGACTGTAACTTTACGAGTATCCGTTAACGCACTGCAGGGTCGTAAAAGCCACTCAGTCGCGAGAGATGTACGTGCGGATGTGTGAGTATGCGACGCACGCGTGTATAGGCGGGTGCGTGGTGGGAAGATTACGCAGGATAATTAGTTTATCCGAGCGCGATTCATTTAAGCTAGCGGGTACAGATTATTCGAATTTCTCGCATTAATCGTTGGAAGATCCATTGATTTAATTGGTCTTAACATGGAGTACAATTGGACGGCACGTGAAGCATCACCAGCCGGTTCGCAGGATTGTGAACAATTGCGCACAACAGGCCGCTAGTTTGCTAATTCTGAGCCAAAGATGCCGAAAATTATTAGTAGACAACTACTCTGTTATTTTGCGTCGAAGATGCCGAAAATAATAAAATTCGACGATTAGATTAGCAATAATATATAATGCCACTGCAGATAAATATTTTTCATTTAGCTGCGTGTGTTATATAGGTTATATTCGGAGTTATCCATTTTATTAATTTTATTTTAATTAAACAATAAAGCATGAATTAAACAAACTTAGAAAGCTTAAATTAACTATCATACATTGTATGTAAACTTATTTCTTTTTAATAATGTAATATTTTTAAGATAAGAGGATTATTAAAAAATATATTATTTAATCAACTGAAGCCTATTTTTAGAATTGAATGAAAATAAGCGAATGAAATTTAGTATCAATATATTATTTATTTGTACGAAAGTGGATTTTTTAAAAGTATTCCATTACAGTATTTTAAATATATGTATGCTACCGTACGTTTTAGTATGCTACAAATGTAGAAGAAAAACAAAATTGCAGTCAGCTAACCAAATTGTTAATTATATCGGGCATTGGAAAGCATATGGATTTACTGTACGTACGAAGCGAGCAACCATGAATCTGGCAAATTGACATTGAATAATTGATTACCCTGTATTTTCGAGCTAATAACGTAGCTTTTATGGATTTAAAGCAGTGACTCTGGAAATATCTACTTTTATATATGTTTAAAAATACTTTGATCAAGTAGATTTATGAAATTTTCAATTTGGTATAATAATAAATAATGTGAACTCATTGTGGATGGATATAAATATTTAATTATACTGTGTACGTTTATGTTTAAATTTATTAGTAATACGTAATGTAATACTAAATTTATACATAAATAAGCTTAAAGAGCTTAGTTAAATAAACGATTTTAGAAGAAAAAGAAATTATAAGACAAATAGAATCCATAAATTAGAAAAGAAAGAGCCAGTTGAAAAAGATAAAAACTCTTATAATGGTTCTATAAAAAATAGTTGAAAAGGGAAAAAGCTTATTATTTGAAAAAATTTAGATTTTTTTACAATTATTTGTTGTAAGAGTTGTTGTTTCAAAAAGTTTCGAGATTTCTACTTTTTAATAATTGGATTAATTTCTAAATTTTTACCAAATTAAAAAGATATAATTATAATAAATATATTAGTACTTAATTTATATAAATTTTTATTGTTTGAAACTTTAAATCAAAGAATTTAATTTATTTAAAAATATTTTATTACTGTATTAGTAATTAATAATTTCAAAAAATTTATGTTTACAACATTTTAAATATGCATTACAAACATATTAAATAAATTTCCTTCATTTTATAAACTCTATAATTTTTTTATTAACTTTTAATACATCTCGTAAAACATTGTTAACGTCATATAATTATTAAATAATAAATTTAAGAAATCAATTATTATAGAATAAATTAAAATGACAAACTTTTTACAATAGATGATTGAAGTTGTTATAGATTCTAAATAATCTATTGGAAAATATAACAGATTTATGTAGAGTATCTCACTAAGATTATTTCGAAAACTGTGAGTCAAAAGGAGTGATGTAAAGGACGATCGACACCCAAAGCAGAAAGAAAATCACACAGAGACATCCCGATGAAATTTCGCAAATGGAGATGCTCGATCAATTATCAATTAGCATAATATCGTGAATATGAGCTACAGTGCAACTCATGTGCAAGAGCTTAAGTCGGCATAATTCGATTTTCTACGGCACATATTGCAATTGCCATTTCGCTCGTATATACGTGTATTTTGCAACTGAAATGTTGGGAACGAGTAGGTCGTGTAACTACACATTGTGTAACTTGTTTGGGAGTTTAGTAGTACGTTTTACCCATCTCTATACTTTCTTTCTTTATTTTCTAATGGAGTATTGGAAACTTTTATAAATTGATGACTTGGAGAAAAAAGATGTTTTTTGAAGAATGGGTGATTCGGCAAAAATCTAATATACCGGATTCTTGAACACAATTCTTTTTGAACTAACAGATTTCACTCACGGGTAAAAAAATTGCTTTGGAAAGATTGTATACAGTAAACTTGCTCATACTAAAAGAATCAATATATTGATAAAATATATTATCTACTTGTAAAACATTTCTTCTACTTGCAAATGTAATTTAATTTGCTCCAAAGGATATTATTAAAGGGTTGGAAAATTTGTAAGAAGTGATCATTTGCATCCGTATATCTAAAGCAGGTAATGAGAAACAGATAAACTATTGTATAAAATAGGAGGGCGGGTCGGGAAGTTTAACGATAGAATCCTATCGTATGTATTTTAGTTGTCTCCGTTAGACCAAGGAAATTTCAAACCTCTTAAAGTTTTTCTTTTACTTTTCTTTTGCTCTATATAGAAAACTGGTATGCAAATTTAAAGTCAATTTTGAGATCATTTTTCGATAATGTTTAATATTTTTAATAAACTTTGTTTAGAATCTTATAGAATTGTTCAATTTTATTTATCATTTTTTTATCTGTATTTAAATTAAAAATTACTTCTAAATTTAAATTAATATTTTAGGAACATGATAAAATATATGATAATTAAAATTATAAATTTATCATAAGTTATTAGTATTATTAATATTAAGTTTATAATAAATATTCACAGATTTATGTATTTGAATTATTAACACTCTATCTTAATATATGTACGTTTTATCAAGTTATGTTAATTATTTATAATAAAATTGGAATAATAATTATGTAAGTGTACAGAAAAGAAATAAAGTTGTAAAAACTATTTAGTTGTATAACTACAAAACTTGCATTAAAGAAATGAATAACCAAATGCAAATGTTATGCTTGGATTAGCTTGAAAGCACTTCTAATCTGCGAATGAATACACTTTATTTATGCTGTCTTTCAAATTTACTTCGCTCCTCCTGTCATATTTTTATTATTACCTTCTCTACTGCTTTCCATGTCTCGTTCGTAATCTCACTTTCTCTTCATCCTTCTCTTTCTCTCTGCATATCCATCTCTATCTCTATCTCTATCTTCATTCTGCGCATACTTGTATTGCCCTGAAACTGACTTTGCCGGTTGCTAGCCGAGCCGCCGACGCTTATTAAAACGCGGCTGCCGAGCAATTATGAACGCAAGCCCAAGAGTGCCAGGAGAGGGTTCGTTGCTGCATTTATACACATACGCATACGTATACATGAGTGAAAAGGTAACACGGAATGATATAGGGTGGGTAGAGCACACGTTTATGTATGCTCGTTAATGCCTCTCAGTTTATCCAAAAATTACAGTCCTGCGAACATTCACATTTACGAGGATTTTGAAAGTTGAAGTAGTGGGATTATTCCTAGATTCTTTTTACTTTTCGGCCATAACATTTATGAATGCGTTTCGTGTGTACCGATGACAGTACAATCAGTAACGAGTTTGTTTCGAAGTTCTTACTAATGAACTTAAGAAATTACATTAGAAATCTAAGCTACCATTTTCTATTAGCCATTGAGATTTCCCTTAAATTCGAAATTTGAAAGATTTTATAATTAGGTTTTAATATTTACATTCTTTTTTGTAAAGTATCATTAAAATACTTAAAACTGAAAATTATATATATTTTTTGTCCTACTCGGACATCTTTTTATCAAACTTGATCATTTAAATAAATTATCTAGAAATATAATGAAAATTATGTAGTAAAATGCTTATATAAGATCAGATCTTATAGTAGAAATAGTAAGATATTAGGATGTTTTCATTCCGAGAAATATTTAAAACAAAGTTACTATAAATTTATGCCTGTATTGTATCAGTTGATATGTGTTTGAAATTAGGTTTTATTAGTTTTTATTTAAATTTTCTAACTATAATAAAGTACAAAAATTGAAGAAATATAATGTTAAGTATACTTATTACATTTAAAATTACATATTAAAGTTAACAAAATTATATTAATAGTCATGTGTATGCGAAATGTCAGCAAGTAGAAAAAACTAGTTGTTACAAATTGCTTACTATGGATAAACAAATGTAATAGTATATAAATTTACATATTTCATTCATATCAATTGGTAACTTGGAATTGTTTTAATATAGTTATTATTTTGCTTTTATTCTTCTATTCTTATTTTTACTAGTTATATCTGTTTAGATCGTATATAATAAGTTTAGCAATTTAAAAAAATATAAATTTCTTTAATATTTTATTTTTAATAAGTTTTTTTTCTTATAATTATCATAAGTTTTATAAATAATTTATTATTATACTAAAATTAATTAGGTCAAAAAACATTTTAATATAATAATATCTAACAATATATATATAATAAATAATAATTTAATATAATCTACACAAAATCGAAAGTTTTTAGAAAATTTAAGTATATCATTCAAGAACTATCTCCATGCAGATTTTTATATTTTTAATTTTATATTGATTGATGTTAGTAAATACTTCGATCCTTAGTTTGAAAGAGGTTGAAAAATTTCCTAGGAATTTACAATTCAAATTTTATGCATACTTTTTAATGTTATGTTAAAATTAAAAATTGCTGTACGTAATATAATTAGAAAAATCAATTTTCACTTACACAATTTATATTTTTTTGTAATCTGAATTAATATTATGCATAATTTTAATTACCTAGAAACAGAAATGACAAGTTAGAATATTATTACTAAGTTCTTAGAACAAGTTAAAAGAAATAGAGTTAGTTAAAAGACTTGTTATGTTTATTTTTAATTTAATGTATCTTGGTGAGAATGTATGTAAACACAGAATTAGAGAGTACAGTGATACCGTGAACCGGTGTTCTATGCAAGGGTATCATTTCTTGTTGTGCCATAATGTCGGCATCATTATTGTGTATCTATTCGCACGATAATAATGAAAAATAAAACAATGTTTGATGTAATAATAATTTACGCACTCATTTATAAGTGACAAAGCATCGTTTGTTGAGATCCGAATTCTTTATTGAAAAAACTTCCAAGTAGAAGGGTCAACAAAAAGCATGAATTAAATTAAAATAAAAAAGAGAAATTGAAGTTACAGTAGGAAAATATAACAAGAGAATTAAAATAAATACATTGTACAAAATTATAAATTTTGTATATGATTCATATTGTAACAACAACTCTTTTTCGAATTTACTCTTATCGCTTGCCCCGACCCTTTGTCCATTTTTGTATTATAATAACCACTTATTCTTATAATTATACTTATTCTTATAATTACGGATATGTATCAACAAAAATTTTAATGAAATATTGTATTGTTAAAAACATTAATTAAGATTTGTAGTGTTTTAAACTTTTAATAATGGAGTCAGTAATAGAAATTATAGTTATTATAAAGACTTATACTACTGTTTAATGTTAATTAATATTAGTATAATTTTGTGAGCAAAAATACATTACTTAATTGTATAAAACTTTTGTATCGGTAAGTCAAGAGATTCAGTATAGTTTAATTTATTCTAGGTATAGCTTGTGTTAGTGGTCATTGCAAGAAATACATAGATATTTATACAACGCAAAACATAAAAATGGGTTCAATAGTTAAAAAATACATAAATAAGTAATTTATTAATCGTAATATAATTTATTAACGATACATAAAGAAAATTTAGGAAAATAATAGATATATTGATAGTGAAAGGTGCTATGCTTGTAGTAGTCAAAGGGAAAGGAAATTTCGATAATTACGCAGAGCATCACACCGTATAGTCATATAAAGCTCTGTTGATCATTTTTTCATTTTTCTAGGTAAATGCTTGCTCTTTATTTTTCCCTCCCTCCTTCCCCCTCTCTTTCTCTCTTTCTCTCTCTTTCTCTCCAGCTGCATTTGAAAAAAGTACGTAAAAATGTCAAAAGAATAAACAGACGATACTCTTGCTTTCTCGCTCTTTGAGAAAAGAAGAGTATATAGAGAAGTGAACGAGGAAGAAGGTTAAAAGAACAAAGACACTGGAAGTAGAAAAGAGAAACAGGAAGCTGGGGAAAAACATCCATAATCTGTTCGTTTTAAAATTAATCCGCTTCGCGTGCACACGCCCTATACTGCAACGCAATCTTCTGTGCGAAGAGTAGCTCTATATGCAAGCAAGAGTATTGTTTTTTTCTCATTTTTTCTCTCTTTTTTTCATCACCACGAGTTTAGAAAATTAGCTCCTCTTTCGCAGGAAGAAAGAGAAAATTTTTTATTAACACGCTTGATGATTAAAAATTTATTATACAAATCGTTGAATGTATAATAAAGATAAAAAACAATAATTTTACGCCGTTTTATTTTATAAATAATTTATTTACATGAAAATTATGTTTTTAAAAAATTATAAAAAATCTATTTTTCTTTTTCACAATTACGATCTGAATAGATTAAAACGAAAATGTTTTTGTTATAAACAGTGAATATTATTATTTAAGGGACAGATATTAACTTATTATAGAAAATTGAAATATTCATAATTTTTAATATTCTAAAATTTTTAATAATATCTTAATGGTAAAAAATTTTTAAATTTATATCTTTCTTTTTAAATTAAGATTTCTTAATATTTTAAAAGAATATACGATATAATGTTTATGTTAATTCTTCATTATTTTGAAAAAAATTTATTATTTAACAAATCGTTTATTTTAATATATTTAGTTTACTGAAAGCATTGAATATCAAGATAAATAATAGCTTACTGACTTGTACACACATATTTCAGTGACTTTACCTTAATAGATTTTCATAATAACATTTATACAGGGTCTTGAAGGTTATTATTTTCATAATCTGAATATCTTTTTAAATAGCTTTTTAAGCATACTAAGTATAGTAATTAAAGAACTATGAGATATAAGATTAATTTTTGAAATATTTTTTTTATCAAAAGAAACCTGCATATTAAAAATTTATTTGCATTTATTGAAGTTATTATTTAGGAGTTAATCATAAATTTTATTATTGTATATGTCAATGTTATAAATAATAATATTTTTTAATAAAAATTTGCTTCATATATTCTGGAAAGAAATTTCTTACTTTTCGCACTAAAATATTTTAATATTTTATTAATAAATTAGAAAATTCATAACTTTTTTGTATTAGCTAATATAAAAATATTTTCTTTCTTCCTTTTAATAGATTAATTAACTTATTAAAAATTCAGACCTAAAAAAATTATGATAATGTAACCTTATTTTATATTATCTTTGTATAATAATTAAAATTAAAATACAATTTAATGAAACTAACCTAATATGAAAACACTTTTTTCAATAAAGTTTTAACAACTAATTTTTAATTAATTTTAATTTTTTTAAAACGAATAATAGTTTATTTCTCATAAATTATACAAAATCAAATTTTTCAAAAATAAATCTACATTTAATCATATAAAATTATTTATCCTAAGTGTTCATTAAATATCTTGTAATACTAATCATACACGTCACTAAGCGATAACTACGGTATAGACAAGTTTCACCAAACTTTTTCTGTTTCTGTTTACGGACACAATGATTTAAATGAAGTTATCTTTTTTCATATACATCCATTTCTATTTTTATCATTGAAAATCATTTCTTTTATTTTTTCGCGAGAGTCCTCTCTTTTTAAGACAGGTAATAAAAAATTCTCCAACCTTCGAGCGCGCACCATCCTTTGTTAGTTAGTGCGTAGCGCTGGACCAAAAACTTTCAAAATTACGATAAATAGGGGTTAGGAGTTTAAGTGGAACGTTTAAACAAAACTTTCTATTTGGTGCTTTTCAGTAAGGCCAAAAGTTGTACACGCACCAAATGGTCTTTTTACTGGAATCTCCTTTTCAGCGCTACTGTCACTCGAAATCTCCGGTATTAAGCTCATTGCATTTATTGTCTATTTGATGACATGGCGTTGATTAAAGATTATTTCCAAAAAATATATTTCATAATAATTATGTAAGATAAAATGTACGTATTTTTAAATCATTTAATTGTAAATAATTATTCTTATCATTAGGAAAATTAATTTCAAAAGATATCATTAGAAAAATCATCGATAGCGTGGTTATAATTTCTGGTTCTACATTTCGTTTCAGATTTTACAATATTTATAGTTTTTGATTCTTGCATACTAATTTAAATTTTTTACGTAGATAGTAAAGAGATGGAGTTTTATTATAATAATTATAGCTACATAAAAATTTATATAAAATACTGGTTTTTAATTTTTAATTTATTAAATATTTTTAAATTAGTTTTTTTACGTGCAAACATAGAATATTATTGCATTCTATAAATATTTGTATAATATTAAAAGTGCATAAATAAATAATGAAATTGTTTTTATTTTTATTTCATCTTGTTCCTAAATGTTATGCTGATACTATTTCATGTCCGATAACTTTTTTGCAGTATCTTTATTAAATTATTTTAGTAATTATTTAATAATCAATAGTAAAAAATAAAAGTAAAAAAGAAACTAATAAAATAAATGTTAAAAGATGAAAAAATATGATTTGTTGTAATTTCAACTTTTCTTGACATTTATTCTGTTAGTAACAGTTTAAATTATAGATGAGACTTGGAAATTCATAAACAATTTAAAGATTATTAAAACAATTTTTGATTGTAATTGGGAAGCATAGTTATTAAATATAATTTTTAAACTTCATTAAATACAAAAGAAGAAATTCATTTTGTTTCATTACTTTAATATCATGTTTTTCTATTATGAATAATAGGAATTTGATCGAATATATTCCTTTAAAGTATTATATCTTATAAAGTATTCTTCTCGGCCATTCAGTTAACTAGATTTTGAAGAACTCAAACGGTGTATATATTTTAATATGAGTGAATATATATTTATAAATATACAGCTATGCGCATACAGAAATAGCACGTGAGAGTAAGTTTGTGATTTCAAAAATGAATAAATATAAAACGAAGAAGATGGAACGAGGTTGAGAGAAATATATTATTATTTACAATTAACATGGAGATTTGCAATTAAGTGTATAATAATACGCTGAGGTAATTTCAAATATAGATGGCGTTATTTAGCGTTACACAACAACCAACAAAAGGCCAAACCCAAAATTGCAATTGTATTAGCAATTACGCCCATGCATATATTTATCCACGCGGTTACCTGTCGGTCTACGAAACAATTGATTGTCCGATGTATATATATTTTTTTATTGCCATTTATGCTATAACGTAGCATATTTTCTTTGTAATTAAAATTTATATTTACTTTCCGGATATATATTAAAAAATGAGTATTGAAAACTAATGTCTATTAAAAACAGAAATTTTAAAATATCAACTAATGTAAATATATCTTTTATTTATTATATTATGAAAAACAAATATTTTACGTGATACATAAGAATATTTATAAAACAAATTTATCAAAGCTTGAATTACTTTCATAGATCCTTTGAAAAATACTCGTTGTTATTCTTTTATTAACAGTGAGCATTTATTTCAATCAAAATTTAAGTCTTTGTATTTCAAACAATAATAATAGAAAAGTGATATACAATTTAAATAAAATGAATGGATGCAATGACTATATATGATTAGTTTATTAATAAAAGGTATACTTTACATTTATTCTTTTGAGTCAAAAAGTTCACATTCTTGTTTTTTGTAACTTTTCATTTGGTTACATTCTATTTTTAGAAAATAGAAGTTTTAATTCAATCATATATTATACATTTATACCTTGCAATAAATGATATAAAATCATTTTCATTTTATTCTCTTTTTACAAAATTATTTAATTAATCAATATTTAAAAAAGTATAGTAATAGATAATTAATGTAATTATATAATAAGATTTCACTCCTTACTAAATGGTATAATTAATACCTGAATATTTATACTTACATCATATATAAAGAAAAAATAACTAGATATAAATATTGAAAAATTAAAATAGGTATAAAAGATTCAAAATTATGAAATTAGAAGCCTAAAATATTTTTTAAAATACTTATGGCGTTATAAAACATAAATGCAATTATGCGTAAAATAGTTATTTTAATTTTTTAAATTATCTGTAACGTTATAATTTTTTTATGAGAATATGAAATTATTTCTGTTACGCTGTTGTTATTATTTCTGTTACCAATGATGAGAAAACTGATAAGGTATCAAAAATGCGAATAAGTTTTTGAAAAAATATAATATTTGATCCTTGAGTTATTTTTAAGGAATGGACTTAGATAACTAAAAAAATTTTTTGTTAGATCTGTAAAAATGCACTTTTTCTAAAGTTTCTGCGCTTTTGATTTTTTTATAAAATTTCTGTTAATATAAAATTAAAGATGTACAATAGGTAATAAATTGCTATGGCAAGTCGTAAAAAAAGAAAGAAATTGCTGCGAGGCACTTATATTTCATAGCTTGCATCGATTCGTCACCAATGTAAGTGAAAAAACGCAGAGAATAAATGAAAGGCTAAAGACAAGGTTAAAAATTCCTGGGGATACATGCAATTTTCGTATAGAGACGAACATACTGTAACCGGTATTTCAGATAGTAAATCATAAAAAATATCTGGTTCACGAAATATATATTATTTCAGATAGTAACTAACATAACATATGCAAAGGGTGGCAAAATAGAAATAATCTGGACTCATTAGCTAACTCGTAGTTGTGTGTGATTGTAAAGAAAGAAGAAAAAATCATACCAAGAAATTAAATTATTTAAATAAATATTTTTTATTATGTCGATAACAAGTTTACTGAAGAAATATTAGATGACACAAATAAAGTAATGATAGAAATGGTACTACAAGTTAATTGAATCAAGTTATTGCCGTACATAGGTGCAACCAAAGAAAAATTAGAAATTTGATGTTTTGACCAAGGAGATAATGTTAAAAACATATAATATAAATATGCTTATATACAACGAAGTGGGTTTCTCATAAGATTTTTAAAGATTAACTGTGAATCATATAATTGCACGTGTAGTTTAATCAGCGTTTGCTCACAACTATATGCTCTATATTTATAATTAGAAACTTGGAATTATGGACTAATAATAAATTCCAAATTTTGCTTTGTTTTACTTAAAAGTTTTATTTATTCAATGATGCTTAATTTCATAAATGTTTTTATAATATGCAGTTACATCTAATTGAAATTTAGATGGCAAATTTTATAACAGAAAATGAAAATTTTAATTAATATTAAAGTAAATTAATTATTTTTTTCAATTTGTTAAAAATTTAATCAGATTCACTTTTTAAATACAGTAATGATATAAAATAATTAAAGTAAGACATATTAATTAATTCAATACCGAATTTACTTAGGTTTGTGCATTTTTTCAAGTTCTCTAGTTAACATCAAAAGTTTAATATAATCTTAAACTTTTTCTCTATATAATTAAATATAACTTATGAATATTAAAATTAGAAAATTTTTACTTGATTTTTATATTTATTTATAATATTAGTTTTTTTCTATTATGATTCTAAATTTTATTAATTCTATTTGTTATTACACTCTACAAATCTTTACAACAACTTTTATATTTATCTTTTATTAATGTTGTTTTGTTATTTGTCTTTTTTCTCTCTATGAATTATATTTTCAACTTTTTAAACAGCAAGGCGTTTAAGGAAATAAGTTTTTCCAAATGAATATTTAGTTGAATTTAAATAAATATAATTGAATTGCGCAGAATTAAAATTTTTAACTTTTTTAATTTATTAACATATGAAAGAAATTGTATTCTACATTAATTTGATTATTTGATATTTCTACTTTTCACTTGTATTTTGCTTTTCCAAATTTTTCCTTTTGTACTTTCTTCTTCATTCTTTTCCTGTTTTTCTTTTTTATAAGGCTTTTACTCATTCTTTGGTGCATTTTGTCTGTCACGTTTTCGGTCTATCTGTCTCTGAACTTTCGTTCCATCTACCATCACCGCCAGCTGGATTTTCTTCGCAATCTCGACCCTTTATTGTCGAATGAAATAATAAACGCATAGAATATTATTTCTCCTTCTGGTGCACGAAATATGTATTATTTTCTTATTGTGGAACGTTTCTGGAATTGAATTTTAAACTGCAACACTAATTACGAGCATTACCCGGTTTACTTCATACAACGATTTAAAAAGTGGGAGAACGCAGCCTTACAAGAGTTACAAAAACTGCTAATATAATGGATGGCACGTAACTTGGCGTAGCTTTTTATTTTTAATTTCTTGGCTACAATCAAAGGTTGGCTTTACATTGTTAATTTATTTTATTTCTTTTTTCTGTATGTTAACGAAGCATACTCACATGTAGTGGTATTATTTTACTAATTGGAAAAGTTGTCATAATCTTTTTAAGAATATTTTTGTAGTTGAAAATTTATTATTTCAGTTTATTTAAAAGAAATAACATATTTTGAAATTGTTCAGCTTAAAATAAAATAATTTTTTTACATTGCTCTTAAATAAATAGAAATTTTTTCTAGGCTAAAAATTATTGTAAAAACTGTAACAGAACATTTATTCTTTTTTATTCCATGAAAAATTACGAAAAAATAAATGTCCAATTAAAACTATAAGACTTGAATGACTTATTTAGATTATAATCGCTTTATATCTAATTTTAAAACAGTTAATAAGACAAGATTATTCGAATACCTGATTATCCAAGATATGTTCCAAAGATTTCTATTAAAGGAAAAGAGAATAACTCTTAGAAATTGTCAAAATTTCATTCAAAATATTCTCCACATTTATTGGGCGTTAAAGTTTACGGAAAAAATTCACCGAAAAAAAAAAAATTGTCGTTAAAAACTGAAAACGTTCTCTTTTTCAAGACGTAATAAGGAATATCGTATGGAGAAATCACATAGCTACTGTCACCGCCTACAAAAATCAGTCGCTCAAATCTAAGACGGGTTCACGCCCTCCTGTCGACTTGGCGTACGTGAGGAGTAGCAACTCCTCACGTACAAGAGTTTACGTCATCACAGCGATCGTCCCCATCATGGTCGTAGTCTAGTGGCTTGATGCTACCAAAGAATCTAAGATGATCTATTGCACAGTTGTGTAACGGACGTGTTAAAGATATGATTTTACACCGTAGTGTCAAAAGTCGGTAAAAATTTAAAGACGACTTTTCTACATTACTTTTATTTTGAATAAATATCTTTAGCTAATAAGATTATAGAAAGCCGTTTTGAAAAAACTTACTTATACACGTGTACAAATAAGTGAATAATTTACAAAAACCATAAAATACTTCATTAGAAATAAAGTTAAAAAATTTAATTTAAAAAATACACATTAAAAAAAAGTAAAGCAATCTTGAAAAGTTTTCAAATATTTTAACTTTTTAAATCATGAATTTATTCGTACAATCGTTATTTTATTGATTTTAAATAATTTTTTTAGATTAAAAATATACATTATAAAATTTTTGATTTAAGTAAGCAATTAGAAAAAAAATTGTATTCGTGCAAAGGTCAAAAGTGATATTAGTTACAATAAAATAAAAACGTCTCCAGTATGTGCGGTTAACTGCATGCTCATAAAACATTGGTAGTATACTTCATTTACATAGTAGTCAAGTAAAGGTTATTTAATTTTTTAATTAATTCATAAATCATTGTAATACTTTTAAAATTTCTCTTAAAAAATAATGTATAAAATATTTTCCACCTTTAATCAATAATGATTTTTAGAATATTAAAGGACAAAAAATTAATTTAGACAGGTTTATACATTTTAAATACTGAATATTAAAAGAAAATTGCTGTAATCTGTCGTGAATTTGATGGTCTAGTGGATTTTGAACGAAAGAAGTCTGAATTTCCTACACTCTGGTATCACGTTTACCGGCTGTCGCTTTCAAGTCTTGGGCTTTTGCACGAACTGAAATTCCTGGAGAGAATCACGACAGAGATTGGGTCTTCTATGGTGTATGCGTGTCTATTGTATGGAATGAATTTCAAATTTGTGAAACCAGAATGAGAAGTGTTTCGTGATGGAAAAATACGGAAGTTTATGATGAACATTAATTTGCATTGTTAATAGTTAATAAGATCGAAATATAATAAATAAGTTTTATGATTATAATTGGTAAACGTATAATTAATATACTAAATGATGTACTTTGAATAAGCTTTTTATGCACGCTTTTTATCCAGTTCAAGAAAGATTTCAATTTAAAATTATCATCGTTTTTATAAAAAAATATAGAGGTAGAATATATAATTATTTCTTTAATTTTCATTTGCTTGTATATATATAATAATTCTCAAATTAAAATTAATTATTTTTTAATTTATTTTAAATAACTTTATTTGAAAAATTATAAATAGAAATTGGTAATATTCTTAATGTATCTGATTCCAAGATAGAAAGCACTAACACAATCACTAATGAAAAAATATGCAATTGCAAACTAATCAGTCAGAATAAAAATGAAACACGCAATTTCAGATATTATACACTCATGACTAGTAATCATAACGATTGTTACTTACTGCATATAATGTGGCATTCATTCACGTACTTCAGCTGACAACACTTTGACCTTTACGTTAAATGACTCCGTCAGAATGACTCGTGCTCAACACTATCTTCGTAGACACTCGTTATGCAACACATCTACATGATTCAAAATACTTGCGATTACACGAAGCTTTTCTTTCCTGTAGCTACATAATTCTCTCACCACTACTTATAAGTACCCTTATTTCTAGCTTATTTCTCCTATCCCTCCATATCTCTGTTGCTCGTAGAGCAGAAAAAGTGAGTGAGAGAGCGATGGAATAAAGTGCAGGGAGTGAGTTAGGCATCAAAATGCACGCGGATACAGAAGAGATGGATTCAAGCCTCTATGGGGAAATATCCATAATGCGCATTTGCAATTTCAATATGACCGACGTGGTGCAACCCCAACTTGCCACGAAGTAAGCGAGAAGCGATCCCTTGTACTCTGCACACCAATTCCAAGCATTTCTCTTTTTCTGCGACTTTCTCTTTCGCTCTTTTGTTATCCCACTTTCGTTCTCTACCTTGACTTCTCACATTCTGATTTCTATTTCTGAATACTTTTCTTCTACAGTTACCGTTTATATATATCTCTATTTTTCTCTTACAGCTGTCGTTTATATTGGAAGTATTATTTGCTACTACATAATTGCGATAGGAACATATATTATTTAGGATGATCTATAGTCAGACATTAGATTTCCCATCTGATGATCAGCAATTAACAGTTGAATAGCCAGCTATATATGAATAATCATTTTTCGTCATATCATATGTATTCTATTATTTCACGGATATACTCTAATATTAAATAATAAATTAATAATAATAAAAGTTATAAGCGTTTAATAGAATTCTTACATAAATTCAATTTTGACAAAGTTTGACATTTATTATTATAAACCAATTAAACACGAATTAAATTTCTTGTAAAAAATATAAATTATTATCTCTCGTAGAAGTTTGTGAAATTTTTTGTTTTTTAATTCATTTTTATTATTATGAATATATAGTTTATTTATTTTAATTTATATACAAATAAAACTCAATAATTCAGTTTTAAGAAACAAATTTTTACAATACTGCAATTTTTTAATTGATCACAATTAATACCTTTGTTGGTACATTACAGCTACATTCTATAAAGTATTTCAAATTAATATGATAAGTGACATACATATTAAATAAATAAATATTAAGCACTGAAAGTGGCCTTGCTACAAAAAATGATTTGATATTGATTTTATAAATATTACTAATATACGAATATATTAAGTATATTTAATATTGTTAGATTTGGCATATTGATATATATTTGAAGAAACTGAAATCAAATAAAAGAAATATTGTTATATAGATTCTAAACAGACAAAAGACAGAAAGACCAAGCCGCATTGCAGAAGGACATAGATAGATGAACAGATAGATGAACAGATAGATAGGAAAGGAAAATTGAGAATTTCGGGCTTTGCTGGTAATTCCGTACGTATAAGCTCCAAGACGAAACCCTTACGTGCCGTAAGCCTCCATACACCTACCCACTCAACACATATACTTACCGTGACACATGTACATACGCGCGTGCTACTCTTGCACTTGAATTCGCATTTTTGACTCCTGCTTTAATTCTCTAGCGTTTTTTCGTTGTGTACCGTATTTCTTGTCTCATTATTTACTCTTCTTTTTGGAATTGTCAATCTTTTTCGGAGTCACATCCTTACATTCATTTCTAGGATATTATAAAAATTCATAATATTGTAAATTCGGAGTTAAATGTAGGAAAACGTGTTGTATATTAATATTTTCAAAGGAAAGTTCAATATTTCTGTGTAAGGCATACATTTTTAACATGACTCAAATAAGTAACGGGTGTTATACAAGGACATCTTGATTTGTAATAATAGATCATTTTTCTGCAAACCTTTGTATTATAAACTAAATTAATGACAAAAATTTTGTAAATATTTTATTTCACATTATCTTACACATTTTTTATATAAGCGCATTTGAAAATATATTAATTTTTTTTTTATTTGAATAAAATGAATAATTTATTGATACTATGATACTTCTAACATTTTAAATCTTTTATATGTCAGATTTCAATTCAAACTAATGAAAATAACTACCAATAATAAGCTTATAGTTAATTAAAGATTTCACTGTGGTATTAAAAGAATGTATAATAAATTTGATTTTAAACATTGGTAATAAAACTAAACTAATATTTCACTAAATTTTAATTTATGATATCCGTGATAAAACTTTTTTTCAAATATTTTACTCCACTTATTAATTTTAATTAGGAATATAATATCTCTGATTATTTTGTTGTTAACGTATATTTTAAATAACTCAAATACTTTATACTTCTTCATAATTGAAGGTATTTACATGAATATTTTTCGAACAGTAATATTAGTAATTTTAATTGGCTCTCATGATCTTCGAATATTACAAATCTTTCTAAATATATAAACAAAAAATAATGAGTAACACGGCTTGTTTGTATTTAGATCTTATAAAAACTCATTTATAAAAACAAATATATTGTCATGTATTTTTATATTGAAATAAACATTTCTCTACTTTTTCAGCTATTATAATAATAGAAAGTTACTGAATCACTTAATTTAATGAATTAACTATTAAAAGTTTAATTTTAACTGTATAAATTACAACGAAAAGTCACACGAATTTATTTTTCTTTTATATCGCTGAAACTAAAAAATTTTGTTATACAATGGTAATAAATGAAAAACTTATCTTATCTTGGTAAAAATTTATTGTGGCAATTTTTTACTGATTTATCACAAATAAGAAAAGAATAAATATTGATTTTATAGTTTTAAAACTTAAATATAAGAATATTTACCACAATGTGTTGAATAAATAGAGTAAATACAGACTCTTGATATTTCAAACTCTGCAGATAACTATAACTAATCTTGCATATTTTCTAATTTTTATTCTTTTTTCTTCCTATCTTTTTTAACATTTCTGCGATACTATTTTTTTTAAATCCATTTTTTTCTTTAATCTTTCAGAAATTAACGCTTTGATGAATATGTTGTTGATTCTCTACACAAACATGAAAAATTTATAGATTGTACATCTGCTGTTTTGTCATTAGAAAAAATGAGTTATTATAATGTCGTTTTTTCTTTTTTAATTTTTTATAAACATTGACAGATTCTTAAATACTTTATTTCTTGTATCTTATAGAGATTCGATCATTATCGAAATATACGAATTGATAGACAGTCTAAATTCTTTTATATAAATAGTTTGCTTAAAAAAATACAACGGTTAATTGATATTATAATAAATGTGTTACAACACTCATTTATGAATATAACTTTCAAAATTTATTTTTGCGAAATATTTTCATAAAAGTTCTTGACTTTCTCTTAATTATTAATAAATATTATTAAATTACTTTAAATAATATATTTGTTTTAAAAAAGAAATTTAAAATTTTTTACAGATCTACATAATTGTGTTAATTGAAAGCATATTAAAACCCTAGTAAATAATTTTAAATAATTAATATGTTTCAAGTAATACAGATTACAAATGTTTTGGAACTGAATGAATTTATAAATGATGTTACCTTTATAATTTTTAACCTAATAAAGTTGATATTGATCTGAAAATTTTATGTTTATAATAATATTTAAAAATTTTATATTCTTATAAGTTATATTTTTTATTTACAAATATGTTTATAAAATTTGAATACAACAGAAATTCGAAAATATAACATCTGAAATTGTTGATTTGTGAATACAATGTAAGTTAGAAAAATATGTATCTTCATACAGCTGAATTCAAATCAGAAATATAAATAATAATTCTCTATTTACAGTTTGACTTCTTTATCAAATTTAACAATAGGAATCTGTATTTCTCGAAGAACATATTTGAAAACTTTTTCAAGAAACGCACAATTTTTTCCAAACCAAATTTAACGAATTTGCTCTTAGTCGCTCTCTTTTTCTCTATTCCTTTTATTCTGTCTATCAATTTTTCTTTCTCTTATTCTACTTTTTCCCGGTTTAGCTGAGCTTTTCTCACTAGCTTTTGCCGTTCGTCGACAAAGAGAAAACGAAAATTGTTTCCACTTGTCCCATAGATTAGGCATGGATGGCTTCGGTCGACGCTTGTTGAATTATTCATGATAAAAGCAGAGCAAACGTAGGAACAAGGGTGAGGGTATATGAGAGAGAACTGGTCATGAAGAGAAAGTAAGATAGAAGAGGGAAAATATAGCATAGGTAAGGCACTGAGGTGTTATGCTTTTCAGAAGTGATAGATTTTCATTATTTTGTGATTGTTATCTACACAGATAGCAACTCAGAGTCGTGAGTAGAGCAAGTAAGAACCTAATGGAAAATTATGGCCGAA
Organism: Platyscapa corneri; assembly: GCA_018907185.1. NCBI lineage: Eukaryota > Metazoa > Arthropoda > Insecta > Hymenoptera > Agaonidae > Platyscapa > Platyscapa corneri. The sequence goes on along the minus strand of JACCHW010000048.1, from coordinate 2,692,962 downwards.
TGCACCTATACCTTTTCTACTTATGTATGAACATATTCTTACCAACTTCCTCGTTTTATCAATTTTCCTGTCTTTGTTAACTGGAGCTACTTGGGTACTTTGTGATTTTATCACATGGGCTAGAAATATTTGATTGTGATATAATCAAATATAAAAAAGATCACTTTCAAAGTTTTAATTTTTGTTTAATGATAGTTTGAGTTACAATATAGCTATGTATTCATAGTATATTATATATTACAAATTATAAATTTTAAGAATGTGAATCCCTTTGTACTTATCCAAAAAAAAAAAGATATTTTAAAATAGAAAATAAAATATATAAATAAATAATTATAAATGTTGACTAGCGTTAATCATCGTTATTCATATATTTTATTACAGAAATATTGAATTTTTATCGCATCATATTCAGCTAACAATATTACTTTTTGGTAATTATATTTTCTATTTTTATCTCTATACCTTCTGTGTATGTATATATATATATATATATATATATCTATATATATATCAATTAATGGCTACAATTATACTTATAATATATAATATACAATGTAATAACATTTTTTAGAAATTGAAGATGTTTTAATATTTGCTAAGGTGTTTTTGAAACTGCTTTTAATATTCATCATTTAAACTAAATATACATTTTGTAATAAACATATTATATAAAATATATATTTTTCTTTATCTTTTTTATACTAAGTACTTTTATAGTCTTCAATTTTTATATATATTTTTTAAAAAATCAAGAATTGTGCTGACATAAATTTTTAAAATACATTGAAAATTATTTGAAACTAATAAAACAAGTGTGATATATAGCAATAATTTTTAATTATTAGATTTTTAATTTTATGCAAAATACTCATTTTGAACAAATTAAATATATTTTCAACCTAATTTATTTTTTAAAATTAAAGAAAATGAAGTATTCATTATTTAAATATTGTTCAATGTTAGTACATTTATTTCAAATATAAGTATAATAGAGTAGTAATTATATTTAAAAATTTGTTGTTAAAACTAGATTGTTATAATATTGAAATAAGAAATAATTTATTGTACTAAATATTATATTCGAATATATATACATGTATTAAGACTTACAAGTATATTTCTTTTACGGAAATTATTTTTATGTTATATTATTACCAAATGTCATTTTCATATATTTTCATATTTTCCTATTATGATTTATGTTGTGACAAGTTCAGCTCTACCAGGAGTCGCTGTCAAAGTAACATGGGTGGTGTTGGGAAGAATTAAAACCGAAATTTTTTCTTTTATTTACTGGCACGATATACACGTGTCACGTCGGCTATACTCGCGGATGATCCCTATCGCCGCGCCGCGAATACAGTGCGTCGGCGAACTCTCGCCGCCTTCCACGGGGCTACTGTTGTTTCTCCGAGGACCCTCACCCGTCAGTGAGCTTTAGGTGTTCGTGAGCTACTGCTGCTGAAGTGAATTTTTATCTCGCTTATATAACCTCAATTATCCATACTTTTCCTCAAAATCTGATAGCTTTTGATGATTTCGTAAGATGACAACGGCGCCGAGGTTTTCAAAATCTCAAAATCAATCGAGCTGCCTTAAATTTAATCAGCGACAAGGTTGTCAAGAATTACCGTATTCTCCGATATAATCGTTGCTATTCTTCTTTTTTTCTATTTGTGCGCGGAGAATTTAGATTTCTGTGGGCCAGTCGATTATTGTCGACCGAGGCACGTCGACTATGTTTAATATATCTTTATATGTTTTTTATTTATTTATATAAAAATTCCAATCAGTATTCTTACTTTCAAAATTCAATAATTTATAGTTTTTATGCCTTAAAAGTATTCATGAAATTAAATTCTTATACACTAATACCACTTCTATGACTGCAGTCTTTTAAAAAACCTTTTCCTAAATTGTACAAAACATGTTTATTATAATTTTGAAATCATGAGTTTCTTTATTTTTATTAATATTTAAAGTATAATGATTACTTTTTAGATTTATAGTAGCTGTTATTATACAAAAATCATTTCTAAAGCCCGATAAATAACGGTATTATTAAATTAATTTTATTTTCAACTTGAAAGCTACCAATAGTCTCAATAATATGATACCATAAAATTTTGAATTTTTCACCTGGTTTTTAACAGAACATTTCAACAAATTTAAATTCGCAGATATATTTCTTTAACTAGTTCAAAATTCAATTGCACAATATCTGAATCAATTTATTTTCAAAAGTTTTAACTCTATATTTCAAGTGATATTATTTATAGGAAGGCTTTAAACTTTTGATTTTCTTAAATATTGTGTTTTTTTTAAGTACTCACAGATATTTTGAATCAACATTAATATTTTCCCCCCTATATTTTTCTTTAACTAGTCTTAAAAATATTTCAAAATTTTTTTGCATTTAATGTAAGCTAAAATTGTATGTATAATCTTTCAACACAGTGGACGTTTTTTTAAAATGGCTCTAGTCTATATTGATCAGCAGCAGTTCATATAATATTGACTTAAATTCCACTAAAATTCTTTTTTTTTATATATTTAAATATAAGCATATATGCACGATTTAATATATTTATAAGATTACACGAAATAAAAACATTTGCAATTTGACTTATTCAAAATATTTTAGATTATTGCAAATCGATCGTATTATCTATCATTGAATATTTTGTAAAAAATTTTATAATATAACATTTACATATTTTCTCAAAATTTCTTACGCTTTAACTCGGTATTAGACAGGTACGTGGAGAAACGGAGGAGCAAAGAAAGATGTTTAGAAAAACATAAATTTGTTACCCAATCTCTCTTGCTTCACTTTAATCGCTTAAAACTTAAAATCTAAAAATGCAGTAGAATGATCGTAACTTAAAGGCGAAATTGAAATAAGACGAAATGTACAGTGCTTGTTCCTTTAACGTATACTTGATTTGATAAGAGTTATATCTATAATATTTCTTGTTTTTATTCTTTTGAACAATAACTTATTTATATATTGTTAAGAGTATGAAAGGCAATAAAAAAATTAAAATATTATTCACAATACTAGTAATATGAGCTCAATCAATAATCGTTTGCATTTTTCATGGTAAATTTTGAAACATAACACTCTTAAATCAATGAACAGAAATGCAATATTTGGTCAAAAAATAGACCATGAAGGGAAGACGAATAATAGAAAGAGATTCTGTTTATTTAAGCTTTATAAAGTCTCATAAATTTGTAATAATTTGTATAGAAACGTTTAGTACAAGACATAGTAATTAACGATGATTTTCTAACAGAATAAAAATGGTAATAAAATTTCTGATAATCGATGAAAAAGTGTGTTTAAATTTCAAAATTATCAGAATTTATTAATAAAGTATTTAAAAAATATAAAGATTGAAAGTTTTAAAATCCAATTGAAAATTATTGAATCTTGTAGAAGAATTTCTAAACTATTCTTATAAAATATCTTAATTCTATTTAAATTTCAATATTTCCAATAGATTACCAATATTACTAAAAGATGAAAAACAATTTTTTAAATAAGTATCTTGTATATTTTTATCTGTAAATTCTGTAAATAATGTACATGAATTCGTATATGTTCAAGTGTATATTAAATTAAAAAGATAGATCAACTTTTAATGATTATGTACTTAAATATATCGTGTTATTTTATTTTATAAGCTTTAACAATATTATATTAGCAGTCTACTATAGTTCAAGTCAGCATTAAATCTATAATGTTTATTATCCTGTCGGAGGTTAAATATTAACAAAGTTATATTTAGCATAAAAAAATTTCTGTTATAGAAAATAATTATTTTAAGAACATAAAAAATTGCATATATATGTTCTAATAGATGAACTATAATTATTCATTTTCTGCTATATATATTAAAATAAGAAATGAAAAAATATTTAATGGTTATTTATAAAGAATTAATTATTCTATTCAATTTGACTAATATTATTTTAATAATAACTTTCAATTGTTTATTTAGCATAGAACCAATTCTAGAAATTTATTATCGTGATTTTATAGAAGATTATTTAAATTTTACAGTGACTGAAAATTTACTTAAAATAAAAATTTATCTCACCTTTTTTTAATTATTTAATACATTTATTGAACTTTGATATAATAAACTATTATTGTTTGAGATATCACTTAAATTCTTTAATAATAACACAAAAGAGAATACAGTTAATTTCAGCTTTATATTCCAAACAATTAAGTATCCGAGTAGGGTCTTCTTGACGAGTTTACGAAACCGAAAATTTTAAGCATTATGAGGCAATCATATGATACTTTTATTTTATCTAGTTTTCTATATACTATTTAATATAAATGAAACATATATATATAATAAGATTAATAAAAGAAAAAGCTTATGTATGTATAAAAATAGACAAATTAAAGGGAAAAAATCTGTGACCTTATGAGAAATTATGTATATCATATTGTATTACCGGAGTTTCATTTTCGTTAGATAAATAAAACGAATAAGAATATCGTTTTTCTATCTTGTATTTGTAAATTTATTTATTACATATTTAGATCGACAAATTAATTAAGATTTATTATTATTAAAGCATAAATGTCATAGAAAATTATGAAAATTGTGCTAGATCTAAGTATTAAAAATTAATTTTTCACAAAGAAAAAACGTAGTAATTGCATTTTCTAAATAGTACAATTTTGTATTTTACTAAAATTTTTTTTAATAATTTTATTTATATATATCAATGATTTTGAAATTAAACAATTTTTATACTTTTATTTTTTCAAATATATATATATATATTTCAATATACTTTAAATTAACATGTTTTAGTACTTATTATATTCCATTTTATATTTTATACTAATTTAAGAAAGTAATCATTTTTAAAAAATGAAGTATGTAATTTAATTTTAATATTGCATCGAGTAAAGACTCATTTATGGTATATCTAATGCAGGTAAGGAAAGTCAAAAAGTTGGTAAGCGCTGTCAATTAAATCTGAGCCAAAAGTGTGAAATCTACGTGTGCGAACGACAGACACTTATCATTCCATTATTTCCGTAATAATTTGATGTTAGAGGGCAAAGTGAAAGGAACTAGTGCTTCGTTCCGCCAAGTCATTTCTGCCTCAACTAACGAGTGCCGAGAGACATCTGACTTGTTAATTTTTCGCGCATAAATTTGCAATGCTTCTCGTTCTCACTTGTCTTTCATTGAATCTGTAGAACCACCATAGTCCTCCAAACTGGCCCTGAGCCTTCAGGCTATGTACATTCAAATATCATACATACGAACAGCTTCGTACTAACTTAGATTCTATCCTGTTTTCTTTTCGATCTTCTCTTTCCTTTTTTATATTATTTATCTTATAATTAAAGATATTTAATTCTATTACTTCTGCAACTAAAATACATTCAAGAATAGGCGGATAAAGGAATAGAAAGGAGTAGAATTGTTATTTGGTAATGAGTGACGAATATTTTCGAAGAAAATATATTTTTGTTTGTTTTATTTACTTAATCATATGAAAAGAATACTTGGCTGAATTGTATTATCAGATCATGCAATTATATTTAAATATTATAATTAAATTCTATATAATTAAATATAATTTTTTTTTAATTAAATCCATATATATATATATTGATGAAGAATAAAACGAAGCGAATTATTTTCAATTATATATATTTTATTTTATATAATTGTTTAAGGGGATGGATTAAATTCTTAAATATAAAATAGTTATTATAAACATTTATATACTAAACGTTTATATAAAATATTTTTTATTATTCATTTTTTAATTATCTTAACGATTTTAGGTTTTGCTATGTTAATGGAAGGATTATATGTTTTGGTGTGATATAAAACTTCACAAACGTATCATTTTATTTGAAAAAAATATTAAAGAAAATTATTCTCTGTGAAAACCGCCTAATAGACAGTGCCATCTATAAAATTATTCTAATACATTATTTTATTTGATAAATTTAGGAAACAATATAATACCTTAATTCATTAAAAGAATGGAATCTAAATCATAACTTAGATAAATTTTATAAATGAATATATTCATTCAAAAGTACATATCTAAAAAAAAACTTTATTTTTCTTAAATAGTTTTAACTTCTAAACTGAATAAATTATATACCTCCATAAATTCACAATTTAATACTTTAGATTGAACTTAAAATATTCTTAAGTTTGATTTTTTTTTAATCAGTAAAAGTAAAATAAATTTATATTTTTATTGTTACATGTCTAATTGTGTTAATGTAAAATTATAACTCAGTCATTATAGTACTCATAATCATTTTCTAAATGTAGAAATATAATATAGTGTATGCTGATTTTTAATCTTTTTTTTAGTAACGTTAATATTATATAAATAATTAAATACTTTTGTATATGTATCTGTATATAGATACAGGACAAAGCCTTGGAGTTGTATTCGTTTTAGTCGACCCCATAAGAATATTCATGACGGATGCAGCATAGCCTGCGGCTAAGAAAGAGAGAAAGCAAAATGAATGCACTAATGTCGTTTGGCGATTTGAAATATTCAACGACAATTCAAGCTGTGCGACGCGCGAATCAGAGTTTAATGGACGTTCGAGCGTCGAACGATTCAGCAATTTCACTCTGCATTATTTTGCTCTTTCTTTGATTTTGTTTGGTTCCCTGAGTGGTTTCTTCTGCTATATTTTCAGTCGGATCAATTTGTTTATCTCCATAGACAGATTTATATTTGTGAGCAGTACATGTGTGCATGTATATCTAAATTGAAAGTAAAAATATTGTGTGAATTGTGTTTTAATACGATTCCTTTGGATGTAAATCGTTTCATTTTAGCATTTAATGAAATTCACTATTTTTAGTTTTTTCTAGAAAAGTTTACAAATTACCTTTTTAAAATATATTAAATGAATATTTAAACAAATCAAATCTGAAAAATTATATGTACAAAAGAAATCACATTTGTTTTAGACTTCCATTTGCCAAATAATAATAGATATTTATAAATAATTTTAAATTTTAACTAGAAGTCAAGAAATTTTTAGATATTACTGAACCTTATAGTTTATTCTGTATTAATAGTATATTTTTTATTTTTACAAAGGTTAATATATTATTTCTTCTATTTTAGGTGAGCAGAAGTATAATAATTAGATGATATGCTTATTTCTTTGAAGTGGAGGTTCCTGGTAAGTGAAATACATACTTTTGAGTTTCTATTTTTGATAAAATTACAATCACTTGCAAGTTATATAAAATCAAGATTATGAAATATTATTTTATTTCAGTTGTATTTATTGTAACACAATTGAGATTAAATTATTTTATTTGCAATGTGTTATATATTTATTTTTTAATTTTCTTTTTTTCTTTTGTTGAATTAACTAGATTTTATTGCTTAATCAAGAATATTTAATTTAAATTATAAAATTTATAACACATATATATTAATTGTATGTAATTTATCAATCTCCCATAAAACATTTCCATTTTATGACGTAAATAATTTATATATATCTTGCAAACAAGGAATTGATGAACCAAATAGTTGAAAATCATGTAAATAATAGATAATATATCTAGCTGATACGCTGTTTTTAAAAAGTGTCACCAGATAATCGAAAAAAACTAGAGAAGAAGAAAAAGTGCGGTCCATTCTCAAGAGGCTGTGAGATGCCGCAAACTGGTAGCTCTATCGGGGTTGTTCTCTTTCACAAGTCCGCTCTAAACAAAGATTTAGTCCGAGCGTCGGTACCAGGGCCCCTGTAAATATACGTTCATGAGCAAGAAGACGTACCGAGAACGAGAAGCACACTCTAGGACTCGAGAGGACCCTAGTATTTCAGAAGCCTAATTAGAGTGTCGACATTGCCACATTCCAAGTCAAGGACAGAGGGAGATAAGTGGGATGACATGTGCTAGCGATAGAGCAAAAAGGTTTTTTTGCTATGTGTCGTAAAAAGTTCGTTTCTCTTGTTTTTAGGTACGGAGTTTATCCCCTTTATCTTTCTACCTTCGCTATTTCAGAGAACCGCATCAACGTTTTCAAAATCCAACGCGTACTCCGGAATTCTGAAATATAATATTGCATTTCAGCACGTAATAAAGAACTTTGTAAACTTTTTGGAATTTCGTTAAGTAGTTTCTAACTTGGCTAAAATCTTAAAAGTCTTTCGCGCTCTGAGACTTGTAAGTTACAAAAACTAGAAAAGTCATAATTACTTACTATTTCTTTATATTACTTTCAAAAAATAAGTTATTCTATTTAAGTTAGAGTATATTCTATAGAAGATAAATCAGAGAAAATTTTTAATTTACAAGGAAAATGTTCATAGTTTTCATATTAAAATATTAATAAACAAATAATTAAATCAGCTAAGTGTCATTAAATCAAAATATTATGAAAACGATGAATTAATTATATTTAAAAATTATTTTACGATATTATTTTGTATAAATTAATTCATTACATAGGACCATTTAATAAGTATATATTTGGTATTATTAGATTTATATTTAAAAGCTATTAAATAAATTTTTATATAATAAAAAATACATATTTAAATATAAGAAAATATAACGTTTAAGGTTTTTTATTAAATATCTCAAACTGAATTAGATAGTCAATTTTATAAAAATTGTAAGATACAAACAATAATAATTTCGGATATATGTTTCGAATTATTCTAATTTTATTGTTGAACCAAGAGTTAGATCAATATAATTTTCATTTTGCTTGCAAATTTATAAATTTTTTATTAACTATGCCGTAATATTTGATATTATTAAGTATTAGTCAAAATATATTGATTTCAAAAACTAATTTTTCTAAAAAATCTTATTTTGTGATAACTAAAAAATAAATAGAAATATTTCTTAATAAAAATTAGGTTGTAATACTATGAATTATTTGAATAAATTTCTCCTAAATAAATAAATTTATTCTTAATTCGTTATTATTTTCTAGCACAGATTTTTATTTTTCAATTTTAAACTTATAAAAACCGGTACTTTGTTTTATTTTTAAAATGAGGAAAATGAGGAATGTTTCTATAAATTTTACATTTTTATTGGTTCTATAAAATATTAAATTGAAGATCCTTTTCTTCAATTTCCGCTTTTATATTATAAAATTTAACTCAAGTTTTCTTTTTCCAATTTCGAATATGCATTGGGATTATACGTATTCAATGAAATTCACTTGTATTTTTTTATTTTTATTTTTTTTTTAAGTTGTATAGATGTTATCTTAATTATTCAATTTATAATAAATTTCAAACATTTTTATGAAAATATGAAAATTAATTTTACTAATGAAGAAAATTATTTAAGTAAATAAAACGTTTAATTTTTAATGTCTTCTGAGCATAATTTTTATCTATTTTTATAATACTTTACTTTGTTACTGTGGCGTAAATTTATTTTAATAGTTTATATTATTGTATAACTGATTATCTTAAAATTATTGAAAACATAATATAAAAGAAGTCTAGAAGAAATAAGCTTGGGTGCTGTGTTTGTATGACATTTTTATAAGGATAATAAAAGAAATAAAAGCATATATTTTAGATAAAATAATGAGAAATTTTTTGTTTTAGGTATGATATCATACGATATAGAATCTTTAAAATTTTAATTTTTATCTAAATATAACGCAATAATTTAGAATATTTTAAATGAAATATATTTGATTTAATTCATCATATGAAGTAAACAAGGTAAAAAGTATTATTTTTTTTATAAAAATCAAAATAAATTATTAACAAATTAAAAATTAAATCAATTGAAAATATACATATATATTAATGTAAAATCTGTCAGTATTATACTGAAGAAAACTTCAACCAAATAAATCAATGAAACATATTGCTATACACATAAACACACACGTACGGAGAACCCTCATACCGGACGAGTTAAAATAAAAAATTCAATTACCATCTATTGAAAACTATTTAAATGATCTTGTTTTGTTACTGTTGCCTAGAAATTAATCATAAATTAGAAAAGGAACAGAGAAGATGAAGAAGAATCCGCCTGTGCGAATTCAAAACCCTGATGCGTATAATTTCAGCGCGCATTGCATTAGTGAGCGAGTCACACTCTCTCCCACCCGTCAGGTTTCAAGAACTCATGCAATTTGTGCGGTAAGGGAACTATGGTGCGCGGAAGAGTTGGAGAGGGAGGAAGGCACAAGATTCGCCGTCTGCGGAAGTGAAGGAAAGTGGGGGAGGCTGGGCTTTCAAGAGGCGGGTATAAGTGCCGTTCCATGTACAAGCATCTCTGGGACCTAGACAACTTCTCTATTGCTCTCTCTCTCTCTCTCTCTTTTCCACTATAACATCTATTTACCTCTATCTCTTTCCCCTTCCTCTTCTACTCTTTATAGCTTCTTTTAAGCACCCTCTTTTTACTCTTGAACGCTATCTCGTTTCATCTTGTTCAGCATTACATGCCGTCACATATACTCTTTCATTTTTCCCCTTCCTTTTGTTTATACATACATGCATTTGTGTATCATCGTATCATACATTTATGCATATGCATATTGTATATGGATATACGGGTGAGGGATCGGGTAGTAAACATGTCAGTTATTTTATTCTAGGTTTTCCTATCTCTTTCTATCTCTCTTTCTATTCCATCTGTATACTCGTCTCTAGATCTTTCTATCTTTCTGATTCCCCCTAAGGGTTATGTCGGGATCTAGAGCCTCTCTTGGTAGATAGTTGAGCTTTTGTAGGTTAGGGATGAATTGTAAACCTGAGATCCTCACGGGCAATGGTAACATTGGTGATGCGCCCTTACGTACTTGATGCTAGCGTCACTTCCGCTTCAAGAAATTCTATTTTTTATTTTGAATATCCCTCTATTTTTCCATTACATTTTTATCATTTGAGTAAAATTTTTTTTTAATAATTTTGTTTAAATATTTTAAATACATATTTCGTAATCATTCAAATCAAAACAAACCTAATATACTTGAGTATTCAAAAACTTAATCAACTAATCTTAAAGGGTGGTTAAAATTTCATTTATTTCTTGATAAGTAATATTTTAATAAAATATTATAATCAAATTATTGAATGCATATATTTATGTTTAGCAAATATATGGTATTACTTTATTTTTACATTTCAATGAAATATAATTTTATTTAAACAGTCGATTAAAATAAGTTCATATATACATTGATCATACGTATATACGCATTATAATAGCAATTATATTAATGCAAGCAGTTGTTTTATAACGTAATAAATTTAGAAATTTTACATATTTAAATAAATAATCAGAAACAACTAAAAACAAAAAAACATTCATTGCAATTTATAATTTTTATTTTAAATAAATTCTTTGAAATTTTTTTGAAATCTTAAAAAAATCTTAAGTTTTAAGCGTTGAATGTACATGTATATATAATTTAAAAATTGTGTAATTTTTTAGATTTTTATGAAAAAGAAAGTGTAAATTATATTTTAAGAATATTAAACTAAATTAATTTACTAAATTAAAATTGTTAGTTAAAATACTAAATTATTCGAGGTAATATCGTGATGTAGTAAGAGCTATTTTCTACATTTTACTAAATCCTTCACATCTCTCTGTCTTCTTGTTTCTCTTCTCGTCTTTCTTACTTCTTATCTTTTACTTGAATACAAATATTCCTTTGAGTATTATATTCTCTAACTTAGAGTGAGTCTGCATTATGTAGAAATAGTAGCACATATGTATTTTTAATCCACTTCAGAATATTTACGATCTAATTTTGGGCCTGTATTATGCACCTTCAAAATTTTTGCTTTTGTCGAAAGCTTGGGATATCAACGTCATCGAGATGAGTGACAAGTTGCCCTTGTAAGCTGATAAAGTTGCGCTATTGTCGAGATTGACGGCAGACTATGGCAGAGAAAATTCGAACATTTTCCTCTTGGCTTCTTCTTTAAGCCAACCTTATTGTATCGTAAAAATAAGAAAATTATTTTAGAAAGTATATAATGTTGAAAGATAAATTTTTATGACAAATGTATTTTAACGAGTTTTTATGTAAAATAGATATCTAATCGAGGAAAGTGGTGTATTATAATTTTATATTAATTTTACTGTATTAGTATAAGTATACTATTATAAAACAGTATATATTTACTAAATGAAATATTGAAACAGAAAATAATATTTCATATTTTTAGTAGAGTACATATATCATAATTATCCTAAGTTTATTTGGTAGTAGTCATCCGAACTTCGCAAGTAGGTTGGAAAGAAACTTTTGATGATTCATTAATTTTACATTTTATTTTGAATTGGAATTATTTATGTATTTTCGGCAATATACAAAATTTTAATACTGGCAATAATTTTTCAATCAGATTGATGAAACTATTACTCTTTATGTTTGAAATAAATGGAATCAGATTTACTATTCTTTAAAAAATAGGATTATAATTTGTATTATAATAAAAATTATATTAAATTACTAAAAATAATATTATAAATGATGCTTTCAAACGTATGTAGTCCTTATAATGTACCACAATTATGTAATTATTACTGGCTAAAAATTTTTTTTTAGTAAAATTACAATAAAAATTACAGAAGACGGTAAAAAATATTCGTTAATTATATCAAATCAATACATTTTCAATGACAATATCACGAAAAATACATTATTAAAAGAAGAAAATTTTATCATACAGTTAACTGCCTTATGTAGAAGAAAAATAAAGTATCTTCATACATAGTACTGGTAGCAGCTTGGGTGAGAGTTTTAATGAATATTTTATGCCCGGTTTTCCAGATGAAAGACAAATTCGATTCGCACTCATGATTCCAGAGCTCACCCTGCGCTCTTGCATCCCCTTCATTACATTTTCAAACCCCTTCCCTATGCCAACAGCAGTTTATACACCATAAATCCTCCTTTTCATCTGTGCGTTTCATATCTTTTATTAAATTAGTTTTTAATGAAGGCCATTGCGCGCGCACACGAAAAGGCGTAAGCGCTGAATAACAGGCGAGTGCTGTTACATGATATTCCGTAATTTATGCACAATAATTAATTGAACGCATGCTCAATCTATTACCCCTGCGGTATAACTGTTATATCATCTGTTAAATTACTAAGTAATTGCGTTATACCTTTTGTTTTTTAATGGAAAAGCCATAGTACAGATTCTTTAATTTTAATATCATTAATTTATATATAAATTTATACAAATAAAAGTGTTTATATATTTACTGTTATTTTTTGTATTTATTTACAAAATACTTGTTTTAAATTTTCAAATAATTTAAATCTAACCATTAGTATTTATTATATCGCGTAATAAAAATAAAAGTATGTCTCTTACAAATATATGTATTTGTTTTTGAAAGGCTAGTATTAACAACCATCACAACAATTTTTAATAACTTATTTACATAGGCATTAATGAAAAAATATATTACGAAGGGAGGAATGAAGGAAGAAAAAGAAGTATATCAATTAAATGAAAAGCTTGTCAATGAACGAATTGTCACGAATATTTACGGATTTATATTTAAAATGAAGAATAATCAATATATTTGTATGCGTAGAATACCAGTGAGCATAAATGCATCTCAAAAAAAGAATAACGAACTACGATTGGATAATCTAATCGATATGCATCAAAGTTTTGAACTCATTCGTGCGCGTGTCATTCTTTGTAAGTGTATTAATAGAAAAATAAATAAAACCAAACGCAATGGGCATATAAAATGGAGAATTCTACAACTCCTTCCCGCCCCTCTTTTTCGTTCCGCTTTATATCGACGTATCGATGTAATAAATCACCAAGTGCGCAAATGGTGGTGGTGGCCTGCAGAAAAACCATCTCGAGCCATTTATTGTCAACGCTCGCCGCCGAGGCCTCTAACTTCTCTACAACGCAAAACCAAACCAGGGGCAGAAAGATGTATTGATACAAAGAGAACAAAAGAAAAGATAACATAGCAGGAAGTGATAAGGAAAGTACGAATAAAAGAGATATTTTATGTGTTAAAATAAGGATAAAACAAGTAAAGTGGTTTTTTTAAGAGTTTTTTATATCTTTGAGCAAAATTTTTAAGTAGAGTGTAAACCAAATTTAAAGAATATGTTGGCATCGAAGTAGCATTCATTTATTTAAATAACTATGAAATTGACTAAGGCTTTGAGAGTTTATTTATTTATTCATTTATTTAAATAACTATGAAATTGGCTAAGCTCTTATCATAAGAATAAATGTCTTATGATAAGAAGTTACTATAGTTTTGTATTTGTAATCTCTTATATTATTCATATAATATTATATTTTTGTAACGTACAATAAGTTAGTAGAATATAGAATTATTTAATAGATAATAATTCAATCAAGAATTTAATAAAAATATTTTTGATTAATGAACTATATTTAACAACATACGACATTCGTTTATTCATTATTTCATAAAATTTATAACAGTAAACAAAATTATAAAGAAAATATTATATTAGAAAAACTAATATAGAAATTTAGGAACTTAAAGTATATCTCGAATAAATTAATCAATATTAATATAAAGTAGCTTATATTAATTTGAATTTGAAATTCAAGGAATATTTAAAAATTCATATACTGTTAATATATTACTAATATTTAGTTCTGATCTCTGAATCTAATCTTTTTTAATTAAATAATTAAATAATCTTTTATTAAATGTAATAATTTTTTATTTAGTAGTAATAATTATTCATCCAACATAATAATATTTTAATCCATTATTAATAATTAAAGCAGTAGTCTATAAATTTATAAAAAATGAATTTCTTTTCAACTTCATTATGAATGAAACGATAAACGTTATTTTTAGTATAGTCGTAAAATAACATTTTAGCATTTTCTCGACAAAAATAAATATTAGCATATTATTATATTTTACATACAACAAGAAAAATTTAAAGTATTCATAATTTAAAAACTTTCGAATAATAATGAAAATATAAGTTATACTAAATAATACGTAATATATCTATAATTTTCTAATTAAATTGCATTGAAGTTAATATTTTTTAAATAAGTCATGAAAAATTTCTTAATAATATATTTAATAGAATTATTTTCATAAATAAACTTTGAATCTTAGCGCTGAAAAGAACAGTCAATTGGACATTGGTACGTACAAGTCAATAGAAGACAAATAAATATCCTTCAAGAAAGGAAGACAAAAGAGCAAGAAAATTCCTGATTTAGATAAATCAAATTCAAGTTTATAATGTGGAACCAAAAAACGGAATACATGAAAAACGCCCGATAAAGTGAAGCAATGTAACGATATACAGAAACGTATCACGCGTTCACAAAAGTTGTTGACTCCAGAACTCTTACTATGATGTCTTTTGTATTAATTGAATAGCTTTAAATTATCAGTAGAGGTTGAATACATAAGAGTATATGAAATGATGACCAAGAATAACGCACAATAAATAAGTGGGTTCTGTGGTTAATAACAACGATTACTGGCTACGTTGTTGCCATCTCAGTAATTTTTACAATTATTTATGCATTCATTCATCAGTTTATTAATTTATGTTTTTCATACAAATGTGCATAAAAGTTTCGTTAGATTCAAACTTAATTGTACTTAATAAATTTTAAATAGTCAAAATTTATAAAATATTAAGCATGTTTTTATCTGATATTTAAATATAAAATTTAACCTGCTTAAAATATGCTTTGTTTTTATTATTTATTAGGAAAAATGTTGATAATATATGCTAACCATTAAAACATTAATATAATAAGAAATATTAATATAATAAGAAATGAATAATATAATAAGCTAACTTTCAAATTTATGAGATTCTAATAGAAAAGTATAAATTATAAAATTTTAAGAGAAATACCATATTAATACGATTGCATGTTTTATTAAAAATTAATTAATTCCCTTATTTTTTTCTGAAACTTATTACCACTCATCTCTTTCCTAATTTATATATTTGAATAATACACGATATAGTTAGACACATATATGTATTAATAAAAATTAAAATAAATATAAAGAAAATCTATATCATAGAAAATTTTAGCATCAAGTGACTAAAAAAAGTTTATGCTTACATAAGTTGTTTTAAAGTACAATAACATATTGTTGAATCATATTTTTAATACAATTTTAGTTAGTATAAAGAAATAATTACATATAGTGTATATTGGTTTACAGAATATATATTAATATACAGTAATATTTTTAAAATAATACGGCAATATAGAATATCACTAAACTAATTTATAATTTCTAAAAATTCTTTAAATTTTTTTGAATTACGAACATTAATTTTCATGAAAAATATGTATTGCTAATAAATAAATAAATTCAAAATTATTACAAGATTTAAATAGTCTATATATCATAGCCTAAAATCTATTATAAATTTTACATTGAATAGTAAATTTTATAAAGTTTTGAAAATAATATAATTACATAAATGAATATTATTGGATATTATGTTCATTTATAAATTACTAAAAGAAAACAATTTTCATTTACATAAACCTAATTAAATTAAAAATAATTTATAAATATGTTTATTTTGTGCTAAAAAATAATTTTATATTACATTATGATATTTGAGTTGAATAATAAAAAAATATTGTCTATCTAAATAAATTGATGAGATTTTTATTTCTAATTTTCATTACAATCAGAAAACAAGTTTAGGATTCATAATTACAAATTCTTTTTAAAGAGATTACCTACGGAATACTACTTATAACTTCAGAAATGAAGCTACTTGAATAAGTTTAGTAAGTAAGTAGGTAAAGTTAAGATATAAGATGGAAATGTGTATGATAAAGTCTGGAGAATACTGTCAACTACTACTTACCCTACATATTATATTGTATAATATTATATTATAAATATATATGAAAATTATTATGAGGATAATACAAAATAAACGAATTATAATAAATAATTTTAATTGTTTTTAATTGCATCAATTTTTAATGAATTTCAACTTTACTAAACTTACAAAGTACTAAATTATATATTTTTGTTTTAAAAGTTTTTATTATTAAAAATAAAAATTTTTATTTATAAAATTTTATTTATAACACGCATATATATATGCTTTTAATAAAAATTTTAAAATCATAGATTGTATATTAATTTCGATATAATGTTATATGGTATTCGTGGCATTAAATGAAGTCATACATTGATAAAAGTACTTATCATGTAATTTTTAATTATAATTAATAATTTATTAATGAAATTGATTCGAAAAATTCTTATATTTAAAATATAAATATTAGCATAAATCTTTTATTATTATGTATTAATTTCTCTTCTTTAACTTTAAATATACAAATTTTGGTAAGTAAAAAATGGAAAGAATTTTTAGCGATTAAGGTTCACTGACATTTAATTCAAAAGAATAGAGTATCCACATAATCTGAACTAGAAGAAATATAGACAACAGATAGATAAAGAAAAATTAACGCTTTAAAAATTATTTGTGAAATGTAATTAATTTTTAAAAATTTTTAAAATCGGGTGGTAATTAAATTGCATGAGATTAGATCAATTGCTTTTTGTAACTAGAAATATTTACAAATCTAAGTACTAATTGAGAGCTTAATTATCTAAATGCCTCTTTTGTTTTAGAAACATATATATAAATTAAAAATAATAGAAACTTTATTTGATTATTAAACAATTACGTATTAATTTAGAGAATTAGTTCAAATTTTATTTTTTAAAGTTTACTTTTACTATTTTTTTAGCGTATTCAGTGTGTGAATAGAAATTCGAAAACTGTTTTTTTATCTAAATTTCAAATTAAACGCAATAATGATAGTTGATGTAGTTAATATATTTAATGCAACTATGTATAAGATTCTGGATGTAAAGTTATTTCAAAAAATCTAATTTAATGCAACTGGTCTTCATAAAATTTATATCATTATACTTATCATTTTTATTTATGATGTATAGTAAAAAAGATTTGGTATTGTTATAAAAATGATAATAGCAAATAAATAATCTTAACAAGAAGCATCTGTGAAATAAGGCGAATGAGTCAAAGGGGAAACGAAACAAAAGAATATACAGACGGATAAATATATACTAAGGTAGGTACATAGAGAGAAATTGAGGGAGAAAGAGAGTTAGAAATTAGGAGGGAGATAGTACGTATTCGAGGTCCTTATAATCAAATTTGATAGTCGTTGAATTGGGGTCGATCGAGCATCCTTTCCTGAGTTTCCCACACGCGCCTTTCGCCGCACTACGCCGCCTATTATTTCCGGCCGAGATCGTATACCGATTCTTCGAGTTCGTTCAATTATCGCGAGTCGGTCGACTTTCTACGAGAGAAATTTGATTATTTGGCTATTCGACTGTCTTTCTTTCGTTTCGTTTCATATTTAAACGTCGCAACTATGCGCACGTGTCGCTGCTTACTAAATAAAATGGGGAATTTACGCTTCTACGATTTTAATAAATATCTATTTTGAAAATTATTGAATTAGGATATCGAAAAAAATATGCTACTTTTAAGTACACATCATTATATTTTATTACTTGTGTTTTTATGTAGCATAATCTTACAATTCTTGAAATAATTTAAAATTTATATTATATTGTATTGTTACGTAGGTTTTTTTAATTTTCTTTCTGAATTTTAATATTAATTTTAAAACTAAATTAAGTATTGAATAGAGACAATTTATATTTGATAATTTAATACTAGTATTTTATTTATAGAAAATTTTATAATTTTGAAATTCATATTTTTTATTTGACTAGAGTATGTAAATAAATAACTTCAGTTCTGTACATATTTTAAACAGTATGAATGATCTTTTTTGACGAGAATAAATATAATAAACGTATTGAGATTTTAATTTTCCATTTCAAAAAATATACACATAGACTGAATAATTTTTTTGTAAATAGATAAAATATAAATTGCCTTGCCATTTCCCTTCTGACTGTTGAAGCAACTAAAATCTGAACTTCGTGTTTTAATCCCCGATGTATTTCTTACTTTTTTACTTCTATATTTCGTTAAACATAAAGCATTAACTTTTCGTCACGTTTTTGTAGTTTTAGTAGAACTTACTCGCCAAGTTTTCCGCGACGGGATTAATGGATTTTTAACGTGAAATTTATTTTCGGTAATTTCGCCGTAAGCACACGTGCCCGATTGCCTTTATTTTTATGATTGATGGTGAAGAGGGATCAAGATGCAGAAAAATCATTTTTTCGCTTATTTTTCTCTTTTCGCAAAAAAATTCAAGCAATAAGTACTAACAAACAACAAAAATGGATTTATAAAAGCTTGTGACTATAGTGTAAATCTCAATTTTGTTGGTCATTTGTAAAATAGAGAAAAATAACAAGCTACGTACAGACATACACGTCAGTGCGAAGCTTTTTAATGGACCAATAGTTTTCGGTGCTTGGGAAATTTAATAGTTTTGTCTTTTTTAGCAGCATTTTCATGACCTCCATAACCACAAATAATACGCTCTACATTGTATCTTTATTTTTTCCTTTACCTTGTGGCGATCTACCACTCTCTACTGGCTTTTTCCCTATAAGAATTGGCTACGTCGAAAATTTGAACACGGGTGTACCAATAACGATCATTCCGTGTCGCTTGATGGGACTGCAATTTCAGATTCTGGGATAGTCCATTCAAGGAAAGGGACAAGACCTTGTGGTATCGAGGTTCGGCTATAAGTGATTACGTAGCCCGGTACCGCTTGAAACCGTAATTAATACCGAGTCGCTTCGTTTGAGCTTGTAACTTACGAGCTTGTCTGTCCATGGTTTTACGCACAGACCCGCGCCTCCGGAATTACCAACTGAGTGAAACTACTATACGCGTCGTTCGAGCACGTGGATCTATTATGAGTGACTCAACCATGTATTATCAACTCCAGTTTCCTGTTACTTTCTAGCTTTTCCAGCTATTACTTTTTTGTTTTGATTTTTGTTTTAATGTGAACTTTAACTGCTTTAATTATCCCTTTGAATGCTACTACTGATGAATAATACAATAATTTTGAGTATAATATTTGTTTAATTTGAAAAAAAAAATTCGCTATTAAAGTAATGCAGCGATATATTTTGGTTGTAAATATTAGCGTAAAAAAGCGTCAAAATCATAAATTCACCTGTTATACAGTTTAAATAACATTTATTTTAGTTAGTTTGTCTACTAGTTTATCTACTCTTGTACTTATATTTTCATCATTTTTTACTTATTTGTATCATTTGGAAACAATCTTAATAAAAAAATACAGATTTGCTCCAAATACTACTCAACTTCATACTTGACTTGCACACTCATCTTGTCCTGTACTTCTTTCTTAAACACTTATTGTTCTAATAAATTAGACTTACAGCTTTTTCTAATTTTAATCAATTATCTTCTTGTTTTTTCCTTCTCTATACCAGTACATTTTATACAGAAGACATATTTTTTCTGTGCTCTATCATCTTTTTATACGTTTTAATACGAATATACATATAATATAAAATATGTTAATATGAAATAAACATTTTTACTGATCTAAGCAATCTTGATAATACATTAATAATATTGTAAGTGGAGTTAAGAATCAGATATTATAAATTAATATTTACACATAGATAACGAAATATTTTAAAGGTTCGTAATACTTTAGACTTATTTTTTTCTATTTTATGAATTATTTTTATAATCTGTGAATATATAATTTATTCTTTATCTTTGAACGTAGTTGTAGCTTTAGTTAATAAATAAATATTCATGAATACTAATTTTATTAATCAAGCTTTTATAGTGCATTTTTTGAATTATTGTACAAAAAAGATCCATTTTCTATATAAAAGAGTGAAAAAAGTTTGAAAAAATAATACTTCGTTATTTTTGAACTAAAATAAAATATCTATTAGAAACTATAAGAAATGAAGCCAGCATCTACAAATAAAGCTAGCAAAAAATAAGTTTAAAAGTATTTAAAAAAAATTACTTTTAATTAAAGCTTTCATCGACCATATCAGTTATCAAACAAAAAAAAAAAGATAAATGAAAGTTTCTGAAACATCGATAAGAATAGGAAATTTTTAGTTATTATCGGAATAATTTTGTAACTTGCATAATTAATATTTGGATGTTGTTACTTTACAAAATGACTTCTCAGTGAGGTTTAGAACTTCATCAACCAATACTCTATTTCACCTATAAAAAACAAGTTTACAGTAAGAATAAAAGCGTTCATCTTCAGGTCTATACACTAAAGTTGAATAAGAGTCTCATGTACAAACATCACAACCACTATCATCCATGATTACAATCGCTATTGCCACTACCTGTACCCTCGCATTCTGTATGGTCAGCTACGTAAGATAAACTCCAATGTAACAATATAAATCAGACTAAACACGTTAAATAGATCATACAGGGAAAATTTATTTAAAAAATCAGATTTCCTAAAAATAAGCACAAAATATATTGTATCTTGATTGAGGTTTTGAATTGTCTTTTATTATTATCTTTATTTATTTATTATCTTTCCGATATTATTTTAAAAAATTTATGATTCTAGTAAATATTATGCTCATTTTTGAAAAATTAAAAAAAAATTTTAACTAATAATAATGAGATGTACGTATCATTTGCACAAATTATTTTGCTTTAAACACGAAGTAACTAGTATCACTTAATGTTACTTACGAATTTCAATGACTATAGATTCATTAAATATTAAATTTTGAAAATATCTTAAAATGGATTTTGAAAAATGCTTTTTTTACGTAAACATCGGAGACTAGATGATTAGTAGCTTTCAAATGCTGCTGGCGTATAAACAATACTCTAACCAACATGTAGTAGAAGTTTTGACAGATTTTAAACGAAGTCATTTGTCAAGAAGTAGAGTTCGAAAGTCAACGCGCGTTCACACGCAAAATACACAAGTTGATGCTGGATGCATTGAAAAGGGCCGCGGAGAGTCGCTCGAGGGGTTGGCCGTTCGAAAGCTGTATTCGTATTCGTGCACATAACGCGCCCTAGCACGGCTTCCTACGTATTACGCGACTATCGATTAAGCGCACAAAACCCTCTGCTTTGCTATAGGGTTGTGAGGGTGGCGAATGAAAAGATCTTCGGGGATGGGGTTGTCGACTCAGTTCGGTTCGGCTCCGCAATTAATATTATTTATTGACGTCTTAATCGGCCGGCTGGATCTAACCCCCGAAAGTCAGCCTCGCGCTGGTCCTACTGCTAGATGCTCTTGCGGTTGAGGTTGGGAGTGGTGGTTTCGCGTTAAAGAGGGTGCTTAACAGAGAACATGCGAATACCGATTTACGTAATGGAACTTGTATGGCCTGCGGTGACTTGTACGAAACTGTGGCGATCAATTAAAGTGAATTAAATGTGTATGTAGAAAATATTCGATAGTGCTGTTATTGGGATTTATTTTTTACTTCCTAAGTTTATGTTAGAGTGCAAGGTAAAGGATAAGCATAATTGCTAACTTTCGATAACATTTGAGAGTAAGATTTTTCATACGCACTTGTTACTACTTCGGTAAACAAGTTAATGGATATTTTTTCACCATCTATCTAGATATTTACTTTATAAAAGAAAAATATGTATTTTTTATTGCAACAGAAAAATGTAAATGTACTAGAAAATATATAAATGAAATATACTGAAATTTCTCGTAAATATTATAATTTACTTATCAATATATTTAATCTAATAATATCAAATTTATAATGAATTAAATGGAAACTTAAAAATGATGATATTACTTATATAAATAATACTGAATTATAAATAAATGGTCGAGGAATAAACGAATTATGAAGTATAAAGAAGATCTATACATTCTGAACAAAGTTCATACTATGTTCAAGTTTATAAAGAAAATTATGCAATATATCTACTTACCTATTGATAGGAATTTTGATTTTAATCGATGAATTCAAATTATTTTTATTTTTTTTTTTATCAATAATGAATTTTTAATGCACTCTATTGGCCGTATTAACAGAAAAATTTTCAAAGAAAATGCAAACTTATATAGTGATTAAAGTGTTATTATTTCACGATATAAATAAAATTGATCGTAATAAACTTCAATATCATGTAATATGTATAGATTATTATGAATATTTCTAATTTAGTTTTTTAAACTTGATTTGAAGTATTTACAATATTCTTTTCCTGTATAAACATCATAATGTTTTTGAGAGTCAACGAAAAATATTATTTCTTACATATGTAATTATTAGTATCTAAAATTTATTCAATGCTTTTTTTTAATCTTAGAAAATACTTATCCTACTTATAAATGATCTTATAACAGTCTAAAATTCTGATTTAAATTTCTTTTATTTGTAAGCAAATCTGATTATCTACTGTTACTCCTCACGAGGGTGCTCTACTTTTTTTACCCATTTATAGAACTACGCTATTTTACGACAGTTAAGTTCCGGGTCAGTTACCTGCCTAACTATAACATTAGTAGCTTACTAGTAGCTAATGAGTATAGAAATGCTAATAGCATACCCAAAACAAGGAAAATTTAATATCAATTAGAAATATAATATCAATAGCAATAATAATAACAATAAAAATAATATCAATATAATATTATAAAAGTTCGGTTGATTAATTCTTAGCAAATGTTTGTGTCTAAAAATGATTGTTCTTAGTTAAGAATATTTTTTAGGATATTTACAATTTTCCTTCGTTTTAAAAGCTTCTAGAAAATCATAAAATACATTCTTTATATACTTAATAAACAGATATTATTCAGTTCATTATTCGAAATTATTATTGTTTTAACTGAATAAGAAAAATAATTTTTTCAAAAATTAAAGGTTATGAGATATATGAAAGTTTGTAAATGAAGAAAAGTTTAATAATTTTGTAAATTATTTCTATAAATGGTTTTGGTAAAGTTTACTAATTAATTTCTTAATTATTCGTTTGAAAAATTAAAATCTGGTTAAAAATTTGGTGTACTACATGCTATATAATACAAATATATTCACAACACGAAATAAATTTGTAAAGAAAATCTTTAAATCCATTTTATCTAAAGTACATCAGGATCCTTAATTAGAAAGAAGCTTCTACCTATGTATTAGTTAAAAACGCTAAAAAAGTCGATCCAAATTTCTCTCGATACAAGTGTCATACTAGAATCTTACAGTATCAACCTTTATATATACATGAGATGCTGAAAACTTTTATCTACTTTTTATTTAACTTCATCTTCAATTTATTGAATTTAGTTTTAAATAAATGAACAGTTAGGGATAAGAAATATATATTTAGGTATAAAAATTAAAAATATTGAAAATATGTTTCAAAAGCAATTTTTATTTATAACATTTTTACTTGCTATCATAATTAATTAGAATAAATTATAGGAAATCAAATTTGAATTAAAATTATTATTTTAAATTAAATATAAAAAAAATAAACTTATTTGAAAATATTCAATTCTTAATTTTTAGAATGATAATCAATTTAAATGAAAAAGCATAAGATTATATAAAAATGAAAATTTGCAACAGATAAATTAAAGACATAAGTATTTTATTATGAAGAAAATTTGCGTTTTATAAAAAATACATTGCTTATGCTACAATATAATTATATAATATATTCAAATCATACTAAAATATCGATAATTATTATCAGTATAGCTATTATTATTATTTTTTTTTTCAGTGTTTAATCAATAATTCGTTTAATTGACAATATTACGAAAAAGTATCATCAAATTTAACTAAGTGTACATGAAATCTATACAAATATTTTTTTAAATATTTTAATGTTACACCGATTAACACAATCCAAAATAACGTATGAAATATTATATATTTGAACAGTTTAATGAATTTTGTTCATTGAATGAAAAAGATTTCATTCAATGTCTCGTTCGTTCAAGATTTTGCCTTTTTTTTAATCTTTTATTATTTGAATTAAAGTTTTAAGTTTGTGTATTACTTTGCTTGTATATGTAAACATGTTTATACGATACATTAAAGTAGAATATTTGAGTACATCTCAAAAATAGAAAACTTGAAATTCAAAAAATTATAAAAACTTTAATATAGCAGAGATTAAGAAACCTTAAAACGAAATAAGCAGACTCTTCTTCATTAAATATAAGTTGCTTATTTCGTGACAGAATTTAGAATACATCGAATTTTCACTCAAGATCATTCGCTAAATGGAAATTCTTTTAAAGTTACTATATCAAAAATGGTGTAAAAGTATGAAAAATAGTTTTAGTAGATCGATAAGTAAAAGTGATAGAACTAACAAAGATTATAGACATGTCAATAGAATAGGTCAGCAGTATTTTACACTAGTATTTAGACATGAACAATCTGCTTATTAAATGAATCCAGTCTTTACCCGCACCCGACAAAATCCATCCTGAAGAGATATTTTAAATATCATTTCAAATTTTTCCTTTGAATCGTGCCTATTATGAATTTAAAATTTCTACAAAACATAATTAAAATTTTAGATAAAAAAAAATCAACTTATTTCAAAGAAAACCAAGTTAAAATTTTGTTTCGAAAATATTATAACGATTATTTTTTAACTATTCACAAATTATTCACATCGAATTTTATGTGATCGATAATATAATTACATTGAAGAAACAGAAATAATGAAATTAATTAATAATATATATTAAATATATATAATAATTTAAAATTTTAAATATAAACATAATACAAGAAAAATAAAAATCAATTTATTTACAAGTAATGAAAGTTAAAATATGAAAGTCAGTGAATAAGTTAAAGTCAGTTTCCGAAAGAAAAAAGTACATTTCATACGTGCAAAATTCGAAACAGACCCAAGATCGAAGATTTACTTCAAAATTGAAATTCCGAGAGTTAAATTAAGGCTTGTACGCGATCACGTTTCATTCCTCCATAATCTCTGTTATTTTACAATATATTCTAACATTATTATTAAATATTTGCTAATATTTTTTAATAATAAATAAAATTAGTGTATAATATGTAAATTTTATTATTTTGATGCATTTTTTCATTTTTTTTTTCTAATAAATTTATTTAACTATTATGTCAAGAAAAAAAACAATAAATAATCAAAGATACTTATATAAATATTTTAATTTTAGTTATCAAGTACTATTTAATTATAACTATTTAATGTAATTCTTTATTTATATGCTTGTATAAATATAGTTTGCATATTTAACTCTGCCGAAAATTATTTTCTAATTCAAAAATATTTAATAAGAAATAAAATTTGCTTTAAAATAATAAATTAATTACTTTGAAATTATACTTATACCTAATAAAAATTTAATTCAATGTACTACTCATATAGAACGATTTTTTATGAGAAAGTAAATTTAAGTAAATTCGTAGGTTTAGGCTAGTAACAAATTACATAATGATATATTAAATAAGTTAATCAAAAAAAGAAAATGGTTTAAAAAGAGAGTAAGAAAAAACAATAGAAGTAAGATGAAAAGACAGAACAGAAATATAAAGAAAGGCTCTTCTATGTTGTGCTTGAATGCAGTGAAAATGAGTGTTATAGCACTTTCTCACCAATAAGTAAAAAGGGGGAGAGAAAATTTGCAAAGTTCGCCTTGAAAATAAATTTTTAGGAAAATTTCATGCCCGCAGCGAAAACCTGAGCTTAATTTCACACACCATCCCCCAAGTCACGTTAGAGATTGGATTTTTTCTTACACATTTCTTTTCATCTTTTTATCGTATGTACGGTGAGAATGCTGTTACTTAGAAATATGTAAAGAATTTACTTTTTAATGAATAAAAACTTATTTAACCATGAATGACTACTACTCTCACTTTTTAGATTCTATTTTAAATAATAATATTGAAATTAATTTTTATTATTTTGTGTTTATTAATAAATAATGTATATATAGATTAATACTTTGTATGGATCTTCGCAAATAGTTTAAAATATTGAAAATGATTGTATTCTTATCAAAGTTATTTTATTTACTCACTATTTTAAATAATTTTTAAGCGTAATACTAACTGATTATATATTTGTTAAATCAGGTATAAAGAGCCATTTTATATTTTATATTTTATATTTCATATTTTAGCTAAAACTTCAAAAATACTTAACGCAATTTAGACGGAATTCAATTCAAACAGAAATTGAATAGTAGCATTTAATTTCGATAAGATAATAAAAAAATTAAAGAAACCGTTGAATCAATAATTTTATATAAATGAGAAAATATTATATTATTATAGTAGTAGGCTAATTAATTGTTAAACATTTAAATATGTACATAAATTAATGAATACATTCTATGTAAAAATGCACTGTATTTTCTAGAAATTAAAAATTAAAAAAAGCGTTTTATGATATTCAAGTTTTACAAGATACATGGCACTCAAATAAAATATCTGCAATAATAGGTACTTGAAGATAAAGAGAACACGGAGAAAAGCAAATAAGCACAAGTATATTGAATACGCATATGGTCAGAAACTATGTAGTATGCTTACGTGTATTATATGGGATAAAAGTAAGTCAAAATCCTGCAAGTAGTAAGATATAAAAGAGATACCAAAGTATACAATATATACTTTATAGAACAAGCTGTTTGCACAGTAAGTAATTCCGATAATCTTTTTCCGAAAACTTGCATTTTCCAATAAGCGATTATAGCTTTATAATATCTGATCGTACAATATTTGTTTGCATGTATAATTACCATAGAAAAACATGTCTAAATTAGATGGTAATTTAATAAGAGTCAAGAACTTACATTATTCTTTGTTGCTTAAAATTAAGTTTATCTTTAAGTGATATTAATTATTCATATATTTAATACGTAAGACAATTTATATATAGTGTTGTTCTTTGCTTAACGATGTTTTTCCCTTATCGTGTAGCACTATATCATTTTCAGTTACAGCTTTTAATAGTATATAAATAATTATCAACCAAATAGCTTATTATTCGTATTTAGCTATGTATACACACATTTTTATTAATTAATTAATTTACTTAAATATATACTGATATATATGATGAAATATATATTGATTTCAATTTTGATGATACAGACAATACATTCAATATGTATTATATATAATATATAATATAATATAAATAATAAAAATTCAAACAATCATGTTTCTGCAAAATAATATTATAATGATATATTTAGAATCTCTATTTAAATCTTATAAGTGTACAACGTATTTTTCTTTTTAAATAATTCAGTATATTGAAATAATATTTCTATTGGAAAAATATTTGTTTTGTGAAAAATTCATGAGAATGAAATATTTTGTTATGGAAAAGTACAGAAACTCATTTTTTAAAATATTTCTTCACACCAATAAAAGGAATACTCCTCAAAAACTAAAAACTTTTCTTAGTCCTCATCGACAATTGCACATTCAAAAGAATATACACGAAAAAACTAAAGAAAAAGAAAAAAATTTCAAATCTACTTTCATGAAACTCGCAGCCTGTCGAGTCATCTTTTCCATTCGGCAAAACACGAAAAGCAAATAAGAAAATTTCTCACGGTGAGAAAAAGGATAAAGAAGCGACTATCCGATAATTCACTCCCAATCTGTGTCTATCAAAGCGTTTTCATCTTCGGAAAAGTAGAAGAAGTAGTGAAAGAAGTATTGTCTCTCGCCTAGAGCCAAGTTTTAACAGACTTTTTTTTCTTTAGCCGTGAAATAATTGCATTTGCCACACGGTGGAAACGATACTCACTCTCGATCATTCGAGAAACAGAAACCTATGATGATGACTTGTTTTATGTCATACTGTAATTATATTAGCAACTGACGGTCATTAACTATTGCTACAAACTTTTTTATTTAAATCATCTCGATATTAAGTTTTTATTCAGTTTAATAGTTTTTGCCTTAAGTTTACGATCTTCTTTACAATTTAATACGCAGCATCGTTACGTTTCATGTTGCTGGATTAATTGTTTCCATCTCTTTTATTATTCTTATATATATATATATATATATATATACGTTATGTATACTTCATTACTTTTTTTAATATATTCTTAAATTATTAAATATATTGCATGTATAGATTTTAATAATTTAAAATTGATATAGTTTATTATAAAAGTAAAATCATATAAATATTTTCCTTATTATTATGTACGCTTTTAAATATTAATTATTCTTATTTAAATATAAGATATAATCTATTTAAATAAGTTTCTGTGTAGAAATGAAATTTAGTGTTGTTTAAATATCAAAGTTTTTAAGTAAACTTTTAATTGGTCATCGAAGAAAATGAAAGAGTAAATTAAACATTTAAAATTAGTATCAACATTTTCAAAACAAAAAATAAATTTGATTAATTAGAAATCTAACGTTTGAGGAGAATTATAGATCGATAAATGTAAATCAAAAGTGAATCAAATCAAACTAATTACTTTCAAACTTGAATATTATCTTAAACTATAGTAAGCAGTAGTTATACCAGAGATTGAGTTAGGCAATCTTCCAATAATTTAAAGCCACTTAGTGATCGTAAATATCTAAATTTATATTTTATATTTTACTTTTAACTTTTAAAAATTATACATAGTAAATACATTGCATCAAATTTTTTTAATAACGTCAAACATAAAATTAAGAAAAGTTTTCAAAAAAGTTTAACATAAATGAGGTTATACATTATAATAAACGAAACCTAAATTAACCTGATATCTTTAATACATCAAAAAATTGAAAATACTTGATTTTAAATTTAACAATATATAAAATTTATTTATTAAATTTAAGTACAAATAAAAGGCAAATTTTTTTACACACTATATCTTATACTCGGAACTTGTTAAAAAGTTTATGATGTCGGCATCGAGAAATTTTTCTTAAATTAAATAATAATAAATTTGTAATAGAAAAATAAGGTTTATCTTGATAAATGTAAGATTTTATATATTTATGATATATATATATATATATTATTATATTATATATATCGATATCGTGATGTTATATTCTAAAACATAACATTACAATTCTACTAATACTGAAAAAAAATTTTATGCAACATTTTTATTTAAAACATAGAAAAATTAATAATGCAATCCATAATTTGTATCATACTT
Source organism: Platyscapa corneri (assembly GCA_018907185.1). NCBI lineage: Eukaryota > Metazoa > Arthropoda > Insecta > Hymenoptera > Agaonidae > Platyscapa > Platyscapa corneri. Next base: position 2,662,784 of record JACCHW010000048.1, on the reverse strand, counting down.
CTTTATGAAACTAATCTTTTATCAAATTAAATTTAAAATTATAGAAAATAAATCGCTTATTACATGATTTAACTGCAATATTTAGCGCTATAATACTTGGGATCTTGTATAATATAATGTAAGATAGATAAATAAGATAATAAAATAATTAATATATAAAGTTTTAAAACAAACATTCAAGTTTATTAAAATCTAAACAGAAACTAATTTATGTTCATAAACCAGTTTCCAGTTTTAATCGTGAACAAAGGAGTAAAAGCTCGCACTACCAAATCATAAATAAATCCATTATTGGGCGCTAGTCAGTAGACGTAAGCGGCACAAAGTGAAAAGTCAGAGCAAAGTGTGAGGCTGAAATAGGTATACGGAAGTCGAAGGCCACGAAACTTGCAAATCAGCCTATACATCGGTCCATCGAACAGCACTTCTCGCTCCAGCCGGTGTCGAAACTCGTTACCAAATCGTCGAGTGCGGTTTTCTTTACCCTCTTGTTCGCCTCTCTTTTGCGAAGTATCTCGTCTTATCGAACGCAAACGCTTGCCCGATTTCTCTTTATACGGTGAAGCTAACTTGATTCTACACGAAACTTTGAATTGAAATATTAATTGGTCCAAAATCTTCGGGAACAAACACATGGGAAGGCTTACTTTTCATATTTCACAATAGGTTTGTGCTGTGATGATGACAGCCCTTTTGTTTCGCAGATTGATTTATTTCTATTTATATAGATTTGTCAATTACTTTACTTTCGCTTTTCAATTATTTAAAAATTAACTTCGATTTTTGTATAGATCCGATTCTATATTTTAAATTTAATTTAAATGATTCTAGTATATTAATAATTATTAAATGAAAAATAATGCATAATGAAGAATTTTTATAAAATAATTATTTAAACTAAAAAATCGAAGTATGTATTATTTCATAAATAATACGAAAAAACTAATTAATATATCTGATCTTATCACAATCATTTATCAGTATAATGATCCTAATTAATAAATGTGCTTTATAAGAACTTGCTTTATAATTCACTAATCGTGAATTTAATGATCTTATTGATTAGTGAGTTTCTTCAACGTTGTAATATTGAAATAAATTAAACAATAAAATTTCTTACCGAAACAATTATCTGCTTTAAATTTAAGCGAAATTATTAAAATAAATACTCTATTTATTTATATTTTTGAGGTCCATAACAATATTTATGAAAATAATTAGTATAAAATTTTACTTTCTGATTTTTAACTTACCATTGTATTAAATAAATATTACTATTTATAAGTACAGACGTAGTTTTAATAAATCTTACTAAGAATCTTACAATCATGAGAAATTATGAAAAAAGTTTTAGAAAATAATTTTATTGTACTTTGTATATAAAAATATTTATACTTGTATTAACATTGAATAATTTATATACATTTTTTCAATAAAAGTAAATAAATTTCATACTTTAAATCGTTTTTTCAGGTTAATTTTGTCGTTTTTATTTTTCAAATGTTGTATCTGATAAACTTGTGATAGAAAATTTAAACCTAAAATTTAAACCCTAAAATTTAAACTGTATTGAAAAATAGATACGGGTGAATCTGAATAAAACTCATTATAAAGGTGTCGGAAACAAAGTTAAATCGAAGATTTCATATTCGATCCCCTTCTCATTATTAGGACAGACTTATCAAAAAAGTCTCTAAAGCATCACTGCAGTTTTTCTAGTAATTACGATGTTTATCGTACGTTTAAGTAAATATCATATTCTTTTTTATTTAACTAATATCTAAGATTGTGAAAATCTTGCAACTAGTTTTCGAAATCGTATTTTATATTACATTATTAATTCTATATAATAAAAGAAATTTTCTATTCGTCATCTTCATAATTGAATTCCTGAAAATGATTTTAAAAAATATTATTTACATGGAGCAGTATCTAAAATTTTTACAAACAAATGATTAAAAAAAAAATTAGCAGACAAGAAGTGAAATTTCTTTACCAAAAAAAGATCTAATATACTTATATATTATGTATTTGTCCTAGTTCTCATTTTCAACTCGCTTTAGCATCAGCAATTTCTCGTGGCTTTCACTCTGACAGAGGGTCATGTGAGATTTAGGACCGTTTCATCTCTTTCTTCTACCACACCCCTTAGGAAGATTGGTAACTGTAACCAGTCCACTGAGAAAGCTTACCTGTCTCACTCTTTGGCTTGATTTTACTTACTTTGTCATTCATTCTCTTCCTCTCTCGTATAGTCTCTGACTACGTCAAGAGAGCTTTGAACGAAGGAACGGTTGCAATTAGCGCAGCTCAACTTCGGTGGATTAATTAAGCGGTTCTCGGGGCGGAAGGATGTTGGAAGTCGAAATCGTGCATATGGCTACTATTGAGGTTAGGTCAAGTCTAAGAACTTCCTAGTCCGTTAGACGATGGAGCTTGTGGGGATGACCCTGGCTTGTAGCCGCTGCTACGATCTGTTCTCCATACTTGAACTCACTTTGTCGTTTCTTCATAAATACCGAAACGATATCCATCAATTAAGTAGTTGAGATGGGTAGTTTTCACTTATCGACCTAGTTTCAAGACGTTAAATATTTTTATATTTGGAATTATAAATTAAAAATTAAAAAATTTAAGATAAAAACAGCCAAGAGAGCCATAAAATTTGAAGAAAAATTATGAAAAATGAAAAATGCTAACAGTTAGAGAGTGTGTAACAGCAATAAGAGAAGTTGGAAGGAGTTTCTAGAACTGCAGAGGAAAGGTAACGAAATCAAAGTGCTATGCTGAATTAAGTTTAAGATGCTGGTAAAGGATAAGCTGGTTCTGATGCATATGGAGAGAATTAAAAAATTAAAAAAAAGTAAAGATATATACAATCTATAGGAAGAAATAAGAATTATCAAAACATGTCAACACAAAAAGATCTGGATTTCTCATCTAAAGAAATCAAAATATTTCACAGAAATAAAAGAACTAATAAAAGAAGGCTTAAAGAAGAAAAGGTGTATTTATGAGAAAGAATGTTGGAAAAAAGAAGACCGGGCATGAAAATTATGGCGAGATTCATAATGGGCAACAAAACCAGGGCCAACAAACACTGGACAGAAGAGAAGGAAAAGCTTTGCAGACTTTGCAATGTAGAGACGAAAACTTTGAAACAAATTTTCCAAAAATGTAAAGAATTAGAAATTTACGCCAGCAGATGGGAAGATATTATGAAAGGAGATAAAAAAACATTAAGCATATTACAAAAGATAAAATGGTCAACAAAAAGGAAGGAATGGAAACAAACAGGAATGACAAGAGAATAGAAAAATAACAAGATCTAAAGCAAATAAAAACTTTACATTAGAATTACGCGTGAAGATGATAACAGTGAAAGATAAATAACTTTAAGTATAGATTTAAGAAATTATATTGTAGTGGAGCTACGTTAAAATACAAACGCCAAATTTTACACGGATTAAACAAGATTGTACGTAATATTTTATTATTAAACTGCACATAATGATTAGTTGCTTAAAATAATCGATAGGACAAATCACATTAGTTAATTATTTAAAAAAAAACAAACATCACAAAATAGGTAGATATTCATATATGAAACAAAAACATTTAGTCTAAATTATAAATAAATATTAATAAATATAAAACTATAAATAAATATACATATAAATAGCAGCATAATATAAACTTTAGTTATTAAAAAGAAATAATAATATAAGATTCAGACAAAATTAAATGGTAACCGACTGAACATAATAATTGTACGTATAAATTATAACTGGATTAATTATATAAAATGTAAACAGCTATCTATTTATAAAATTAGCATAAAACGTATCATGGCAAAAGTGCATAGCTAAGGGGATAGTGTAAGATTATGTACAATTACTAATCATAAGTAAAAACGTTAAAATAATAATTGTGGTAATAAAATATCTAAATATTATAAGCCCAAAATATTTAAGACTTAGACTAAAAAGTGCAATAAGTTACTACTGTATTAAGATGCAATGTTTCTATTTTAAATTATAAGGACCAAGCTAAAATGAATTTTAAGAAAAAGAGATAAAAAAGCAAATTGTGATGGCAAATTCTTATAAAGATGTAATAATTAATTATAAAACTTAGAGATAAGACAAATGTATATATTATATATATATATATATATATATATATTATGTAATGAATCATAACAATTGTAATATTGTTCAATAAACTACTACTACTACTGCTACTGCTACTACTCAGATGAATTATTAAAACCATTAATGAATATATTTGGTCTTTTTATTAAACTTATTTATTACAATGACTATTACACAGAGTAAACATATATATTATGTTACGTTTTACATGTGTATACCAGAAAATAATATTTATTTCGTTATCTACTCATAGAGAAGCATTCGAATATCATTATTATTATATTAAAAATTTTAAGATAAATTTAGATTCAAATATTTTCTTGAAAATATAATATTTTTTTATAAGCATTATTTCAGATTGAATAATTATGGCATATTGAATAATTATATATAATATTGAATAATAATTTTAAAATCTTGATTAGATTTAACAACTTCTAATGATCATAATATTGATTGAATAAAAATAAAAAATGAAAACGTCCTTCTGAATTTTAAATGAACTCAACTTTAAAAATCGATACACGTCTCTAGTAAGTAAAAAGATATAAAAATGAAGATTAAGATTAAATTGAACGTTCTCAAGAATATTTTTAATTTTTTCTATATATTTCAGTCTAGATATGTTAAAAATTAAAAAAAAGCTACAAATTACCTTTAGATTCGTAAAAGGATTCAAAAATATTATATTTATCATATTATACTGTTGTCGATAACGTGATTGGAAGTTGAGGCGATATAAATAATAAGATATCTGTTTTTTAATTTTACTTTATTTATTATTTTTTTATTTAATGGTGCTCTTCAAAATTAATCAATTAATTCATTTGTACATTAAAAATTCGCGCACCGAAATTTAAACCGAAAACGACTTTTTCGAAATATACAAGCAATATAAATATTCGATTTACGAAAAAAATGCTAGAATAAGAATGTTTGAACAAGAAATACTAGAACAAGATTTCTATAAAATTCTTCTGCGCCTGCGCTTATATATCTTTTTCTTCCTGGCCCTTCTTTCTCTTTACATAATTCCTTTATAATATTTATGTACTAAGTTTACAAAATTATTTATGTTTGCACTTATCGGCTATATTGTTTTCGTGCCTTAATAAGCGGAACGTAGAAATACCGCATCCGAGGCTCTACTTCTTAAAAGATATAGTTTTATTTTGAAATTATAAATTCTGATTTATTTGCACGACGGGGAGTTCTAAAACCTAATAAATGTTCGACTTATTTATTTAAACTTCCGTTTGAAATAAAATTTATATCTGCTGATAGATTTCGGCAACAACCTAGACATAAAAATTTTCTAAATGCTGAATAGAGGGAAACAGCTAAATATATAAGCCAAATCTGCATGATAACTACTCTAATGGAAGCGCAATTCGTTTTCCCGATTCCTGACAATTTCTTTACTACCTAAATAATGGTTGTTCTCTCTTACACTTCTTACTGTTCCGTGCACACATGAGGTCGCAAACAATTTCTACCTATCTACAGGACACCGGGAGGTGTCTTATCTTCCCTTTAGAGTCCCGCCAGCTTAGATCATAGTGATGTCATTCACCAGGTCCAGTCTCTAGACGGTACCGCTACATCGTATACCGCGCTCAGTTTATTATTGGGTAGTACTCGCCGACAGACCAAGACTCTGATAACTTACCATTTTGCAACTCGTTTCATGCAGGATTCATACAACAAAAAGGGAAAGATAGAGTAGAGAATAAGCTAGAACGAGATAGGGGTAGAGCGAAAAGGAGAGAAAGAGAGTTCACTACATAGAACGAGAACGCGAAAGAAGGCTAGAATAGTAAGAAAGTGCACCTTATAGTACGACAGCGAGAGAGAGAGAGAACTAGAGTAAAAAGAAAGAGCGAATACGAATACAAATTTATTATTAAATACTTACCAAACAAAATTTCAAAATAACTTAATAAAACTTTTCGCTTTTATTTTTCGTTGCATGTTCTGTCAGGGGTCAGGGGTCGCCAAAAGTTGCAGTAAATAGAACTATAACACAATTTAATATGAAACTAGCTTTATTGATAATTAAAACTCATGTAATATTAATAACAATTAATATAAGGTTAGAAATGTATTTGTAAATAGTTGAGTGATTAAAATACTTATGTAAGGTAATATGTTTCATTAAAATAAAGAAAGTAATAGCGTCTGACTGGAAATTAAAGCAACATCCACAAATTATTTCATTATTCGCGTACTATACCGATCTTTTCAATATTTTTTCTATCTGAAAAATGATATTTAAATACATATTCTCTTTATAAAATTAAAAAATAAACTGTTCACTTTTTAAAAAGAAATCATTATACGATGAATATTTTAGCTGTTTGTATATTTAGAAATAAAATCTTATAATCAGTTATGTAAGAAATTAAAACGAGTATCAGACGTTTTTATTTATATTATATATTGACATATGTAGTTTTATTCTGTTATAATAACTGATACTTGATTAATATAATAGATCAACAGCATATTATAACATAGACTTTACTATTATTCACACATAAACTTGTTAATGTTTGATATACTTGAAGTATTATACTCATATATATCTATGCAAAACAAATCATTCTCTCTCTATTTCTCTATAACTATCTCTATCTTCCAGACACACTTTGTATCTAATGATGTTTTCATCTCTGTTTCTCGATTAATTCTCAGCGTCTGTGTGTTCATATAGAAAGGAAGACTCGCAGAGGAGAAACAGAAACATAAAGAAAGACAAAGAGGATACATAGAAAGTGAGAGAGCGAGACGATTATTAGAAGCTGAGGTTGCCCGGCTGGCAACTTGCTTGCTAGTCCAACTTGCAGAAGTACGCTACCAACCATAGAGACAAGGACGTAATTATAGTTGTATATATAGAAAGGAAGAAAGTGTTGTTCCCGGGATAATTAATCTTAAACGAAAACGCGTAGGACTTGATTCGCTTAACCGACCTGTCGCCTTTCTACCGCCGCAGCCGAATAATTCAAATGAGAAACAGAAACAAAAGAGAAGCAGAAGAACAGAAATAAAGAATAAAGAGAAAATTTTAATTGCGCCTCCTGATTTTCGTTAAGAATCGTTCATTCATAGTTTTTTATTTTGAAATTTTGAAAAATATTTGATTTGTAGGTATATAAAGTATTGCTGAATATAGTTTTGCCAATTTGAAGAATGTTGAAACGATACTGGATGTTTTATTAATAGTAGAAATTTTACAGTTTTAAATTAAAATAAACTATTGGCTTCTGAATCTCATAAATTTCATCAAAGATAACAGAAAAATATTCTGAAATTTACAACAATAATTTTGTAAAATCTTATAAAATATTTTATTTGTCCATTTACATAAGTATTTATTAAGTAAATGCCCTGATAAATTTTATGTTAAAAAATAGAAATTATCAGTATTTTATAAATAGAACATAATAGAACACATTATTTTTAAATTAAAAAAATATTTTAGCAAAAATTTATGAATATAATAAATTATTAAAATTAAACTTAAATTATTTTCATTTTGTTTTGTTAAGCAACTATCAAGTGAAAATCTTTTCATTCAATCTATTGGAAATATATTTCATAAAATAGTAAAAAAATTGTGAATTTTGTGTATTAAACTATCAAATTAATTAAAGTAAAGTATAGTGTAAATATATTCAATACTATTCTATAAATAGAGTCAGAAGACTTACAAATTCGAACAAGTACAGCCTATGAATAATAAACTTTTAAATATTTAATGATAATAATCAAACTTTCAATTCAATAATTTTAGAAACTCTTGACGAGCGCGAAAAAAAAATAAAATGGATCGTGTCTATTAAAAAATCTATAGCTGATATAGAGTTCAAACTTAAGGCTTTAAATCCAGTTATTCACTTAACGACGATTTTGAAATGACACAATTTTTATATAAATATTTTTCAAACTATATATTTTTAAATAGTTCGGATTTACGATATTTTTGAAATACTCTATTTATATACATATACATTTACTATTAATACTTTTATTTTTTTTTTTAATCAATAAAATTCGGAATACCTATCGATTTCTTTCAATAATTTTAACATTATCATTCTAAAAAATATAAAAGAATATCGACATTTGAATATAAATCAATATCAATAGTATTATATATCATATTAATATTCAAGAGAATGTAAAAAAGTTTAAAAATTCAGTTTTTATAATAATAGAGTAAACTAGGCAACAATATATTGTTATTAATTTTTTATAAATAAAATATAATAAGCACAAACTCATCTAAAATCATTACAAATGAGAAACATTTAAAGATTATGGTTGTCACAATACATATCAACTTAATTAAAAAATAGAAGTGATTTTAAATAGGAATTAGTGCGACAGCCTCAAAATTAAACAATATTTTTAGTAGGTAAAATAAATCAATTTGTTACGAAGTAAACAAGTCCGCCTCACTAGGGATATGAGACATGCTTCCCCTTTTCACTCTCACTCATTCTCTCCATTTCACTCTCACTCTTTATAGCTCTCATTCTCTCTTGTAGAACTTCTTCCTATTCTTTTACTCTCTTAGTAACTTTTTTCCTGCTCTCTTATACACGAGATGTGAATTCCATCTCAGACTGCAAAAATGAAAAACCACTTCTACCAAGTTTAATCCAATCGCACGCTTACTTCACCATCTCATGAATTTCGTCAAATCAAAAAGAAATGAGAAGCAGAAGGGTGCACATGTAAAAAAATATCAGAAGCTCACTTGAATTCTTTTTGTCACTAAGAAAAATATTTCAATTATCGTCGCAATATTTTTCTCTCGCTTTCTCGCCCATTCTCTTTCTCTTTATCAATTTACTTATTTCATGTAAAAATACACAATTCACCCATAATGATAGTCACACACGTACACTCATACGCGCTTATTTTCAATTGTCCCTTCTTAAATACTATGTATATATAATGATTATTTTATTTCAATTTAAAAAGCTTTAAAATAAAAGTTTTTGGAAGTTTTTCACAATACATTTATGTGTACAATTAAGCAATCGAATTAAAAAAAAATTAAGGTTTTTTTAAAGAATTTTAAAATATCTTAAAGTATAATTTTTAATTTTTAACTTGATAAGTTGATTCAAATAAATTATAAGAAAACAATCAATATTTAATCAAATTTAATAAGATTTTTAAAAAGATATTTTTATAGGATAAAGAATTTCCAAGATCTATAGTAATACCTATTTTTTTTTGTTTTAACTACATATATTTATAAAGAATCATTATTATAAATTTTTATGAGTATCAATTTTCATATATTTTTAAAGTTTTCAATTTTCCAATTAATTAAGTTCGCTTTTAATAGTATCTGTACATCTGCATGTATATAATTATTCAATTGTTCTCATAGGAAAATTTGATTCACATTTTTTCCCGTTTCATTTATTTGAATAAAAATGTTAACGAATATATAAACAAATAAGTCAATAATAAAGAATGAAAGAGAAAATATTCAACAGAAAAGATACGGATAGTTTCTGGATTCGTAAAAGAGAGGGGAGATTTAATATCATAACGAGTTCACTCCCACCTACGCATTTCACCTACCACCCTTGGAGTCCTTTGGACTTACGACTCGGAAGGATGTGTAATTTCCTGCCGTTGTATGCAGACACGGGGTTGTTTCAACCTTCATCCCTCCAAACTTTTCTCTTTCTCTCTCTTTCTTTCTCTGTTACACACTGAATAACTACGCTCTTATGCCTTTAAAAAGAATTAATTTAAATGCAATTTCGTTACATATGTTTTCGCATGGATTTATACATTTGTATGAGTTATTAATTAAATTAATGTCATTTCAGGTAAATAAATACTTTATTCTTAAGTAATGAGTTGTAGAAATGTTTGTCAACGATTCTTTGTATAACCATGATCTGGTCAAAAAATAAATATTCATTTTAATTTTTATAAAAAATTCTTCTTATGCTAAAATTAACAATAAATCTTATATTATATTAAGCAATGATATAATTAGCTATTTATTAAGTTTAGCCTCAACACATCTAACTCATTAATAGGTAAAATAACATATTTATATAAGTTAAATAATGATTATTCAATAAACATAAATTTTAATAAGTAATAAATCATTTTTTTGCTGAATTTTAAATATTAGTCAAAATTAGAAAATATTATTATTTGATACTAAAATTGATGTAATCATAACTGTATTTATATATTTCAATGCAAGTTAGTACAATAATTTTGTAAATTTATTAATAAAAAATTGATTTTTGCAGAAAACAGCAAAAATAGTATTTACTAACGATTATTTTTCTCGTTGTTAGAATACGTGGAAAAATACAAACTTTACCCAAAAACATAATTTATCCAGAAAAAATAAAAATAATACGCTTTGACAGTTGTCCTAACTTAATCAAGTGATTCTACATAACTAAAATGCGTAGCCAAAGACGATGTTTCACTAGATATATAGACCTAATATCTATTCATCTACCCTCACCTCCTTTCTTTTATTTTGTTGCTCTCTTTTGCTCGTCTGAGCTTGAAACACGCTCTACGTGAACAAACGTGTTAAGACGTCCACTTTCACGCAACGATACATATTCATACCTTTCTCTCGCCTTCCAGACTATATCATCATGTTGGAACATAAAATAAAAATAAGAAAAATAACAAAAAAAGGCACACAGAATGAAGGAAAATATGGGGAGCGGAATTGAAGCGTGATTTGCCGTGCGTGCGTGCGTATACCGGAGGTCTCGTATATCCCTCTCTCTGTGCGTATTCCTTGGCTTCTCTCGTCTACTAATCAACCTAATTCCTAACTTGTAAAACACACAACGTTGGGTCCATGAAGTCCTAACGAGGTTATCCCTTGTTAGGCATCGAACCCTTTCCTCTCGTCTGCCTGTCTGTTGCAAAATCCGCCCTTTCTCCCAATTCTCCCTTCACTCTATCTCTCTTTTGTAGTATACAATGGTTGCCTATTTGTATCGTTCTCTGTCTACCTTTCATAGCTGCATGTCCCGTTATCTCTCAAGCTGACGCTGGATTCCGCCACTGCAGCGTCGGCGAATCAGCGTCGAAAGCGTATCGTATCGACGGACGTCTAACTGCACAATTTGGCGCAGTAGCGCAATGCCATCCCGAATCACTTTAGTGTCCCTCTCTCTGTTAACTTTGGTCTATGTAAACCGAGACTTTAACGATAGGGGAAAAAGATGGCTGATTCGGATTGATACTTTTTATATGAAACGATCACGCGAGTAGGTGGACTCGAGTGATTCTAGATCGAGCACAGCTAGTGGTACGCCACTTACAGTTATACTTGTAGTTTCGCTGATCAAGTGATTTGAATAAATTGCAACGAAGACTGATCTCGAGATGGTCGAGGGATTTTATTATACATATTTCGGTTTTCAGCATTTATATTGTACGTTACAATGCTCAATTAATGATATACTTAATTTTCAGATGACTTAGAGTGTAAAAAACATTAATATTAAAATAATATGTTGAATAATTAATAATCTGTTGTTTATTTTATGTATAAAAATGTAACTTATTCAAGAATTCAAATATCATTTGAATGGGATTCTAATGATATTTAATAATATATAAAATGAGAAAAAGGAATAAAAGTATATAAATTTTCATTACTTATAGATATAATTTGTTGTAAGTATATAGAAATTTAATACACTTGCATTAATGACATATTCTAAAAATTCATTCAAATATTTCAATGTCAATTGACTAAATATTAATTTATAGCAATTAATAAAAATTTCTCTTATTTAGATTCATTTTCTTAAATTACTAAGTACTTTCCTGATTACTTCATAAAAATAAATAATTAAATTTTTAGTCGTAAGTAGCTTCTATTATTCACATAAAACAAAAAAATATTGAAAATCGGAATAACTTTTAATGATGCTATTAGCGAGCGAAAAAACAATATGATTTTCTCCCTTTTCTACTCACAAAATTTAACTACTATCCTTATTTCTCGTTAAATCGAACACGTTATTGGATTAAGCCCTATCATGTTAGCTTTCGCTTTGTTTCTTCCATATCGCTTATAGCTGTATTGCAAAACAAAACAAAGAAACTGAAAATTACCGTTCAGCAGGCTAATAGAAATATAAATTGTTTTATCATTATAGTTTTTGTTTAATAAAAAATCGAATACAATTATTAGTTCTAATTAGATTCTGTGCAACACTCTTTCCACACACATTTATTTCGTTTTAGTTGTAATAATTCTTTATGATTTACTTTCATACATCATTTTATTTAACAATTTAATTTTATCATTTTCCAATATTGCTAAATTTAGAAATAATAATTCGTTCTCTTCTTTAATTAAGTTATTCAAAAATTAATTATTATTATTAATAATAATATTAAATAAAAATAATTAATAGAATTAATAGAAAATATTTCTGATAATTTTTAAGATTTTTCTTTTTTTCTATTACATTAGTTTCTTAATATATCAATTTTCTAATATACGACGAATTTACGAATTTATATTAAAATTTCTAAAACTTATATCAATGTGTTTATTAATAATATATACAACTATTTTTTCTTGTCAATTTCCAATTTGAACTTGTAACAAATAAAATATAATAAATTTACTGAATATTAAAGAAAAAACTGAGTTTTATATAATAGGCATAAAACGTATGATAAAAAGTTCAATTCAAATCATCTACTTAGTAGAAAGATAATATTTGGAATTAAAATAGTATCGTTTATAACACAAAAATGAATGAAAATAATTCCTTAATTATACTCATAAATTTTTAATTAATAATTAAAAGAATTAAGTTATTTATACAATAATCCATGTAATTTTGAGCTTGTAATTCCTTATTTTTTATGAAATTAAAAATATAAACTATATTTATTTTTATAACACACGTATTTGTATTTATCTTAATGAATTAATAAAAATTTAAATTAACTTATTTTATCTACAAAAATAACTACAATTGTGTAATTTTATATAATAATTGAACAATATATTTATAATTAGTTTTAAAAATTTAATAACTAGTTACTATAACTCTTTTAGCACATTGATAATATTATAATAAGAAAATGAAAATAATCAAAACTTCAATCATACAGAAATAAAAAAATATTTTAATCGAATTAATTATCGTATTAAATGAAACATAAGTTTCATACATCCTAATTTACTTCACTTCAACCGAATTAATATTTTATATACTTTAGATTTGGGCTCACATTCGATCAACTGTATCATTTATTTCCTTCTATCTTTTTCTCCCATTATTTTCCATTAGCTCTGTCATTCAGCTCTTTCTTCAATCTCATTTGAATAAAATGCTTCAACCACTCGACATTCAACATGTCAGCGTAATTTCATTCTTACCTTTCCTTTAGGTTAAGGTTTAGAAAGTTCAAAGATATGAAAGTATTGTTATCCTACGAGAAAAAAGAAACAGAAGATATAGTGCTACGGTAAAATCTGAAAGTCTACATAGATATAAAGAGTTTATTCTATTTCTTCAAAGTGTACGACAAAGAACTGCGAAAAATTTCATACAAGTATGCAAAGATTTCATATATAGCATTTACGAATTCATTGCGGTGTACGATGTACGTTTGAGTACATCAGTCACACTTGTGATTTTGCGATTTTATGAAAACAATATGTACAGAATCGATATGATAATAGTTACAATATATTTAACATCGCGAAAAATAGAAATTATAAGTATTTATAATAAAAGTGTACTGTTCAGTGGTATTTTTTCAGTGATATTGAATAATACTATACTCTAATGAACAGTTTTTATTTTTATAAAATTGAAGTTCTCTAAAAAGCTTATTTAGTATTATCATTCTGTCTTTATTTCTATATATATCTAAAAAATTTAAATATATTTTCGAAAAATTATAAATGTTGAATTTATCATAGTAGTAGTAGTAGTTACAGTTATTTTATTTAGATATATAATTAGAATGAATAAGCTGCCTAAATAATGTTAATCAAATAACTATGTTTTTTTAAATTCAGAGTAAAAAATAAACTCTTAAAAAGAATATTATAATTATATTCTGTTTATTCAGTATTAGTGGGTATGTAACTATCGACAAATAAAATGATAAAATCTTAATAAAGATGACAAATATTTTTAAAACAATATTAAATCTAATGTAGTATTTATTATCTTTCATGTAATATTTTAATAAATTTCACGATCTGTTCTAACTTTATGATTACAATGTTAATATCAGCATTATAATAACAAATTATAAAGCATTAGAAGTAAAAAATTAAATACGAAGTCTAAAATCCCTGCAGATTTTACTTCCAAAATCTTATAAATTTCTCTTTTAATAAAGTGCAAAACAAACTTGTAAAAGTAAGTATTATATTATAAATCGAAGCAAAATCACTGATTTACATCCTGTTTACACAACAGCAAGGGAGAAACAAAAGCAACCAAGTATAATAATAAAACATCTATAAAGAAAAGTCTTAGAAAAGGAGTAAGAGGATGCGAGAATTCGTTCAAAAGAAGAAAAGAGATGAGATAGTGAAGGGAAGGTGATCGCGCTAAGCAAGATAAGAGGGTGAAAGACGACGAGAGAACGAGGAGAAAGCGAAGCGTGAGCCAAGTACAATTAGGTTCGCGCCCTCGGGCCTCGTTCTTCTTAGTCCCCCACTTCCGTTCCGCGCAAGCGCTTCTGGCTTGTAGAAATCCAGACCAGTTCACCTCACGAATTACACGAAATTTTAAAATATAAGTATCTTACTATTTTTAGCTTTAGTCTCATCATTTTCTTCTTCTACTTTTATATAGATATAGACTTTATGGAAAGATACAATCTTTAAATATAAAAATCCTACCTTTATTAAAAATGATATTTGAATCTGGTTGAATGTAAAAAAAACTATATACTATCAAACTTTTACAAATCTTATATTTTTTATTAGTAATAGTTTCAGAGATGTTTTAATTTCTAGAATGGAGTAAATTCAAAAGACATTCAGAAAATATAAATTTCTAAAGAAAAACCGCAGAAAAGCAAATGAAGAAAAGTAAAACTGGATTATATCAAGTTTAATTCTGTCAATTGAAAAATATATATTAATAAAAATGTATTGTGTATTACTAAAAATTATTTAAAATACTCGCGTTTAATTTTTTTTTAAACAAAAGAATATTTAAATTATATTTAAGAATACTAAACTATATATTAAAGGAAATAATTATTCTAATATTATTTTAATGAAATGTACGTTGTATTCTCACATATGAATATGAAAAAATAATTTTACATCTAGTATTCATACTATAAATTTATAAATATATGAATTACAAATTCTTAATTTAATATAAAGTTTTCATTGTACGTAAACGGTGTATGATACTAAAAATTTAATAGTGTATTAGTATAATAATTGTAATTGAAAAATAACGTTATAAATAAAATTCTTTTGAAACAATGAACAAGTTTCCTTATCAAAAAAGGAAAGTGAAGTTTCATTTATTAAAAACCGGTTTCATTTTTATAAAATTTTTATAGAGTATTTGATTTACACTTATCTTTACATCTATATGGATTTGCGTTAAAATATCTAATATTGGTTACTATGTATGCTTTGGTATCTAAAAACACAAATATGTGCATATAAGTTTATGTGTATGCATTGGGATATGTATATTTGCATGTGATGTCCATGGGAATATCCATATGTTTCTATATTGCACACAGCCATTAATACATCTGCAGTCGTTAAAAAGGAGAAAATATTTGAACTATTCAACTTACATTTGTATTAAAGTTTTGAATTCTGGGAATTCATATACGTATGCCCAAACCTTTGAAGTTAAACATAAGAAGAAGAATTTTTTGATAGTAACAAATCTAATATATTTTAGATAAATTATTTTGTTAAAAGTAAAAGATCATCATAATCACTTCATCGTAGAAATATTGATAAAAACGTTTAGATATGTAATTATATTATTATCTTATCATAATTTAAATATATTGCTAGAACATTATTTATATCTGTTTATCTGTTTCATCGATGAATATTCGAAACAAATTCTTCATGTATATATAATATTAAATTAGTTAAAATCATGAATTTAAGACTAAAAAATAAAATTACATTTGAAAAATTGCAGCTTTTCAATTAACAGTAACAAAATCTTAAAGTTTCTTGTATAGAGTAAATTATTCAAGTGCCAATCCGTGGTATACAGTTCTATATATTCTGTATAGAGTTCTCTCTCTATGTATATATTAAAAAAAAATGTGATCGAGCAACAGGACAAAAAAGCATTCATACACAAGGTAGAGTCGTGAACAGACGTCGGACAAAGGGGGAAAGTGGAATCACAGGTTCAAGCTCTTGCTTAGTGAAAACAATAGATGCGGACTGCACATCATATTTCGTTAACCTCGGGAACGTGAAATTGCATATTAAAATTGCTCTTTAACCTTGCACTACAGCTTTCTCAGCTGGTAGCAGCAATATATCGAGGAATCCACTCTATATCCTTCAATCTTTCGTTTGTTCCGCTGTTTGCTTGGATTTTAAATGGAAAATCATTGGCAACGTCGACTTATTTATATCGACTTAATTAAGAAATAGAAAGATTTTTAGTAATGGGATATTTTAAAGTTACTTTTCGTAAATTTTGTGCTTTACTACTTTCAAAGGCTTAAAACTTCTGAATACTCCAGTAAAATATCGAGACAAGATAACCTTGTAAGTTAGAAAAATGAATTTCTTGTTATATTAGTGCCTATCAGTTCTTTTATGATAAATTATAGTATGTTATTACCATGTAAAATATGTATTCGATAGTTTTGAATAATAATATGAAAAATATGCTAGTAAGATTAGGAACTAAATGGAAATAAAATAATCTATAATATTTTTATTTGTATATCATAAAATATTAAATTATAAATAAGAAACGTTAGATTATAGATTTAAACAATGTTTTAGATTTAATTCATCGTGCAATACACAATGCCATTTTTAATAATTTACTATTATAGATTTTATTTTTTATGATACTTTATAATTTTTAAACATTGTATGGGATGATCAGATTTATAGAAATTTTTATTACATATTATATCTTTGTATGGAGTTTATTTTAGGATTCATTATAATTTACATTTTATATATAAAATAAATATATTTACATTATATTGATAATTAATAAAATCTATTAAAAAATATCTATAGTTTCTTATTATCTTTTTTTATTCCTCTTTGTAAAACTTCGAGTTTTCGATATTTCATGTTGCTAGTACGTTTTCTCTTCCGTTCACTCTCGCTCTCTCTTTCTGTCTCTGTGTTACTGCCTTTCCATCTTTCTCTGTTCTCACTTTTTCATTTTACATATATATATATATATATATATATATTCTCAAAATAATGATTGTTTGTATAATAATATAATGCACATTTATATTTAGTTATTATATTTAGATAATTTTTGTAATAAATACATACAGTAAAGTAAGTTAATCATAAAATATTGATTTTAAAAATAAACGTATAATATTTAAAATAGCATTTATGAATATTGAACGAATAAATTTGATGTATTATTATTTTACTTTACGAATTGTAAACACAAACATTTAAATAATTTTAAATATTTAATAATTTGAGATTTTTATAACTAAATTATTAATATTTTTATTACTTTAAAATACAGTAAACAAAAACCGATAAGTTTTACTGAACCTTGTAACAAAACTTAAATACAGCTAAGAAATTTCTGTTATACATTTTCAACCCTCGTAAATTCGAGAAAACATGTGATCAATGAAATATAGTTCGAAAGATTTTGGAGTGTCTTCTTACGTTTTCTTATGATAAATTTCAGACCTGATGACGAAGTATCTCAGAAAATTTGTTCCAACCATCGAGATATCACGATAAGTCAAAACAAACGAACTCTTCAACGAATTACAAACTTTATTTTCTTTTGTATACATATTTATTCTAGAGATATATTCCCAATTGTGAAAATAGTCACTATGATATATTCTACATATTTTATATAATATTATATGTATTAAAATAACTTACTTATCAAACAAAGATATATACATGTATATCTGATAAATTTTCATACATATTATTAATTTTTAAAAATTCATAAACAGAAATTAATTAATACACGAATAATTTTTCAGCCAATATATAATAGGGTAATGAATTTTGTGCTGTACGACAAATAATTATCAAATTTTAAGAAACATCTTTTAATAATATTATTCAAATATCTACTTTATTTCAGATAACTAAGATGTATATTTTAAAGCATATATTTATTGAGTAGAATCAAATGTTGTGTTAACAAATTATAATTTCACTGTAATTAAAAAAAAAACCATTAAATTTTTATATTTAAAAACTTTAGACTTAATGAAAACTCACTGTAGCATACTTAAACGAGAATAAAAAAGATGCGTAAATAAAAAACTCGTATGAAAATATAGGTAGAAAAACACAAATGTAAAAGATTATCGGTGCACCTAACATCACGAGTACGTATACGATAGATTTTCAACTATACACATATAACATTAAACAATTCTTTTGGATATCACTGTATTATTCAGTTCATCCGTAATCATACACGCTTATAAAGGATCCATAGCATCGTTCTAGATGTTTCAAGTTTTTTTTTTTATATAACCTCGAACTGCCAAGCAACTGCGAATGCGGTGATAAAATGCAAAGTTTCGTACATGGTTGATCGATCAATGTTTATCAGGGTCTTTTAGTCGACACTGCGTGAACGTCAGTTGCACGACCATGATGACGGTTACGTGATTATTGATCATAACAAAGGTTATTTCCTTTTGCGACAAACACACGATAAATTTTGAATATTGTTATATTCACAATTATTTATTACACAAAATAGTATTATGTATTAGAAAATATAATATAAATATGTGGAAAATTTATGGTGAATACACTATTTTATCATACAAATCCAAACAATGTTTATGTGATGGGTTGAAAAATGATTTTACAAATGTATCTTTATTTAAATTATTAACTGAAGATATTTATAATTGTTTATAATAAATAGTTGTTTGTTTGATAAATGGAATAATTGAAAAATAATAAATAAAACTAAAATTTATTATAATATATTTTTGTCGTATGTTAGTTTTGATCTTTATCAGCTGCTTTGCTTATAATTTAGATTAATATTTGAAACATTTTAGAATTGAATTCAGTATAATGAACTTTATTTTTAAAATATTTAAATAATCTTTATTTCCATTATTTAAGAAAAAGATTTTTTTCATCAAGAATTTTTTAAATATTATAAAATGTTTATTAATTTTTTTCAATTATTCTGACATAAACAGCTAGACATTGTAAGTGAATCACACTAAGAAAAGTACATCAGTGCGAAAAACCTCCAAGGCAAATTTGATATAAAGAAATTTCGAAATCCGACATCCTAAAAGAAAATCATGAATTTAAAGAAGCAGTTTAATATATTTGTCACCTTCTTTGCCTACTTTTTTTCTAACAAAATGACGCAAAGTCTTTTGTGCGAAGAGATAAGTGCTGAACAGAAGAAATGAAGCAGCGAGGAAATAAATAACCCGAGAGCGGGACAGAAATCGACCTCTTCATTTGTAACAGCATCGTGTTCCCCTTATGCGTGTCATTTAAATGCCAGAGCTTTTCTCCTACTCCGAGTGAGTTAGAAGCGCTTTCGAGTTAAGTATGAAGTGGCTTCAAGCGGGTACCGTAATGCGAAACAGAAGTCCTTGCTCTCTTAACTCGTGATGAATGAAGAATACCTTAGGCGTGATTCTTAGTCTTGTAGATAAAAAGCTTGCATAAAAAGAAATTCATTGAATAAGAGATACTTTCGCTATTATCATCAAGTAAAGGAAATCTATCTAGTATTTCCAATCAATAAGATAAAATAATAATAAAATCTTTCAGTTATACTAAAAGAATTAAATTAAAACTTACAAGAAAAATCTCTTATAAAATTGTTTCTATTTAACTATAATTGCAGTATCAATTAATAATAAATAAATAATATATAAAGTTTCGTAGAAATTTTCAGTCAAATCTTTTTCAGATTAATTTT
Source organism: Platyscapa corneri (assembly GCA_018907185.1). NCBI lineage: Eukaryota > Metazoa > Arthropoda > Insecta > Hymenoptera > Agaonidae > Platyscapa > Platyscapa corneri. The sequence continues at coordinate 2,642,452 of JACCHW010000048.1, read as the reverse complement.
TTCCGTTGAAATCAGAGAAATATATCCAATTCAAATTATTATAACTTTCTGGCCTATTATTATTATAGGTAATTCCTGATAATTTCGAATATCACTCTATACTTCGACTGTGTCAAATAGATCATTTTTATAATAACTTTGCTTTTCAATACACTGGTGAAACTGAATTTTATCATAATTTGTAGTAATTAATTGAAAATATTTCGTCTAAATTTTTTTAGTTGTTTATAAAATATAAATTAAGTCAACGTTCTATTTTCACATTATTTATCCATTTGGATTGTCAAAGACAACTACGTAGAATTAATGATACACTTGTCACCGACATGGAAGACGAGTAAAGATTAAGCGATTTGTGAGCATTAGTTTATCTATTCCAATGTCTTGTGTACTAGCTATATCATTCTTGTTACATAGGTATCTTAGAACACTGTTTATTTCTAAAATTTCAATTATAATTAAAGATTTTTAGAATTCTTTAAAAAATAAACAAACAGTATTTATAAATGGTTTGTAATTTTATTGTTGATCTTATATTACTTATTTTAATTTTCTTTTTTTATTAATCTTGCCTTCAAAAGACTGTATATAATTAATATATACATATCATAATTTTTTTTTGAATCAAAAATTTGAATTGCAATAAGTTGAATTAGTTAATAAAATAATAAGATATTTTTAATCTTTAGTATTAATCTTATATATAAATAAATATTGAATTAATCAATTTATAAGGTAATGAATTTTATTGCATTTATAACAAATCCAAGTCGATTATAAAATCATTGATATACTAAATTTTTAAAAATGAAGTATTTTTTAGTAAGAGCGAGTAGAAAAAACAAAAATAGATTCATTATTTTAAAAATTAAGTAAACGATTCAATCACTTCCAATGAATAAAAGTAAATTCAGACTTCCGTATATCTACATTTAAAATTAAAACTACTAATGAATCAATCTTCGTCTTGCAAAACCTAGTAATTGAAAAATTTAGTCATAGAATCTGAGCACAAACTATTGTGGAACCACGAACACCACGCATCAAAAATCAATAAAAGCCACGCGCAAGCGCATTTATTGGTGTCTTCTTGCGAATATGCGAATAATGAAAGGACTATTTTCATAAATTGATATACACGTTTTGTAAGTAGACATACGCATTATCCTTTGTTCAGAGTTCATAATCTTTGCGTGACACTTTTTAAAACAGCCGATGTCTATATGTACGTTTTAGTGGAAATTATCCTTTTTCTCTCTTTTTAGCCTCATTCTATCTTCTTCTTTCTCCACAAATATGAACAAACGATATACACTCAGTTATATACATGAGTGTATTTATCGAGGGCGATGAGATCACGGATGGTATTACAGCTGAACATGTATTTACCTTTGTGCTTCTCTCACTCACACTTCTCTCTCTTTATCTCTACCTTTATCTCTCTCTCTCTCTCTCTCTCTCTCTCTCTCTTTATCACTCAATCGTTCAGTTGAATTGTTTAGACTCTACGTCAATTCTTGCTTTATCACTGCTTGTTCGCGCTTTTGCTTGAACATGTACCTGGATTTCTGAACCTGATAATAGGATTTTAGAAGTGTCGTGATCGGATTTAGGTATAAAAAGTCGACTATAGTCGATCTATAAATTTTTTAAATACTGATTAACTTTTTTTTATAACAATCCAGTTTTAATTAAAACTATATTAATTATATTAGACTAATAAAAATATATAACTTTTTTTGTGTACGATTTATCTATATTTCAACAATGTATGTAATAGTAATAGTGTAATTTTAGAAATTATTGTACAGAAGAACAGAAAAAAAATAAAAGTATCTTTTGAAATATGCTGAGTTTTTAGGTGAAAGCAAAGCATAAAAATCTATCTTTTCAATATAATTTTTACAAATAATAACTTTTAATAATAGTTCATCTATATTGTCAACATTTGATTGAAATATAAAAAACTTCAGTTTGTATTTTACTATATCCTTCACCTTTATACCTTATAAATTAATATCAACAATTTTCATTATTTGATGATTTAATTAAAATTTTTTATTATCATAGAATAATAAAATTGATATTTTATTTTTGACATAAAGCTATATTTTTTTCTAAATTTGAAAATGTTTGACTTTTCTTCTATATTTATGAAAAAAAAATCAAAGAAAAGTAAACAAGAAAATCAGTGACAGATGGAAAGAAATACAAAATTCGATTTTGCTTCCCTTTAACTCTACTGCTATACAGTAATATACACAGTTGATCTTGACGGGTTTGCGATTTTTGCGACAAAATCCCAGGATTTATTGTTTTTTTGTCTTCTGTGTACGAATGAAATTCTTGTAAATCGTATAAAACACAATAAAGTATATCATTAAATATAATGTTCTTTTATTAAATATTCTTATAATGATAAAAGTAAGTCAATAAAATTTACAACTTAATTATGCTATAAATATATATTTATATACTAACGTATAAGAACATTTTAAATAAATTACTATTTTATTCTTTAATATCTAAAAGTATGTTTAGTGTTCTATGATTTTTTTTACTAACTTTTTTTAATATTAATAGAATTTTTCAGAAAGTAATGATTATTATTTAAAGATAATCCATAGTTTATATTAAAAACTAATAAATATCAATATATAATCATCATGATATTATATTATTTATTTTATAATATTTATTTTAAATATAAATTATAATTTACAATTTACTTATATATATTCAATAATTTTCAATAATATTCAATTGTAAAATAAGTTTTAAATATAGTTAAGTCTTAGCTGTATCGACTTATAAATTCTCTCATTTTTACAATTCGTTCCACTTTAATTCCTAAAAATAAATTTGTATTTTCCGTAAAATTATTTATTCTGTTAATGAGTTATTATATAAATTTTATAATTAGTAAACTGTTATATGAATTAAATAATTATTAATTTTTAAATTTGTAGTAAATAATAATTAAATATATTAATGCTAATATAACAAAGTACGTATGTACAATATAAAAATCTGCTTTTTGCTCTGAAATAGGTTTACGAATTGTAATAACACATGAAAAAATAAATCTATCAAATAATGGTATAAATTTGATAAAATAATTCATACTTTATAATACAGTTTAAACATTCAATTCAAATATTGAATACTACATTTTTATAAATTAAAGTGCAGTAAGTTATGAATAAAAAGCATAAAAACATGCAAAATAATGAAAAATGTCTTTTGTAATTATACATAGAATGTATGCATTTTCCATATATATGGTAATTAATTTTGACTACTAAAATTGACTAATATAATCGGATCATTATGATAATTGTTTAAAAATAAAATTTTCGTATTTATTGTAAAACGAACAAAATGAAATCGGAAATAAAATATTGTACAATTTTTTTTTGTACAATACAAATATGTAAAATACAATAAAAATAGTTTTTTGAAAAATTGAATTTACAGTGAATTTTATTCACGAATACACCATCTTAAATAAAATAAAAATTTAACTAAATATATAAATATGTGGGAATGGGCTGAATATATAAAAAGAGTCATTTAAAATTATGAAATGCGAATTAATTAATGAATTATTGATTATGTGAAAATACAAATATTCAGAAAATCCAGTCTGTCAAAATTTTTGTACAAATTATATGCCATTTACTCCAGAGCACGTATGCACTAACCTCGAATAACGAGAAAAGCCTCTGGGAACACGTAAACGGTCAAACGCATACATGAACGCATAACAAAAATGCATGAACATCCAGTGGTATATAGGTACACAGTATGATCGCTGTCAGCGACATCAGCATGATATGCCTTTTGAGGAGGAATAAAATAAAACATGCACCATACTTGTTAGTTATACAGAGCAGGAGAGAATCAGATTGGAGATTGTCTATTTAGACTTTTTAACATCAATTCCACATTCGGTTTTTTGTTACCGTTAAAATTCTTTCATACACTTTTCCTGCTATTGTTTTAAACAGTTCTTCACTTAATTAACCCTGGAAGATATATTTAATTTTCGTCTATTTTCTTGTTAAATAGATAAAAATAAAGTTGTTCTATTTTGAATAATTAGCAATAACAATTAAATATTTACTAATTCTAAAAACAATAGCGTCGTAATAAAATAATAAAAGTTGAAACATTTTTCGTGTACTTATAAACATGCTAAAATGAGTGTAGCTAATTACTATAATAAAATATACAAATTACTTTTAAAATTATTATACTTTAACATAATTTAAATATTATTTCAATAAGTTATTTGAAACGATTCATTAGATTTTAAAAATAATTGTACTTTAAATTGCTTCAGGTAAGGATTTTCAATTTTTTAACCGTTTTCTGTAATCCATTACGTAAGTTTTACAATCTATAATATTATAAAACTCTTTTATAAAATTATATAAATTATACTCTTTATTATTTAATAAAGAAATTATAAAACTCATTAAGAATAAAATTGAAGAAGGTTAAAAGTGGAATGCTGTAACATATGTAATTTAGAATCTGTTATAAAATTTTTATCTGAAATAGTACTCTACTCTTACCGTATAAACAGAAATTAAATTAAAAAACAGAACATCAAATAAAAGAAATGATATCTTAATATTGAACATGTATTTTGTATAATTCACACTTGAAATAAGATGGAAAATATATAACATGATATGAAGTTCACGTGCTCACTCACAAAGAATATTAAAGTTTACCGCAAAGCATCAAAGGAAAAAACATATTTTTATGAATTACTGCACAGCGAACGAAGGAAATAGAGAGAAGAAAGAGAATCAGAATTTATATCATCGATTTTATCGACAACAAGAAACAGTGGAAAACGCACCAGGATGTTAAGATTTGAGAGTTTGGCATTAAACTCGGTCAGCAACTTCAGTGGATGCTTTTTTAAAAGCGCAGGAAAGGACATTGCTTTGTATGATTTTTACTACAAACCCAATACATGCACGTATGCACAACCACTCTCTTGGATTTTCACCACGATATCTTTTTTATGGAGGTCTTTTTGCCCTTGAATAGCTTTTGATATACATAGATACACGCAATCGGAAAGAGAAAGAAAAAGAAAAGGGAAGGCCGTCAGTATCAACGTATCAGACGACTAGTAGTCGGCCTTTCATCATAGTCAGCAGGTCCTTCATGTACTCGGCTCCACAAGTGAAGTATTCGCGGCATGAGAACCCCATAAAATCGGCTTACCTTGATAGAAAGCCGACACCGGTCTCAAGCTAGCGGATTTTGGTTTTATGAAACAGAGAAAAGAGAAAGCCACGTGAATCTAAGAGATGGATGGAGAAGAAAAAGTTCATCACGTAGAATAGAAGAGATGACGATAAAAGATGAAAAAGTTTAGAGAAATGCTAGAATGAAATGCAACGAAAACTGAAAGAAAGAATGAAGGAGAAAGAATAAGCGTGGAATTCTATTGCGAGACCCCGCTGAACTTTAAGCCACATAAAATCAAGATATAAAATCTAAAGAAAAACAATGAAGAGTGTGGCGGTTGCTTTTTCTATGTGGGGGTGTGTTTAGGTGCAATAGAGCCTTTTGAGTATTAAAAGAAAAATTCGTATGACTTTGAGGAAAATATATTCGAAGGCTGATTTGAAACATAAACTAATTAGAATGTTTGTACAAATTTTAATACTATTTAGGAGCTTAAAATAATTTTATAATTATCAGTATGGTGCTTTTCATGAATAAATTTCCTCTGACTTTTTTAGGGTTATTATTGATTTTTTATTAGTATTCTGTTGTCTATAATATTTATGACTTATCAAGTCATAAATGAATTGAGGGTATGTAATATGAATAATTCAAGTTAAAAGTTATGGATTTCGTTTCTGTCATTGATGAATTAAATATTTTAAATTATTTAAATTCTAAATGGAATCAATAAATCAGAAACGAGTGATATAATGAATTTGAACAACCATTCAAGTATCAATAATTGAATTCTCTTTTTATATTCTATTAAGATATATTTTAAAATTATTAATATTTTATTCTCTAAGAATAAAATACAAAATTTTTATTTAAAGCGAATAGTTAATTTCTATTTTTTATATGTAAAAAATCTAACCAAAAAATAGTGCAATTTTAAACTTTATCGAATTCTGGAATTCTAAAGTTGGAACTAATTGTTAGTTAACTTTAATAATAATTACTTCTATATCTTCATGAATTATATAAATAGATTTAGTTCAATCAAATTTTAAAGAAGGTTATTTATTTTTATTAAAAACTTGTCAATCTGTTCAAGTATAATTATATGCGTTTATATGTATATTTTGTAAAAAATCATTTTAAAATATAATGAATACCATATAATATCTGAAACTTTAATATGATATAGAAAGAACGTATGGATGAATAAAATCATTTTCAAAGTATATAAAATTAAAATAAATAATTCATGTTTAAAAAATGAAACAATCATTATAAATGTTTTCCGCGTTTCTTACTTTAAAATGCATAATATGTTTTCATATGAATATATTTCAATTAAAATAAATTACAGGACTATGATGAAAGAAAATTTAAATAAATATACGAATTATTTAGTCAAAAATAAATTACAATTCATGATGAAACTATGAAAAACAATTTAATTTATTAACATTTTCTATATATAACCACTGAATATTTTAAATTATTTATCCATTATGAATAAAAGTTAACTATTACCAATAAAATAAAATAAACAATATTACTTTAGGAATATTGGAGTGTTTTTTAATTTTTTTAATGCTCTAAAATTATTTATTTATTTTATTTTATAATCATTAAAAAAATTTTAAATAAGCTTAAAAATTTTCATAACTTGATGGAAATTTAAGAGAATATATCCATATTTCCTAAATTATGATAAGATTTTAATAGGCATTTTTTTATGAATTTATTGATTTATATATTTTAGTTCTAATACTTTCGTGTAATATATAATATTTATTATCAAAACTAAAGAATAAAGATAAAAATATATCATTTAAAAAATTGTAACTAAATATTTATATTTACTATTGTTAAAAATTTCTAATACAAAGTTCGTCGTATAATTTATTTATATTTGTAATAAGCTATTCCATACGTTTGATATTGAAATATGATATTTTCAAAAATTTTTATTTTTTATCTTTGCCATTCAATTAAAATCTTGGAATAAAAAATAATTTTATAAAAAAAGTTATTATTCAAGTTATATATTTCTAAGTGAATTCATAAAAAATATTTGTTTCGAAATTACGTCATGTAAGTAAATTATAAAATATTTAAGATTGTTCTCAGTGAATCCTGAAAATTATATTGAGTAACTGGAAGAAAATTACAAACATATCTAAATATTACTATTTACTACTCCATTATGTACTTACTAGTTATTCAATAAATTGTTTGATTTAATTTATATTCTCCTTTTACTACCCTGTTTTACATTTTTATAATAATTATTGTTTCGATTATAAATCTAAAGTATTGCTGTGTTTACCTATTGAGAACATTTTTGTCATTATTTAATTTCTATAGAGTCTGTATAAAATATCCTGTAGTAGGATCTAAAGAAAGAAAGCATACGAGTTTTTTAAACTCGTATAAAAACTACAGTAGTTTCCGACTTCCCAATGTTTCAATTCAACATCTCGTACTTTTATTAGGCACTAAAGTATGCATTATCATGCTTCCAGCTTTGAAATTCTCCAGCATTGGAATAAAATCCGCATACTCCAGACTCTTGTATTCTGCAGTGGCACAGAAAACGATATCCCGGCTTGAAAACAAAAAGCCGTCTCTTGGTGTGTTTCGAGTGAGAAGAAAACTCTACCCCAAAGTACTTCTGTATCCGAATCGAATATCGAAATGTGCTCGCGAGTTGAGCGGGTGCAGTGCATATAAAAGTGTCCATGAAAGCAGAAAAAGAAAGTAGAACTTCTTTAAATAGCTTCAAATTTAAGAATTATCATAAAAGAGTATATTTATTTATTAATTATTTTTGTAAGATTATTTTTCTCAAATATAACATGAACACTAAATTTCTGCAATACAATCAATTGAATGACTACAATTTTAAGTTAAATGAAATCTATAAATACTAATGTACTCGAAAAGTTTTAGAATTTAAAGGTATTTTATATTCAAACTCTGAATTATAAGAATGATTATAATTTATAAATAAATTCAGTTTTATAGCGTATTATGTTCATGAATCAAATAATTAATAAGCACACGGTAATAATTCTAATAAAGAACGTATTCTATGAACATAAGCCTTTGTAAATAGAAGGACGTACAGTATTGAATATAGACTCGTACAGAATATAGCGTGCCGTGTCTTACCAAATCCGGAATGTTTCTACTTACGTTCTACCACTCAACATAAGCACGCACCTATATTTATTTTACATGAGTATGTGTTTATGTTTTCTGAGAAAAAATTCGGTTAATTTTTGTAAAGATGCACCAATTTAAAAAAACAAATCATGGAAGGAATGGGAATCAACATCAGATACATGTAAACATAGGCACATCCGTAATCAAAGTTCTGGACTCCAGCTTCCAAATTTTGGTCCTTGAAAATTCGGGAAGTAGGTGAGACTCGGAATCGGCTCTGTAACGACTTGAGTTCAAGTCTCGTTTTGTGTATGGAACTTCGATACCATCAACCTAGGAAATCCTCTTAGGCCAATAGCAATGGCCTGAGGCGCCTCAAACCCCTACAAAAGAATTGAAGCCGTATATACAAACATATACGTCACAGAGAAATAGTACCGTAAGTCGAAGCCTACCACCCTATTGCAGAAGAGCAAATGCGGGATAAGAATTGTGCTTGTTTATTATACTTGGTTGATATCGACTGGTTATGACGGTTTATAAGTTGAAGGAAAAATAGAAGAAGCAATGAAATGTAACAGAGAAATGACCAATCGATAACAGTTTGCAAATAAATTTCATTTTTAATGCAATTTTTTATTTGGAAATAAAGTAGTAGTAAACTAGATATGAATATCCTTTTGAAAGATCGTTAAAAATAGAAAAGTAATAAAGCTTAATTTTGACATAATTATATTAAAAGATAAGTATCAATTTTATGATTAGGACAGTCTCTTTTACAAATTGGTTTTACAAATAAATTATTTTTCATTTTTCTATTGACTAAAAAATTTTTTGAAATAGTAAAGCAATATTCTGTGTTTGCCATTATATATATATTTAAGAATGATATACTTTATAACATGTAATTTTCAATTATGTCAAACTATTCTTGTATATAAATTGTTTTATATGGTCGAATATTATTATTAAAAATTAATTTTAAAATAATAGATTAAATATTATTAATAGCACCAATTGAAAGTAATTATTTTCAAAATAACTTGTAATATAATTAGCAATGATAAAATAAAATGACAATAAAATGATTAGTTATTAACGTCGTCTTTTAGGAATAAATTTCAACATATTAAATTGCTTGAATACAATAAAACTTGAGATAAATATTATATTTATTATATTATTTGTATAACTAGGTTTTTAAAATCTTTATCGAATTAAAATTAAATATGGTTATTGTTTAACTTATGATATTGTTTTTCTAAAATAGCCGAATAGGTTATTCATAAAATTTGTAGATTATTTTTAATCGTTAATTTTTGATGAATTGTAAATTTTTTTATAAAGAGCAACGATTTGTTCTAAGTTTAGTTTTAAACTGCTCATAGAATCAAAATACCAAAATAGAACTATGTCAATGAAAATTATATAGTAGTTCTAGAGAGTAGTGCAAAATAAAAAACACGGGAATGAAAAAGAGGATTGAATAATTCTACAGGTATATGGTGAAAGTTGAAAAAGGACAAAAAATAAGTCAAAGTACATATATTTGAAGAAACATGAAAAAGTAAAAATAAAAAAAAAGAAGCAGGAGAAAAAACGAGGACTATCACTACTACTTTTCGGTCTGGAAAAAGAAATGAGGCCACCAAGTAGAAAAGAAAGAAATTCAAGAGAAGAAAAGAGATAGAAAGAAAAGGTAAATGCATCTGTGCGGGTAAAAGTCCAGTAGCATCTTGCTGAATACAACAAAAAAAGAATATAAAAATTCGCGTAGACCGGATGAAGAGGAAGCAGAAAGAAGCGAGAAAGTCTCAAGATTTATAGGAAAAGAGTTTGTAGTGAACGAAATATCAGCGTGTGTTGCACAAACACTACGGTACACAGTTTGGCTTGAACTTCCCTAAGACTTCGGTCCGTCATATCCTGGATATATCTCATGAGAAAGCAAGGGATATAAAGAAAAAGAGGAATAAGAGGAGTAACGAGATAGCTAGGCACCTCTGAAGCGTGAGGGGAATCTCCGAGATTAACCCCTCCGGCGAGATAAGGATTCGTCTTGGTTGCCCGATAAGGGCTAGCCTTATCCATCCATCCGTCTCGACACTAGACCGCAATAGATAATTCTCGTCTCTCTCATATCCCCTCTTTCCCCCTCTTTTTCGTCCGATCTCCCTCTTTTTACTTCGGAAAGGTCGACATGGTGCTGGAAGAACTAACCATTGCACTGACGTCATTTGTGAATAAAGCTGAATAGGGAGAGTAGTTATGAGGTTGAATTTTACTTCTGTACAGTGCCGGATGGGCCACCGACGAACGATTAAGTTTTGATTCGGTTTCAGTGAGCGTGCCGTCTGATGATTGAAATACCTCGAGGTTGCAAATGTTGCACTAATTGAATGCTTCTCACATTAAGAGAAGATAGGGAATTGAGTAATTTCCTCAGGATTGATTTCCGAAGGTAAAGTTTTTCACGGACTATGTTTGATTTACAATATACTGCTACTATAAATAGTAATTATTGATATTTTTATTTTATAATTAATTTATACTTTTAATAAACAGCTGTAATATAATATCATGAAAATAGATGAGACTTTTGCTTAAGCCGAAGTAATTATGAGTGAAATTCTTTTAGAAGTTTAATTTTTATCATGTAATATTTAATAGTGATATTAACACCGTTGTTAAACTTTTTAATTTTGAAGTAATAAATGAATTCTATTTTAGTCACATAATATCAATACATAATATCTAAAAATCATGTGAAAGAGTAAACATTAAAAATAATTTTATTCCATTTTTCTTAGTTATCAAAACAGATACTTTGATATTTACTTTGATCGTAATGCTTTTTTGTCACGACAAAACTTCCTTAATGAAATTACTACAGAAGAATAAATTTATTACATATTTTCTATTATTTAATAATGAATGATTATGATTTTGTTTCGATGTAGTTGGATAATCCAGGTTCACCTTTTCCTTTGAATAAATCTTGCCTGATAAATTAAAGAATAAATGTATTTTTAATAAAAAATATAAACTTTATTATTATTATTATTATTATTATTATTATTATTATTATTAAGGATTAACATATTATGATAAAATAAAATTTATATTTAAATATAATAATTTAAAATGAAATATTTGTTATTTTTTAATAAAATAAAACACTAAAACAAAAGAAAAGACTCGAAATAAAAATAAAATTTACTAAATATTTAAAAAAATGAAGCCTATACCTACAACAGCTAATAAAAGAAAAGCATAAATAAATAAGAAAATCAATACCATAAATGCATCATGTACAAATTTTAATATTTTTTAGTTACTTACAAGTTGATCTCATTAAAAACTGTAATATTTAACTTAAAAGAGTTTCTCGTACCATTGATGTACATGTATAAATGCACGCGTCTTCATTTGTATGAAAGAGAAAAAGTAGACGAACGATGAAGTGCCATCCATGTGTTCTACAGACAAAGTATATTCTCTCGACAATTTAACCTAGCTTTAGTCCTATCTCTTTTTTTATATCTTTCTCTTATCAAATACTCAGTAGCTCTTGTATATATGTAAACGAACATCTATGTATAATGTTCTCTTTCTAATATTTGTCATAGTTTTTTGTCTTGTTCTTTTATATTAGTCCACATTTCATTTCTTTATTATTTTTAAATAAAATTAGTTGATTTAGGTAATTCAAAGTATTCTAATTACTGTACTTGACAATTTGCAACTTCATCAATTTCAATATGCAATTCAACAACCCTAATACACAACAATCATTCTTATACTTCAACTCTTTTCTACTTTATCAATTCACTTCAAGTCGTAGGTATTCAGTATATACAGGAAATGTAAACTACTGACATTCTCTATTGCTTTTTTACTATCTGTTTTTATTTCATTTTATCGCTATCTCGATAGTTTTTTGTAAGGAATGTAATCAACTTCTGTAATTCAACTTCTTTCCAGTTTCACGCGAGTACCAGAAATATAGTAAAAGACACTAAATTCTAGGTTTCTTTCTTATTTTACTATTGCTTTTCCTGCTTTTAAAAATTAGCAACTTAATAGGTTTATAATACTAAAAAAATATAAATTCCTATACATATACTCAAAATTAAAAAAAAAATATTTTAATGTTTTAAAAATAATTAAATGGCCAGATCTGAACATAATACTCTATTTATTCCTGAAAAATTTTTTTGTTATTCTGATTTTCTTCTCATTTATTTAATATCTGCAGTAAATACATTAATTGGTCAAAATAAAAAAATATTAAGTTGTTAATAATTGTTGGAATAAAAGCAAAAAGAAAAAATGAAAATAATGTCGCGCAATGGTTTTTCGATTGTGTAACAATGAAAAGTAATTAACGAGAAAAGTCATATTAATAACAATGGTTCAGAATGGCAAGAAATTATGGGGAATATGAAAGAGAGTAAAGCATAAAGGAGAAAGATGGTAGCATCCCTACGTCTCGGGTTCACAAACCCCGAGAACTAAAGACCTCGTTTGCGTTAAATCATTTCGAGATCACAGAGATAGGCTAAGATTAAAGCTGCCATGGAAAGAAGTTGTTGTACGGAATGCAATTAGCAGCAAAACTTTACTGAGATGTACTCACTATGCCATTATGTTATTGAGAGTTTAAGATCGTTCCTATTCGCAGATCCCTTTGTTATTAATGTTTAAATCAGAATCTACACTTATTTTATCGATGTAAAGAACATTAGAATTCATGAAATGTAAAAAATATAAAATGTTATAAATTATTTGTGCAAAAATTTAGTTCAATAAGCATTTTTTTGGTTTTAAGAGAGTTTATACTTTTAATATTAAACAAATTTTCTATTAAACAAAATTTTATCTAGAAAAAATAGGTGTTTAAAGTAATTTTTAATAAATTATTTTTTCAGTAAAATTTAGCAAGATATAAGAATAAACTAAGCATTAGATATTAATTAGATGTTAACTTTAAACATCCTGAAAATATAGTAATATAAATATTAGCAAAATATATTGAATTAGATTATAACTGAAAAAAATTCTATTGGGTCTTTTTACAAATTTATTTACTGTAAAACTTTTTCGATGAAATTGATATGGAAAACATTCTACTAAGATTTTTGGTTTTAATGAACTTTCCATGTTTTACATTATGTTGTATCGCTCGGTAGTATCCTAAATATTTGAATATTTGAACGAATCTGCTTCACTTCTTTTACTATTTTCTTACTGATTAACTCAACATATTTGCTGCTTTTTGGATTTCTTGTAAAGTTCTAAAATAGAGTCAAAGTGTGTAAAGTCTCTAAGTTAGGTAAGTTGTTATGCACAAGTTAGTTTACTTCTATAATGAGAAAATGTACAGCGCGACTAACTGTTCTTGTGTAGGCACTTCCCTTTTGGTTAAGAAAAACCTTCTAAGCGAAAAGATAAATATTTTTTATGAGACAGATGACTGCTTCAGTGGTATTGCTAATTTAACTACACACTTAAGCATATAATAAAATAATTATTTATCTTAATAAATTTCAATATTATAGAATAAAATAATAATAGATTTTTATATAGATAGTAATTATTGCATATATTTGATAAAAATTATTTAGTAATTTTTCGTTGAAAAATCGAGATTAATAAATTTCTATTTCTTTAAGATAAAAATGAATTTTAAATGAATTTTTGAAACAAAATTGTACGAATTCAATCTAACTTATTTAATTTAAATATTAATTTATATTTTTTACATAATAAATTACTGAAAATTTAATGTAAATTAATTATGCAATTTAATTTGTGAAGATTCTGTAAAAAAGTAAATAATAGTATTAAATATTATTTTGGTCTTATAAATATCTTACTGATATATTTTAAAAGATTTTTAAAGAGTATAATATATTGAAAACGAGTTTCTATATAATGATAGCTGCTGATAGAAGAATTTAATCATTTAATTTTTCTATTATAAATTCAATTCAAGATGAATAGGGTAGTAGAATTTTATGCATAGCATAAAATTTTATGCATAACATAAAATTCTACTTAACCATTTGCTAAAAGTTAACCCTTTGATATGCAAAATATTGATACAATCCGATAAGTATTTTGATATAAGTTGATAATAACCTTGTACAACTATTTCAAGCAAAAGCTTCATGAAGCAACCGTAACAATACATATGTATAGTTAAAAGTTGATATATCTAACCACTATTGGTGAAACGTGACTAGATAATGAAAACTATTATAAAGAAAATAGTTTTCAACCCTTAAAATTATATTCAGTATTGGTAATATAAAATTAATAAATCAATATAAAAGAAATGTAATTTTTATTTTCTTATAATTATTGTATAAACTTTTAGTTTATTACATTAAAAACTTTTTACGATCGTATATAAAAGATTACTAATTTATTGTGTATTATTTTACAAATAATAATAGTAAACTATTTGCATTATTCAAATAACTTTTAAAATAAACAAGTCGGCACTATTACTTATTGTATTCATACAATATAAATATAATTAAAAATAACAAATATAAATAATGAAATAATCAAAGTAAATATCACCATTATGTATTAAATTTATTTGTTGACAAGAATAATCTGTCACTGTAAAATTTTATTTCAAGCGCAATCTGAAATACCTTTCCAGATGTTAATGATTTTGAAAAAATTAAATGATACTACTTCTGATATTCTGATGTACTGATTCATTTAAAACATAGAATAGCCAAAACAAGATGTTCTTTCATCCGCGTTAAAGAATATACTAATCTTTCTCATTTCTGTTGCCTTTCGTGCCGTGAAATCAAAATAGCAAATTAACTTTCATTACAATAAAGCTCGCAAACGAGAGCCACACCGGAATCCATTTGCGCTGGGATCATAAATATGACTTCGCCCTCGGGATTGCATACTAACGAAATGCACGTCGCCCTCTAGCGCAGATCGTAATGTAAGAAAACGTTAACTCAGTTTGCCAAGCGGTTAACAAGGCCTCCCTAAGGTGACGGTCTTGAGCTTCGTCAGTATGCGATAGGAAATTTTATCTCACTTTCGCCCCTTCCTCTCTGTTCGTACACTCGAGATATCAAGTTGTACTCCAGTTTTTCATGTTCAAACTGAAGCCACTTTCGTATTCGGCTCTGTCAGTCTACTCGATTTCTCGCGAAAGAAACAAATTCTGCGTGCGCGTGGAATTTTGCGTGCGATCATAGCAACGTCTTTATATACGTTTCCAGTCATTTATGCGAGTTATGCTTCAGTTATAGTTAGAACTGTGTGCTCGAGAATTGAATGGGCTATGGTGAAAATAGCGTAATTTATTCACTTAAACGGCTGAAACACAATAAATTATTATATAATTTAGAAATACTAAAACCATATTTTAATATCTAAATTAAAAATATTTGTGTAATAAGACCAAATTAAACCATTGATATAAAATAATTTAAGTATAAAATTGTGTAATAGTATGATATATATAATTACATAATCATTTAGTATTTGAATATTAAATAGTAAATAAAGTAAAGTAATAAATATGTTTACATTTTATATTCATCATTAACTTTGATATAATTCTTCCAATAAAAATCTTCACATCATCTTTTACTAGCAACTTATGTTTAAAAAACATATTAGTAGATGTGGAGCGTTCATTGTTTCTTATTTCTTATGCATGTAATTTTAATGGTTCTACGAATGATGTTATGAATATTCATATGTATACTGAAACATTTTGAACAAAATAAAGAACTAAATTTTCCAATGAGATATTTACCATCGAATTGTATTCGAATAATTTTGCTGTGATATAAATGCAATTTTCCATAAAATGCATATGAGTTTTGATGGGAAAATTTTTCAACTCTGTTGACTCAGTGAAGCGAATAATTTTGTAAGACAAATGCAATATATTTGAATCTAATATTGAATTATTAAAATATAGAAGTCAATACATGAGATAGAACATAAGTCAATACATACAATAGATTTAACATTCATATGTTGAACTTTACTTTAATAACTTTATTATGATTTTTTTATTTAATAAAATTTATATGTCTGTATTTATAAAAATCAAGATTTTATTATATAATATTGGTATATGCTGTATATAAACATGTATTAATTATCATAGTTTTTACAGAATTATGAGTAAAAAATTTAGAAAAGTTTGATATTATACTTTTATTTATATATTATTTCGCTAAGATTTTCAATTAAACTATAGGATACTTAGAAACTAATTTCAGTAACAAAATCTCTATCAGCTTAAAATGATAAATTATGTCTATTTTTAAAGCACATTTTATTCTTAAGAATCTTTTAGAAAAATTTATGTAATATAAAGGTTTACTCATTATTACAAAAATAAATCTTTCATGAAATATTTGCTGCAACATCAATAGCTATATACAAATTTTATAGATCCAACTATACTGCTACAATCACATGTCATAGAAATCTAAGCTATTCAAAAAAGACAAAAAATCTCTGAACTGACGTTATGTTGTGATAATATTGATTAGTCACTATTACTACATTTTTAGTTTTATGTTGAAAAAATAATGATTTACTGGCTTCATTTTTATCTTTCAAACATTAGATATTCATTACTTTTAGATGAGTAAAGATATTTTCTGTTTAATACATTAATTATCGGCACTGATGCATTGATTTAGACATAATATTATCGTATCGAAGATAATTTTTAATAAATCGTCAAAAATTTTTTAATTTATTACTGAAGCTAATTTTTTTCCTCAAGTAATATTTCACTGATTTTTTCATTTATCTAGTGAATAAATCATTAGAAGTCACTTATCTTTCGTTTTTGAGATACAAGAAAATAATTAGATAGAATAATTAGAACCAAAGAATGTTTTTTACAATATATGTTATTCTTTTACTTTCTTTCTAATAAATTGTTATTTTATTTTTTATCCATGTATAGAAAACTCGCTATTTCAATATATCTATATATAATTTACCATTTTAATTTACCGACAACTAGGTAGTGTAACAGCTTATACTGAAACACATGCTGATTCCTTGAAAATTAGCAATTATAATTTTAATGTAATTTTAGATTTTAATATCGACCTAAACTTTTAATCAAATAATTCATGATATAATAACATAAAATCATAGTTGTATGTAAAGCAATTTACAAAATATATGGAATCCATTCGCAGGATAGATGAATATTGTAGACTGATCTGATTACAATAACCACTGATATTAAAAAAAAATGTATGCTATGTATTTAAATAATCAGTTACTTTATTTACTAAAAAAATTTTAATTTAACTATCTATTATTTACGATTTTAACGTTTGTATTTTTATCCATTGCCAATAAGAGATCTTACTATTTTATCACAATCTATTATTCTGATTTGTAATTATTAGCAATTGTAGCTAAATTCTATGCTCTTGCTTTTACAAATAATAAAAATGTACGATATAATACTTGATAAAGAAATCATGTGTAGTACAAGTTTTCTAGATAGATAGAGGAGAAAATTTTCGTTCTAGTATCGAGTTCACTCTCAGCGGTACGCGCGAGCCCTCTTAAACTTCTCACGACTGCTAAAAACAAACTCCTCTATGATGCTACGAGTATACGAAGATGGGTAGAGGCCCTTGTGTGACACCCATAGTTTATTCTCGGAGCCTCGGGGTTCAGTTTGCGATGATTGTTCCCCCGGTGTGCGTCAGGATTGTCCATTAAAGTTTCAAACAAGTTTCGCTCGCGGCTAACTTTGGGATGCCACCTTCGCACGACAGTTCGCTTTTTTCTGGTATAGTAAAGACAAGAAGAAGAAAAGATATTCGAGGGCCTCCAGTATTCACATTTATTCTAGCAGTCTTCTTAGAAGATGTTTATCTATAAATAAAATATTATTTCATATAATTTTTCTTATGTTCATAATATTGCGGACATAATAATTTGTATATACTTATCACTATCATTATCTTCGTTTTGTTGTATTTTATATGTATTCATTAAGTCACCATTTTTTTCTAAGTCCTATTTAAGAGAGAAAATGTTTTTAAATTAAGGTCTTTCTAGTATTTTTTCAATTTAAGTTTAAATATTTATCTATGTAACATACAAATTATTAATTAAAATTCTCAAAAAACTGAAAAATATACATACTTAAATTCTATTAATCAGTCTGTGAATTTATAAATAATCATAAAGGTAAAATGTAATTGTAGATACTGTAAATAAAAATATAATATATAAATAAAAACACTTTAGAATTTTTAATGTACTTGTAGAATATACTGTTTAAATAATAATATTTTTAAATTTTAATACCAAAAATAAAAATGCATCTGTTAATGATTAAAAAAAAAGATAAAACCTTTTTATAATAAGGATTTTTAAATCTCGGATAAATGACTTGAATCTGTAAAAAAGCAATACATCGAGAAAATTAATATTTGAAATGAAAAGGACTATCATAGTTGATAGTGAGAGAATCAAATTATTTTAAAGGAAACAAGTAAAGGAATAGTCGTACCATTAGAATTTCTGTCTATTAATACTCTAATAAGAGTAAATAAAATCAAGGCTTTAATAATAGTAATGAGTAATTTTTATGAGTCTATCAACTCTTAATATTAAGTATTATGTATTAGTATATAGAAATATAAACTCGTACTTATTATTTAAATAGACATAAATTTAATTTAAATATTACGTATATTAGTCTCACAAGTTTATGGAATTAAATTTCATTGCATTTTCTAAAATATAATATAAATAAATAGTGAAATACATTTAGATGTATTCATAAAATTTCTAATAAACTAATAAAAACTGGTTGTACTATTGTACATTTTCGTATAATTCATGTAGATCTGTAGATTATACTTTTTCATCTTATTATAATAGAGTAGCGACAAATTTATACTTACATCTATTTTTTTACACTTCTTTCAGTATGGAATAGAATCCTATACTTACGGTACTGTTTATCTTTGACAGTATTTTAAGAAAATTGTTCTACTTATAAATGCATAAGTATTTATATTTTTTAACTTTATAAAATTGAAAGATTTGAATTACATTCTAAATTTACAATAACTTATACTATTTTAAATAATCAGTTTTTATTAATGAACTTAAAAAATTGCGAAAACATTTCTGATAATTGTAAGTATTTATGACATAAATTTAATATATAATTTCTTATTATACAATTATAAATATATATAAAATTATATCAAGAATTAAAGGATATATAGTATAATTTCTTAAATTTAAGCATTAATTTACTGTTATATAATTATTATACATTACTAATTTTTATTATACAAAATAAATAAATTAAAAATATAAAGATATTATTTATTTATTTATAAAGAATTGATTATGTTTTACGTATAAACTAACATAATTTATACAAAAAATAAATAAATTGGATAAAAAATTGGATAAAAGCATTTTATCGTAAAATGGAAAAAAAACGTATCACTTTTTTAGAACATAGTTTTTACGGGTTGCTATATTTTTGTATTTGTAGAATAGTAAAAGAAATACAAGTGTGACGTATAAATTCTAAGATGCATATAACATACGTATATAATAAACGTATTATAATATATAATAAGGTGAATAAAAAACAAAATGAGTACAGATTTTACTATACATAATTACAATAGATTTTTAATACGAACGATTTCAAGTATGATAAATTTGTATATAATTCCTTTCTATATGTATGATTTATTATACAAATAAAATATTATACAATACGAAGAGATAATAGGTACATTGAGATTCCTTTAATCAATTATTCTTTAATGTAATACAGTATATTTAATGAGCTCTAAATTCAATTAACGATATTTTAGAAAGCCTACATAAGTTAAACTTATAGTGTTATAATAAATTCCAATAAATATGCTAGAATTCATTCTAACATTATCTGACTTAGGACCTCATAAAAATAATATTGAATTAATATTTGTTGAATAAAATTTGTAGTAATAATATTATGTTTCCATACATAAATAAATTGCCTTATTTAATGGCTTTTTTATAAAGCAGCATATTATCCTCTCTAAATATAACACTGAAAAATTAGAATACTCTATTCAACAAAACTCTTTTATTTATTGTAGTTAAATTTATAAATTATCGATTTTTTTATTTTAAACTACTAATTAAGTAAAAGAAAAGTAATTTAATATAATTAACTTGATTAATTAAGGTTAAGAAACATATAAAACCTGTGGAAAATTTTATTTAAAAACTATTATTTTAAAGATGCTTAAAAACAATTGTAATTTTTGTTTGTAATGTTTATTTTTATAAATAATACCTATATATTTATTACGATTATTTTAACGAAATTATTTGTTATTTATTTTATCAAGATTAATATTATTCATTTATTACTTAAATGATGTATTAAATTGATACAACATATTAGTACAATATAAAATACTTCACAAAAAATCTTGCACTTCTGTACATTACTTTTATATATTATTCTGATTCATCTATTACCATTTAAAAATTCGTGCAACTTAAAATTTCTTTGAAAGATTGATACATAAAAATCTTAAGTTTATAGTGTCGTAGTCTGAAAAAGACTGGCTTGGTTATTTAACAATGTATTTTATACAGTTTAATAAAACTGTCTTTCACACACATGGTCCTATTTTAACATATTGTATTTTACCTTCTTCAAAAAGAAATTTTAAAAATATTACCTTTTAAGTAATATCCAATTTTTTAATAAATTCTCTTCCTTCTTTTTATTTTCACCTTTTCATTACAGAATATATGAAAATGCATTATTTTTAACGCCTTATGAAAGAAATGTTATCGAGAGATTTTAATTTTAGTAGACTATAGATTTGTTGGATATAAAAATGTAATTTTAATGCGTAACTATTCGTCATTTTACACAGTTGTATTTATGGTACTGTTTAATTACGACTAATAATTTTATATCGAACTAATTATAATTTGATTATATAGTTTATTAGAAATTTCGTAGATCCTCCAAAAATAATATTTTAAATATAAGCATACTAATATAAGTAATGGATGTAATAAAATATAACTTATTATTTGTTACCATTCTACGTTTATATATTTTATTCGTATTATATATCAAGCATTATTTTGTAGCCTATGTTATCTATTTTAAATTAATTTATATATTCTTTTCTCTTTTCAAATGTATAAAAATATTGCAAGATATATAAAAAAGAAATGAATTTATATAGATAATTCATAAAATTTGAATATCAGTTGCTTATATTTAATGTTTTTTACAGTAGTATTAATGTAGCCGATGTGCTCGCCTGTCCGTAGAAACAAGCGCCGAAATCTAAGAAAACATACGAGGGACAGGCGCGCACATCCGAGATAGGAGAAACATCAGCTGATACGAAAAATCGTCAACGTGGTCGTCGAACGTCTTTTCTATAAGAAATAGTTCGGTGACAGAAAATGGCAACATGCAAGATAGCATGGGTGCGCCAAGGCAGACAGGCCCCATGCCGTGGGGCATAGGCACGGTGTCGAGTATGAGCAAGCAGCCGTATCCCCTCTTCCTGCCATCTACTTCCCACTCTCGCTCTTTCTCTCTCACTTTCATACATTCGCTCGCTAGATTCCTCTCTCTGCCTAGCATTCGCTCTATCTCTCTCGCTCTCACGAGCGCTGCTCTCCCTCCCTCCCTCTCGCTTTCATACTCATACGCTCTATCTATATAGCTATTACTCCTTCTCTCTCGCTCTCACGCACTCATGCGCTTATCTCTCTCTCTCTCTCTCTCTCACTCTCTCACTCTTAAGCTCTATCTGTTTAGCATTAGCTTTCTCTCTCTCACTTACGCACTCTTAAACTCTGTCTATACAGTTTTCGCTGCTTCTCTCTCGCTCTCACACACTCACGCACTTATCTCTCTCTCTCTCTCTCTCTCTCTCTCTCTCTCTCGTTCTCTCACTCTTACGGTCTATCTGTTTAGCATTCGCTTTTTCTCTCTCACTCTCGCAAATCTGTTTATATAGTTTTCGCTCTTTCTCTCTCGCTCTCACGTGCTTACGCACTCTCTCACTCTCTCCCTTTTTCTCGTCCTCATACATGAATTCACATTGCATCACAATTCGGCTCTCTACCTCTCTCTCCCTTTCTCTCACTCTCGTTATTTGAATACTTAGTCCGATTATCCTGCGATACAACTTTTGCGCGCTAAAAAATAAATCGCGAATTAAGGGGAGAAAATTAAAAACACGATTTCCCGCTGCGATGTGCCTGAAACGAACTCGCGGCTGCATGTATTTCGCGTATTTGATATCCCACTAACATCCTCAGAGAGCCTTTACATTCATCTCATCAATCGCATTCATATTTATTACATTTTCCACCTTTCCCCTTGCTTGTTTGAGAGAAATGAGTCTGCAGAGTCGGACACCGCTAGCTTTCGCAATGGCGTGAATGGGGCTGGGCATCGTGGACATGTTGCCAGCTCTCCCCCCAGAGTAGGATGTCGAACATCTATGATGTTCGCGGGCGGTGTGGGTTTGAACGTTGTGGATGTCGCAGTCCCCCGCAGGAAAATCGGCCATCGCGAATGTGTACCGGCTCCATTAGAATGACGAAGGGATGACCACAGAGAGCGCGGGCTGTCCCGAGTTCGGAGAATAATATTAAGCTCGGTAGATCTGATGCGTATAGTATTAGTTAATATTTTTCTATTTTTATAATAAGCGTGTGACAAAATTCTGTTCGATGCGATAAATTTGTAAGGGTTAACTTTTTCCTCCGTCAAGCTCAGTGGAGGTTTTTTCAGGCTCAGGGACTTGTGAAAAATATATGTAACAAGCGAAATAATAACGGCATTTTTATAAATAAAACTAAATAAAGAATGTATAAGATTCTATATATATTATCAAACTATTTAATATAAACAAAATTCGTTTACATAATTTGTAAAATTAATATGAAATTAAACGATACGCTCATTTGTTATTTGATTTGTTCATGGAAACGTATTTAAAGATTACATAGCCGGAATTCTAATAAACGCGTATTGAATTAGAGAGAATTAGTCTAGCTTCATTCGTTGAAAAGAACTACATATCGAACAGCGCAACGCTCAGATTGGTTTATTATGATGAGTTTAGGACAATTATAATGTAAAAACAAAACAAATCGACGTTATAAATATAGCGTCTCGAGGTGATCGGACAGCTTTTCTGCCCGATACGTAAATCGTGTCAGATCGTTTATAACTCTAATACTTATTAAAAATATTGTACAAATTAATATACATTTTCTTATTTTATATTATTTATACTAACACCTCCATCCTTCACAACATCATGCGACGTGATCATTGTCTACAATTAATAAATAATTAAATTTACGAAAGTTAATTTCGTATTGTTCACAAATAATAAGTTATTCCGTGAAACCAATAGCTCTCATGGTTTAATAATCCTTTTCAAATGCTACGATATTCAACGTTCAAAACTATTCTAAAAATCTAAATAGAGGTATAAAATTAATATACCACAATTTTAATTGATGAATATTTGAAAAATAAATATTATATTTTTTGAATTTACATAATATCTCGGGTGAATTATATACTCTAAAAAATTTGTAAAGTTTAAGTATTCAAAGTGATTTCATATTTATATTTATAAGTCATTTTTAATACAATAAATTCTTTTTAAAAAATTAGACTGAATTTGAAAACGAAAAAAATAATAATATAGATTTTACTAGCTTCATAAATTCAACAATTATATTTATATTAAGATATTTTGAAGGAAATTCTATACCGTTCTAAACTCGTTAAATGATATCATCTTAATATTATTCTTTTACTTTTTTTAATATTATTATCTTAATTTTACCTTGTCACTGAAATATTCATAAAGATTTTCCATTAATAAATTATGAAATTCTTCTAAAATAATAAAGGTTATAAAACTACATTATTTCACGTATATACTATCAATACAGATATCATTTAAATTCCTTAAAACTTTTCTTAACTAATCTAATTTCATCAATGTTATCTATATTAATATTTGTTTATTAATATTATTTTAATTTAAGTCTTAACGAACTTTAATAATCAATTAGAATTATTAATTTATAAATATAAAAATAAATGTATTTATAATTGATTTGTGAGTAAATGTCATCTAATTATAGGTATATTAATTAAAAAGTTATGATTTATACAATTTATACAAAAGTTTTAGGAGATAAGATATAAAAGTCTAAGTAGCCTATTAAATTAAAGTCTTTATCCATAAGAGTTTACACAGAAAGATATAAAAGACTGTTAATTTTTTTGCATATTCACGATCTAACGTTAATCATTCTAAGTTGGAGTATTTTCGAAACTTACAAATAATATTTATTAGCTACAAGGAATTTTTATACTAAAATATATGACAACACTTTTGGAAATTCAGTCTAAAAGTTTACACCATTCATATATACATATATATTAATATATATATATATATTTACATAATTTTAAGTGACTGAAACAAAGGTATTTAGTATACTTTGAAACTACTAATAAATTAATTTATTAATAAGAAAAAAGTTAGTTATAAAGATATATAAATATCTAAAGTTTATTTTTAAAATAACTTTCATTCTTTAAAAATAAAATAATTTTTAATAAATTGACAATAATATATAATAATAATATAATTTAATAAAAGTGAAAGCTCTTTTAGATAGTCTCTTCCTTTCTCAACAAAAAAGTGACAGGAATTAGTTTTTTTTTTACCGCCCTCGCAATTGAACTTACCTACGACGGTCACAGGAGAAGGAGAGAGAAAAGGAAAATAAGAAATTTCATTTTTGTGTAACGTTACACCTTACGAGCCTTCGGGGCCATTGTTTCGTCACATCGCTTTGCGTCATCGTCATCGTAGTACCTCGCGGCTACTATGAGAGATACTCGATCGCAGGACTCCATTTGTGGTTTAGCATAATGGTAACCCGAGGAAGGAGAGGGAAATTTAGTCATACTAGCCGCGGGCAACAGCAGTGCCTGAGCACTTGTCCTTCACCATTTTTCACTCTTTCACTCCCTCACTCCCTCTGTTTCTTTCTTTAGTTTTCTTTATCTTTATCCTATGATTCTCATTCTTTTCTTTTATGAATATACTTCACTTGAAGATCTTTTTATACTTTCTTTACATATGAAACTAAAAATTCTTTTCAAGTAAAAACGAATCTAAAAATTTATGCGAGAATAATATAAGCTTGAAAGATATTCAAAGATTTTTTTGCTTATTTGAAGACTTATTTTTTAACTTCTTAATTTCCGAAGCTATTTCAGATATTATATATATTAATTATCAAAAGTATTTTCAACGTAATTTAAATTAATACCACATGCTTTCATGAATACTCTTTGAAAAAATAATATTAATTATGAATACATTTTACTATGGATTACATAATATCTCCCCTACAAGCATTATTAGTCTTATTATACTCAAAATGTTTATAAATATTTAAAAATTAAAATAATATCAATTTTTTACACACATTTATATCGATTCATTTCATAAAGAAAAAATCTCTTCTTTATAATTTCTTCTATAATAATTTATCGAAGGAAAATATGTAATGTAAGAATAATTATATCGATAAGACTGGTAAAATATTGTATTTAAATATATTGTAATTATAGTCAAATATACATGATTGCGTAAAATAGATAACTTCATATAAACTAAGAATATATACTAATTTTATTATTGAGTTAATTAACTAACCAGTAAATATAATAATGAATTTAATAGCCTTAAATTAATATTCTTTTATCAAATAAAGTCACGAAAACGTAAATGTTTTTCAAAAGAACTTTCTTAAAAGTAGAAAGTTAATGTAATTTAACCTTTCAGAAATATCTAAAATATACTAAAAGCTCTGTAATATACATTTCATTAACTGCATATTATATTAAGGACAACAAACATAATATAGAATAAAAGAAGAGAGTAATACAAATTATGGCTCTTCCAACTAGCAACAGGTACAGTCCTAGTTCGTCGCCTTCGCAAGTCGAGAGAGATCGATGAAGCCTGGCGCTACCGCAGGCCGTTTCCCTCGTCTAACGAAACCAAACCATTTAAGTGGAGGTTTAAGAATGAAAAATCGTCTGTAAAAATATTTCTATTCTGACGAAGGGCTATTGTATAGGATACAACCTGTGATAGTCATTCTTATTTCTCTTTTTTTCTTACTTTTTATTTCTTATTCTTTTCCTTCTGTTTTATATTTTTATATTTTCTTCTTCTTCTAAAAAATGTCGTTTCAGACTTATTTAATCCCATTTTGCTATCTACACCTTTTGCTTTGAAATAAATGATAAAATCTGGAAAAAAGGAGGATTTGCGTTGTCGAGTACACTTGCGTTTTTAATCTTGTGTGGATACTCAACGCTTTCAATTCATTTTTTTGTATGAATCCAGCTTATATTTTGAGTTTAAACCAATTATAGTGTGAAGACTCCAAATCTTATTATTTACTATCCGTGACTTATCTATATATTTAATTTTCCCATTGACAATTTATAAAAAAATAAAATATAAACTGAAAACATGAATTTTAATAGTATCCTTCTAATATATTTTATTAAACATAAAAATTAATTCATTATTTTCTAATAAGGCTACTTACTATTGATCCCTTAAAACTATTGAATTGCATTTATGTTTTCAAAATACATTTAATTAAGTAGAAATTATGAAAATTATTCATCAAATAATTTTTTCAACTTCATAATTAAATCACTTATTATTTGGTTGTAATACTTTTCTGTAACTTCTATTGTTGTTTTAAAAAGTTATATTTAAAAATGAATATAATTTTAAATAATTATATCAAACAAAAATTACATAAAAAATTAAGTTTTAAATTTTAATTTTTAGAATTAGTTTAGAATTTATAATATATAAAATACAGAGACTGTAATAATATATTTCAAGTTAAATTATATATCTGGAAAATAATATACAAAGAATCAAATAAAAAACAAAATAAAATCAAAGAACAACTATTGAAGTAAATGAAAAACTACTAATTATAAACACTTGGAGTGATTAAATTATAGATAATGATTTATCAGTGTTCATATGATCCAATGCATTAATAATAAATTATCACCTTTTACTTAATTCACCAAATATATCAAAATTGTTAAAATAACGAAATAAAAAATTTAAATATTTTCTATTTATAATAGTGTTAAATTAATTTTTTCCAATATTCACCGCTTTAATTACATAACTTTGAAATTGTATCAGAGCATTAATGTCGAAGTAATTTCTTATGCAATACAAAGAATTTAAAAAAAAATTACATTTTTAATAATATTTATATACAATAACTAATAATCGGACAACACGTAAAAATCCTTTTTTTTTTAATATTACTTTTAGATAAGCTTAAATGAAATAATATTATAATTTAGAAATAAAATTTTAACTAAAACTGAAATTGGATGAGAATATTTTATATTAATTTTAAAAATTAATTGTGTTATAAATTCAATCATTATATAATTTCTTTGTAAATTAAAAATCAAGACTAAATTTAGAAATCTGAGACATACTTCATATAGCAACTTTAAAAAAATAAAAACTAAAGAAGAAAAAGGAAATTTTATTGTATACATTGAATTTAAAGAGGAAAATTGATGAAATGAAAATTTTAATGAATGCGTCTTGAATATTGCTCGCAATTCAAATTTTATATTGATAGTTTATATGACTGTTCAAAATTTTTATTATACATAGTTTTCTTTATTACAAATTCTCTTTTGAAAATTAGTTTAATGAATTTTTTCTAGCTTTAAAATGTATAAAGAATAATTGTAAACTTGATTATTAAATGTAATTATTAACTTAAATTTATAATTATATAAGTGTTTATTTAAAAAAAGTTTTTACTAATAACTAAATATTCATTTATCTGAAACTACATTATTAGTTAGTCCATATTGTCAAATTGAATAAATTTATTGTTTTAATTATAATTTCTCGAAGTGGTTCAAATATATAATTCAAAAATATACACGATCTGAAATTTTAATGAGTTAAATACTAATCAACGCTTAACTAATGACTTATTCTTTATCTTTGCATGTATTATCTTTTTGACTCAAATCTAATGTTTTCTGCGTCTTCGTGTAATATTTGCCATTCTTTTTTCCTTGTTCTTCATGGCCCCTTCTACGGGCATCATGTCTAGTAGTGTTGAGCGACAATTAGCTTTGGCTGACTCGTCTGACTTATAAGAGACCTAAGGAAGACGAAAAAGAACGTCAAAGGGTACCGCGCATTCCCAAGGACACTATCAATTTAAGCTCTCGTTACTCTCGTACCCTTCTTTCAACGGCTTTGCAATCAACTGCAGCAGCTAAAGCATCAGTACTAGTGCCAACCTCGTTAACATTTTATTCTTTTTTCTTTTGCTGAACGAAATCGTCGAATTATAATGTTCAGTCAAATGAGAGTTGAGGGTACCTTGATTCCAGAGTGAATGAAATGACTACTGATAAGGAAGAAAAAATTTTTTTCATAATACTTTTTGAAAGAATATTTCTTTAGAATATGAATATTAGAAAAGTTGATTGATTTAAGAAAAACATATTATTTGAAAATTATTTATGTTATTTTTGTATAATAAACATATTTACAGTATTAAAAAATATAAAAGATGCTATATATATAGATATATAAATGTAATGTATACATTTATCAATAATTTATATTTTGAATTATCCAATATAGTCTTCAATTTTTAATAGATTTCATATTATAAATTTTTATTATAATAAATTTTTTTATAATTTAGAATAAATTTTAAAAACAATTTGTTATCAATAAAATATTATTGTAGTTAACTACTCACCTATCTCAAAGCTTAAACTATATATATATTAAATAAAGCTACATAAGATATTTTAAAGGTGTTATTATATGTGTGTATATATACGTATATATTATTAATAAATATCATAAATTTTATTTAAACTTGTTTCATTTATTGATATAATTTTCTATCTACATTTTTATCTCCTTTAAATAAAAACTTATTGAATTTTATTTAATCTTTAATTCAATAATATTAATACGAAAGATTAACCCGAAAACTTTTATAAGTTTTTGATATCTTTCTGAAGCAAATACTATAAAATCAAAATATTATTATAACATTTTGTAATAAAATTTTATTTGAGTATTAAAATTGTATATAAAATAACTAGATATATTTAAAAATATTAAGAAATAGCTTTAAAAAAACTTCTTTCACTTTATTTTATTTAATTAACCATTATTTCAAATATATTTTAAATATTTTATAAACTTACATGTTATCATACTAATAAGATTACTTATAATAAAACTTTATACAAATATAGATAATACTGTTATATAAATTTTTGAAAAATATTTAAATATATTTGATGCATTATACTATTATTCCTAAATTTGAAATCTCCATAACTTTTTATATATCTGAAACATATGAGTTATACAATTACAAAAATATAAAGGCCTTAAGGTAGAAGTATTACATGTGCAAAGTTTTTTAATTAATTAAAAAATTCTTAACTGTATAATGTTTACTTGAAAGTAATCTTACTTGAATCATTTATACTTGCAGTACACAAAAAGCACCAATTTTAACGAATCTTGACCTTTTCAAGATTATATAAAATTCAATAAAAGTGTATGTTAAACTGCAATAAGTAATATGAAATAAATAAAAATAAAATTTATAAGTTATATGTTAATGAACATTTCAACTGATTTACATAAAAAATTACTTTTTTATTTAAGAAACTTAATCATTTAAGTCAGTTAACAAAAATTAAATAGTTGTTGAGGGAAATTATAATTTCAATTCCGATACATAAATATCAACAATTAGACATATATGATTTAATCTGTTGAAATTTTTTCGCAGACGAAGGCTGGTAATGAGGGGCGTCGGTTAGAATACCGAGTAGCTGTGCAGTGGAGGAGGTGGATGAGGAGGAAGAGGAGGAACGACTACAGTGACAGTGGATACGGTATAAAGATGCCGTTCTCCTGGAGAGTAGCCTTATTACGGCAACTGCTGCTGATTCTAATCATCGCTGGAAGCGCTCAAGCCTTCAGCTCGCGTACACCAGGTGAGTCAATATATGTGTATGTGTATCACTTGTATGTAGTGGTTGAGAGTGTGAGTTTTATGATAATAGCAATGACGGTGACGCTACTGAATAAAAGAGGGAGGCTCGGTAAGTTATAAGGAAGTACATGGCATAAAATGTATAACATTGGTGAGCGGTGTGGCTTTTTAACGTTTTGCATAACTAGCTAGAGTTAAAGTCTCTTGGGCTGAATGATGTACCGTATATTTTGAAGTGGCTTATAATTATTTCCCTTCATTGAAAGATTACCTTGAATTTTGCACAAACGTAAGACTCAAATTTCTACATTTTATGATCTCTTTCAAGATCTTAATTATTTTAGTATGCAGTCTTTGTAATGGTTATATACTTCATGGACTAAAGAATATCATTTAATAATGCTTAATTAAATAAAATAAATCATATATTCAATGTAGGTCTACAATGGTTCTTTCAGAATATAATTATTCATTTATTAATATAAAATAAATTGATAAACTAAAAATAAATTTGTATGTTAAATGAAAAATTTCTTATTAAATGTCACAGGTATTCGATGATTGTTTCAAAAAGTAAAATTAAGTTTTATTTTAAAACAATAAAATATAATAAATTCAATTTTTACTTTTCTACTTATAAAGCGGAAGACATTTAAGCGTAAGCGTAAAAATTACCCTACTTTATTTGTCATCTGTAAATAAATTTAATTCATGATAAGCTTCTGTCACTTTCTCAAAATTAATCTAATGTACAACTTGAGAATTACATACTCGGGAAAAAGAAAGAAAAAATACAGAAGCTTCAAGCATTACAAGTGAAAATGTTAATCACCGGTTAATTTATGCGCGTGCCCTAGTCATCCAGCTCTCTTGCGAAGCGAGAAGAATATTCGACCTAATCGCAAAGTAAATAAGATTATCTGATCGAATTTTAATGGACAGCTCGCGTGAGCCAGGAACTCCGAGGAGCAAAACAGCTATCGTCATGGGCAACATACACGCGTAGGTTCAGGCTTCGTATTGCGTGGGTGTGACGGGTGCGCGGCACGTGTCGAATCCTAGCTTGTGCTCCGTGTCCCCTCGTTTCGTGTTCGCACAAGCCTTTAATCGGCTTATCGGGTGCCTCGGCGGCTTTTAATTGTTGCTAGAACTCTGCTGCTTGTCAGGCAGAATTTGCAGGCGCTCCCTTTCTTTTAGGACGCACAGTTTGTGTACCGGAGTTCTGGTGATCTTGATGCTAATAAACGAATGTTTAAACCGAAGTTTACGTATGGATGGAATATTTTTATTCGAACGATAAATTGATCATTGCAATATGAACGAAATACTAATCAAAAGAAATGAAAATTTATACTGTAGGGATCAACATTATCCCTTGTAATGTAATTGTAAAAGTAGCAATGAATTAAAAAAAAACTTCAATAAATATTTAAATAAATTCATTTGCAATTTTTACTTCTTGTATTATTCCTTTACAAGAACCAAACGCTAAAAAAATTATTCATGAATATTGTACTAGAAAGTGTTTTTAATCAAATCTACTTATGTTAATGAGCCTGCTCACGTTATAATGATGTGTTAGTCTAAATTCCTTCTTCGCTTACATCTTCTCATTTTCCTTAAGCGCAGATTACAAGAGCTACTCTTACTCGAGCTATAATAAATTTAATTCTCTCGTCCCTTTTTGGGGTACTGAAAGCAGTGTGTTGTTTGCATCATTAAATTCCCATAAAGCTATACATACTTTACAACAATAAGAAAAACTTTTACCAATAGTTCATATTATATTTTTTGTACGAAAAATAAAATAGCTAAAACTGAAATATAAATATTATTTTAGCATTTTAGTAATGTTTATCCTAAATTTACATGTATATATGTGTGATCATGCGTATGCGCTAGTGTATATGCGTAGAAATGGTTAAATACACGAAAAATTTTTATTTATACAACTGTTAAAAATATATAAACAATAATTGCAACTACTTTTTGAAACTACAATTTATAAAAAAAATTATTTCGAAATATACTTTTCTTCCAATTTCTCTCAAATGAATTAATCCACGACATCTGAAGACCTATGAAACTCAAAGCCTTCAAAGTACAATTCACTCCTGCGTATTCTGCAGCAAAGACGAACAGTCAAAAGAACACCGTGGAAATTTTCTTTCTAGCAGGCTCTTAGTCTGAGTCGAAAGCAAAGACAAGACAGTGCGCTTAAGAAAACGTAAAGAGACGACTTGAGGAGGTTACAAAAGGAGAATGACTTTCGAGGTTTACGTTAGGAATACGAAAAAAGAAAATGGAAAAATAACGATTTAAAGCTGTTGGTCAAAAAGATTCTTTATAACAGAAATACTACTACTACTGTATATATACAAAATTTTTAAAGAGTATTATAGATTATTATATATATTAATTTTATAATAAATGAAATTTATAATTAACATAAACAATGACAAGATTTTATAAAAAATATTACGTTTTATATTTTTATATGAAAAAAATATTTTCAGAAGATAACCTTTATTGACACGTAAAAGTAATAGTAATAATCGTAAGAAAAAAATGTGACGTTTAACTGCGCTTAACAAATAAGTTAGATACTTTTAAATTATGTAAAAAATACATTAATTTAGTTAAAGTTACGAAAAGTAAGTATAAATTAAAAACAACTTTAAATTTTTATTTCCATAAAACTTTAAAATATTGACGTTTAATATATAAAAATACAAATGCAGTTTAGCTATATACCTAGTTACAATATTCTTATATATGCATGCAAATTTATTATGTTTACGTATCCAATCTCGAAAAAGATATTTTAAATGCGTAAATAGATTGTTATTCCATGCAAACGATATTACCACTAATTTTATTAATTTAATCTCAAACAAAGAATAAATAACGCTAATTAAAGAAATATTAATGAAACTAAATTAGAATTAATACAACTAAACTATAAAATTTTCGATTTATCGTTCAATAATACACAAGTGTGAAAGTAAATTAAAAATAAAGATCCATAATAACATTAGAAACATATCAAAGATCAAGATATGATAAATGATGATTCATAAAATTATCAATAAAGTGTGGGTTTAGAAAATCGACTAAAATTCTTAGCCAAAATCAAGTACACTTTCTTCGATTTCGTTACTATCAAATTTGTCTCCAATACCTGACAAAGTATCTGGTTTTTGCCTCATTTACCTATTACATGAACAAGAAGTAACACCATTTCATGTTTCTCCCTCCTCCCCCTTGCGCTATCACACTATCTATCCAACTATCTTTCTCTTGCCAACTAGACAAATACGAGTTGCGCATAGTTGACGCCCAGTGCGGCGGTTGCTGTGTGGCTTCAGTAGTTACCGAGAATTCCCATGAGCGATGGACGAAATTAATCTGTTTTTCTTTCGCGTAATTTCGGGCGATGGTGTGTCTGTGTTGACGTCTCTTTGACTATACACATGTTTGTTCGGAGAGAAATGTAGGAGCTTCCCATTCTTCGAGTCATTCAACTGTGCCTGAATATTTGAATTTCCGTTGTAATGCAACGACGAGCTGCTACTCGCTCATCTTCTTCCCCCAAACACTTCTCTGTTGGCTAGCAGTTACTCTCGCGAGTTTACTTCTGTAACTTCTTTTGATGAAGTTAAGAAAGATTGACGCTGAGAGTCTATAGTTTGCTGTGCATTCTAGATTTCTTGTTTAACGAGGAAACATTTAGTTGAGTAATTTAAGTGGAGAAAATGATGAACACTACCGAATAAGAATTAGTCATTTGTATAATGAAGTACTGATGTTACAATTTCCTTAAAAATTCTTATTTTAATATATCAATAAGTAAATAAATGTGTTGTATTTAATACTTTCATCGATTACATTATTTCTTTTTGCAGCATTTTTCATCTATACTACAATTTTTTTACATTGAAAAATTAACTTAAATTTTTCAAATGTATTCTGTAATTGTAATTGAATTTATTAAGTTTACGATTGAAATTATATAAAATATACAACTTTATATTATAAAGTCTTTAACTCTAAGCTAATTAAATTGATATGATAATTTTATAAAGCAGTTGTTTATAATCAACTAGATTTTTAGTGACAGTTTCAATAATATTATATTTATATATTTCTATATTATTTACTAAGTATAAAATATATTAATTGCGAGATTTTTAATTATTTTTTAGATTCTAAAATGAATTTTAATACTTTACTATGTTTTTATATTTTAGTTATATTCGGATTTGGGATTGAAAATGAAACTTAATATTGATTCTTCTTATTCTTATTTCAGAAAAGGTTGTGGCATTCTATGCTTTAAAATTTTTTATATTTCATGTAAACATAAAAAATTTCAAAACCTCGATTCTGTAAGAGAATATTATATTTGAAAATAAAAATAATTTTTAAAGAAATGGAGCACCAAATTTGATAACGTAAATATTATCAACATTTAAAAAAATGATGGTAAACGAAATAATTTAAAAATATATTGACCTAATTATGATAGGAATAATATATTTAGAATGATGAAAAATTTTTTTGGATCATGAATAATCCTTCTACGGTATATAATTTTATTTTACAGAGATACTAGAATAAATGATGAGAAGACAGGTTGTTGAAAAATAAAATGAGAACAACAAAAACAGAATTTAAATTCTGACAGATTAAAAATTTTTAGCTTATCCGAGGCAATATAAAACCAGAATTAAAAGTTCAAAATATTATTTCTAGAATTAAAGCTTGTTGGCATGCAAAATAAGTAAGTTCAGTAATATAATTACCGCAAAAGAAATATAGGAAAAGACTTTCTATTGAATCAATAATAAATTATCTATAATAGCTATATTAAAGTCGTAAACCAATAATAATTTATATTATAATTTATGTAAACAATTCATTTTTTAAGTAAAACATAAATAATGTTTTGATATTAAAAAGTAAATGATGTTTTATTATTTGTATGAATAAATTAATATTACAATTGCAGAAGTGTATTCAAATTAAACTCACATACTTAAAGTTAAGGGCACACAGCCAAATACTACTAAACTATTTTTTAGTTTCCTGAAAATGTTGACGATCATTCATTTATTTATTGATAAAATTAGCGTACTGTCCTAAAATGAGCTACTTGGAATTCCTTAAGAATCAGAGGAATCAAATAAAATTGAACGTTGAACAACTTTAAAAAAAACTGTACGCCGATTAATTTTCGGAATAAGTTACCAATTTTGAACCAGTATCGATTTGACATAGGAATAAGTTAGAAGAATAAGATAGAGAATAGTTCGACGAAGAGTAAAGTAGGAAGGGAAATGCCAAATAGAGAGGGGAGTGGAAGAGTCGACTTGAGAGTGGAAATACTCGCGAGTCGAATTCCGTTTGTGGAATGACGATCCCCACCGTTACTACACCAAAATGGAAGCTCTTGCCCGGGCGGGAGACAAATGGTCTCGCATACTTAGCGAGTACTTGACTGTGACAAACTGCACTGCGCCGCGTATCTCCGCGTGCGAGAACACATCTACCTACAAGAAAGAAAAGAGTCAGAAATAATATGTGTGCGTGTATATGTACGCACACATTTGTACGTTAAGAAAAAGAGAGATAGATTGTGAAAGGATAGACAAGTTATAACATTTTCCTATTATTACAAAAAAAAAAAAATTCCATGTAAATATAGAATACACGCTCAGTCGTATTTTTTCATAAATTCTAATATTGAAACAAACGTATTTATACATTTCGTTCTTAGCAATGATAGATGTAGCGCTAAAAAACAAAAATATAATCTAATGTGATTTTTAAAATGTATCTTAGAAGATTTTACTTCAATTGAATATATTTTTCTAAATAAATGTAGTAATAATTTTTATCTTTTACTAATGATAAACTTACTTATAAAATATTTATAAAAAGTAATTCTTACAAACCTTAGATGTAACAAATTCTTATAAAGATAAATATTGTAATCGAACAATCACATATTAAACAATATTAATTGTTGCGTGTTATTACTAAAATATATTGACTTAGTATTAATTAACTATTTTCATAATTGAGATTACTTTTACAATTTAATTTATATAATCAATTAATAAATCATTATTATAATGATTTATTCAATTTAATTTAAGTTGAAATTAAAAGTATTTATATATATATATATATATATATATATATACATATAATTATAAAATTGTAAATTTTTATACTAAATATAAATTGGAGGATCATATAATTAATAAATTTATTTCGCATAATCTGAATTTTATAAAACAATAATTGATTTAATATTAATTGATATACAACGGTTACTTTTTATTTTATAAAATTTTATAACACGTGTTGTACATAATATCCACAAAAGTTTTGACTTATAAAAAATAGATATTTTTTTAAATTTCAACTTTATATGAGATGACTTTTATTTTAAACCATATAAATATTTTTATAGCAAATGTATTCTTCTTTACATAAAAAATTTTGTTAATAATGTTTTCCGTAATTTAAATTCCATAAAAAATATAAGTGCTTCAAAATTCTATTATTACTACATTGGATTATAAAATAAAGTAGAATTTATTAAATCTTGATTCCAATATTTCAAAGAATGAATAAATAATTTCATAAAATATAAAAAATTCGTAAAATATAAAAATTAATTTAAATCTAGATAAGTTAAATCAGAAAAAAAGTAAAATTGTTAACTTCAACTACAAAATTTATTTAAAATTTCTTTCTTTACAAATTATTTATTTTTTCTTCGTTTCTTTATATTAAATTTTTGTAACAAAGGTAATAAGACAATTATTTACATTCTAGCTGAATAATCTTATGTATAATAAATATTTAAAATTAGAATTATACAAATAATATTGTATATTCTTTATTGTACCTATAATTACACTAATAATAGAAAACGTATACAGCTTAGAATTTTGAGCATAAAATATTCTCAAGAAACTCATAAGTTTATAATTCAAATTATCTTTAGTATATAATTCACTTACTCGGTTGTCCACATCATTTATAGAATAATTAAAAACAAATTGCATTTCAATATTTGAAAAATGAAAAAGTATTATAAGTTTAAATTTAAAAAATGAAAGCACGATATTTTTACTTTATATACATTTTACAAAATTCTTGTGTTTTAACTATAAAAATATCTTCGTGCACACAATTTAAACGAATCACAACAGCACATTAAAAAAATATATTTTACATACCTTTTAACAAGCTGGTTATTTTTTAAATTTCACTCATTAAGAAGTTTGTGTTTGTGAATTTTTTAATAAAACATATAATATTTAAATAGCATACTGTAATTTACAAAATAGCGAAGGCTTTCTTATATCTTGACATTAGTCTTATATTTTCATAACTAAAAAAATTAAATTTCATACAAATAAAAAATTTATAGATAGATATAAAGTAATTATATAAAATTACAGGTTATTCAAAATATGTACAAATTGATAAAAGTCAAATTTTAAGAAAAAATTAAACATGTATAAATTGAAAATAATTAATTAATTAAAATCAAGCTTTTGAGATGTTATAACCATTGTATAAATATATTACATAAAAAGTTAATTTTTAATTTATTTTTCGAAAACTAGAATGCACATAAAAACATAAATATATAATTTCTGAATTTATATTAAATTGTAAGATTTTTTAAAAAAATAGCTAAAAGTCCGCCAGTAATTGTACAAAATACAAGTATCATTAAAAACTCGAATACTTATAATATTCCTTTGAATTTTTTAGATATCATATATATTCAAAATTTTAATATAACAATTTAATATATAAGTGATATTTATCTAAAATTTATAGTAATAAACTATTTGAATAAATAATAAATCTACTTTATTCAGGAACTTGTCGACACCGTTGAATAAAAGTAGAATAAATAACAAATATTTGTAATAAAAGTATTCATAAAATTTTTCTTATTGATAAGAATACCATAAATACTTTTCATTCTCTATAATGAACACAATTCAGCATTTTTAAGAATTTGCTTTAAAAGAAAGAAATGCAAGAATGTCAACACAATCTTAATAAAGAAACAAATATTTTCACAAGAATTTATAAGGTATTTTATTTGTCTCTTTCATTTTTATGTTTTTTCCGTCTTGTTTTTTTCTCGTGTATTTTTTCTGTAATTTTAATTTTTAATTATGCTGTCGTCGAAGAAATAACGATTAAATTTGTGAAGAAAGCAAAAGATTCCTATTGAGATTCCCAGGTTGTTGTATCTATAACGAAAATATACATAAAAGAAAAATAATAAAAATGTTCTTTGAGGAATTAAAATATTATGTTAGATTGAAAAGCAATTACCGTTTTAGAATTTTATTTTCAATTGATCTGCATATTTTTCGATAAAAGAAAATTAAAGAAAAATGTTATTTTCTATATAATTTTTATTGTTAATTATTGAACCTCATAATATTTTCATTTTTTTATTTATCATATTCAATGATCTAATAAATAATCTAAAAAATATATTAAATCTATAATAATATATTTACCTAAATCTGAAACTAAAGAAATTACGAATATTATAAATCATAAATTTTAATTTTATATATAACTGAAAAATTGTACTTACTATATAATGAAAGATGTAATGATAAAATATATATCAATATTGTAATTATAGTGATATTTTTTTAAATCTTATTATTTTATTGTTTCTATGACTAATATATTTAATTTTAAAATATAAATGTTCTCTTAGTAATAATAAAAATAACTGGAAAAATTCGTTAAAAAAATTCCATAAAACTAAATTTAATTAATTTATCTTTTAACTGTTTTAAATACAAATCATTGTAAAACTAGTTTCTGAATTTGGTGTCATTTAATTCAAAGATTAATAAAATTGATGTAAAAGAAGTATGTAAAAATGTATGTAATAAATATGTAAAAGAAGAGTATAAATATTTGAATACATGAAAAGTATGTTTATAAAGCATGCCAGTTTTTGGTAAAATAAATAGGCTGAATTCCATTATGTACTGAATTCTATACATCAAAGGGCCGAAGTTTTAAACAATATAACATGTAACAAGAATGAGAAAAGAGAGAAACACGAGAAAGAGAGAGCAATAGATGAATACAAAAAAGAGAACAAGTGTAGCAAAATGTAACAGTTCGCGGGATAAAAAGAAAAAAATGATTGTATTACCATATTATTTTTAATCACCCGGAGACAAAGGATTACGTGCTTAGTTTTTCAGGAAAGAAGAAAATTTACATGAATTTTTATGGGTTTTAAAAGTTTCAGTATATAACATAAGAGAAAAAATAAGGGAGAGTGAAAGAAAAATGAGAAAAGTAAGTTAAAATAAGGTGATCATGGACACGTAATAAGGCACGGAATAAGGCGATGAAAGTAAAATCAGTCACGGGAAGTGATTCGAGTCAAGATTAAGGCAGCCAGTCAATGTGTGGTAATTCGTAAGAGAAAGTGAAAGCACACGAGGAAAATAAAAGACCAGAGTAAAAAAGGAAAGCAATATGGAAGAGTTACGCGAAATAGCAATTTAAAAATAGCATTTTCAGTCTTTCGTATGCAATCCACAATACGGTGACGATATGTTTCTTTTTACCTAAAAGTCTCAATGGCACGCTTT
This sequence comes from Platyscapa corneri, assembly GCA_018907185.1. Taxonomy (NCBI): domain Eukaryota; kingdom Metazoa; phylum Arthropoda; class Insecta; order Hymenoptera; family Agaonidae; genus Platyscapa; species Platyscapa corneri. The sequence continues at coordinate 2,602,172 of JACCHW010000048.1, read as the reverse complement.
TAAAAGCGATTCCGAGAAATCTCGTTTCGGTAAAAGAACTGCTGCATTTTTCTCTCGAAACGAGTTAGCGTAACGGCTTGACGTCTTTAGTTCTTTCTTTTGTTCTTAACATGGTCTATTTTAAAGAATCCATTGATTCTTCACAATGGTAGTTATTAAGTAGTTTACTAAGTCTTACTCAGAATATTTCGTTCCGTCTACAACTTAAAGTTATTACTGCTCTAAAATATATTACAGATTATATATTACAATATGTACATATATATATATATATATATATATATATATATATTTATATTTACTATCTTTATATACTTACATTTAGATGCTTTTTTAATGTCGGAAATTAATTAAATAATTAGCAGCTAATGAACTTGTTAAAAAAATCATTGTTTCAACGTAGTATTTAGAAATTATTTTATTATAATAAAATTTTGTATGAAATATTCATATACACAATATAAGAAACTGATTCTAATAAATATTAAAAAATAATTTTCAAAATATTAGAAATATGTTTCATAAATAATATTTAAAAATGTTGTAAGATAAAAATGATATAAATTGTAGATGGTGAATAAAAGTAGAAGTTATAAAACTTTGGCTTCTGTTACGCACAAAAACAAGGCACAATTAAAAATATTTATTTCAATCAGTTCAATACTTTTCCTTAAATAAGTAGAAGAAATATATTAAGAATAATACTGCAGGAATTACATATTTGTTAGTATAAAAATTTTTGTTTTCATTAAAGTATGAAAGTGATTAAATTCTTAAATTCTTATATATAAATAAGAAACTTATGTTTATCGAGTATTAAACGTCTTTTATTATCTACGTTACATAATTAAATTTAAATAAAAAACAATTGTTTTATATCCAAAATCAATTAAATTTTAAAAAAATTAAATAATATCAGGTATTCCTATTAAAATATTATTAAAAAATAATGCTTATGATCCTCAATAACTATTATAAAATACATATGTAAAATATAAGATTTTCTAAATATCTTAATAATTTAAGTAATTAAAAAATCTTATTTTTAAACGTTTTTTAGTACGAATAGAAATTTTTTAAATAATTTTTATTTTTACTCCAATGTACAAATATTTGATATTTAAATTAAATATGCTTCATTGTCTCAGAAATTATTCTTATAATAATTAATTAAATATAGAAAACTTTAATTATTATAAATCATTTCTATTACCAAAATTCGTTAAAAGAATTAGCTAATATATCATAGAAGAAAACAACAATAATCCAGCCTTCTCTATGTTATTTTTTCAAGAAATAAAAACAGTTAATTTACATAAAAACTTATTTTTCCTTTTAGGGGTTTCCTTATTATTGTCATTTCAATACAGCGACTGAATAACTGAAGCTCACTAAATATTTTTGACTTGTATTTTAACTAAATGATATTTTGAATATTTTTGCAGTGTATCAATTTGAATGTAAAGAAATCATGTAGTACTTTTATTTTTAAAAGATATGATGAAATAATACACATTGAAACTCATGTGAATTGAGTTTTATATTAAATTATTTTTAACAGTTATCAAATTAAAGTGAAATTAATAAAATATCATATTGATCTACGAAGTATACTTACAGATTTTATTATTAAATGTCTATTCCGAAACATTTATATTTATTAAAAATTTATATATTTTATTTAAATGAATAATATTATATAGGTTAAAAAAGTGAAAAAAAAAACAATTAATTTTTTAATTTAAAAATCATTATCTTTATTAATAAAAAATGTGTACCTTGTATCAAATAAATAATAAAGTCATATTTAATATAAAAAAAAAGGAATATATCATAAGAATAAAATAATCGTTGTAAAAATTGTTTACATAGGGCGATAAATTTTTTTTCTCAAGTAATTCAATGTAAAAAAATATATTCTAATCGGTTTGTTTACTGAAAAATATTCTGAAACATTATCGAAAGAAGAGTTTCTACTACGTTATTGAAGTTTCACTTTTTGATACAAATAAAGCATTATCACAAGATTCTATATCTCTTTATAGACGAATAAACAGTAATTTTTTAAATTTTATAACAACGTTAAATGACTTTATAAAAATTTTAATTAAATATTTATCGCGATTTCACTCGATCAAAAAGAATCTGAAACATCAAACTATTTACATGAAAAAATTTAATGATATTTCTGTATTTTCCTTATTACTCTTTCATAGTAAACGAAGTACGTCAATATTTTTCAACTAATATCAATGTATTAAAAAATATCAATGGAATAGGAAACAAAATAATGTTGAAGTTCATAGAAATCGAGGGCAGGAAGCTCTTACAAATATGATGCTCATTGTAACTAGCGAACATACGGTAAAAACTTCAAAAAAACAGTTCACAAGGATAAACAAACCGCACACATAAGACGCGAGAATTCGCGGCGCTTAAGTACATGAGCCACTATGAAGCAGCTGCAGGTATTACGAAATTTCCTACTGCTTGCAGCAGAAGCGGCAGCATCGACCAATCAACGCCTGGTACGCAATATTCACGGAAATTAGGCGCGCCCGTGTCGGCACACTCTCATACACCCGTACTCATTGCCTCGGGAGCAACGGGGGCTAACTCCTAAACGTCCGCGAAAATTATGTGCCCTTCTTCCATTCTCCCCTTCACCGCTACCCGTTCCGCTTCGTCTCTAGTAACACGTACCTGCTATATATCGTAGGCGACGAGGCGCCAGCGACACCTTCGTTAAGGCAACTTTCGAGCGAAAGGCGAACGAAGAGAACTCGGGGCGCTCGATAGTTCTAAGACTCTGGGTGCGCAAACACAAACACCGCGCGCAAACAGAGCGCGCACTGAGCAGCCGCAGCGACGCCGACGCCTCTATTTTCAGGAGATTGCGCGCGCGCTCTTGTGCCGGAAACATCGTCGGTGTCTTGGCCCTTCGCGTGCGTTGCATTGTTAAACGAATCTGGTAACGGTGTAAGGCCACGACAAGGAATTTAACCTGCGGCTATAACATTTGTACGTAGTTCGCGATTAACACCGATTTGCTTACCACTCTTTCTTACTTATTCACTTGGCTCTCCTCGTATAATGTTGTATTTATTTGGTTTCAAAACAATGAATACGGCTATAATCTGATATTAATTACAAATTAGCAGTGGGTGTATTCACTTTTCCTGATTCTTATCAATTGATGTTAAAATATTATACATAGAACGAAATAATACACGGGCTACATCCTCTACCTCTATTAATATTCGTGAATCATTATACATATGAATTTAAAATCTAATAACCGTTTATAAAAATAAATTTAATTATTTTATTACTCTTGATGTATTTGAAAGAAATAATTATACAACAAAAATTACATATATTCAAGTGTACTTTTTCAGATTTTTAATTTTACTTACATCTAATAAAATCTGTGATGTTAAAAAAATGATTAGATTTATATTTTATTGTATAACATATTTTTAAATCTATATTTTTTGTAAATATTAAATTTTCGTGAATATCTGAAATTTTATCTATTTTTTGAATACAATGTAATTAAAATTAACGATATTTTTCGGAAAATATTAATTAAGGCTTGTAATTACAGATATGTAATCTAAATTCAAAAACATTGATATAAACATATGAAATTTCTCTAAATGAGAAAGAAAATTAATAAATAGGAAATGAGAAAAATTAGTTGCACTGAAAATTAAGTATATTCAATAAATTTAATTCATTAAAAATTAAGAAAAATCATAAAATTAATACTTTACATAATTTCTTAGATTTTAAAATGTTTTAAATAAATATTATACTTTCATAGAAAATTAAGAATTCATTATAAAAAGAAGAAATAATAAGTACTCTTAAAGATTGATAGAGGATGTATTTAATAAAATTAATTGGCATTATTATATGATACAAAATAAATTATTAAAACTTAACATTATAATTCTTTTTCTGAATATATTAATAATTTTATATAATTTATATGCTATTCATTATAAATTTTAGAATTGAATTTTTTGTTTTATTTAATTACATCCAGAAAAATATCTTTTAATGACTTTTAAGGTATAAATATATAAAAATCTATGACATACTACTGCATATACTACATATATACTACTGCGTGATGACACTGTAATTAGTACCCACAATAAATATTTGTCTAATCGGAATATACACACATGTACAGATAACTTATTGGTACATAGAAACTATCCATACAATGTTAAGTCTGAAGCTTCAAATCTCTTCATGTAGAGGAGCAGACAATGAATTTTTACTGGAAAATAAATATTAACTCTCGAAATCATCATCGTTAATCTTGGTATTTATGTACGTTCAGTAAGTTTCGAAGATACGCACATCTGCTTACGACTAAGTTCGCACATCACGCTAATGAACGCGCATTTGTCCTTTAAACTTATTATTTACGTCGCATTGTCTCATCGTCTCTTTCTGCCAGCCTTTTCATTAGGATGGAACAAGATAGTCGAGGGAGGCGGCAAGTCTGGCGAGTCGTCGTCGTCGCTGTCGTCGGAGACGATTCATCTGCGTCAAATCAGCGCATGCAAACGCCAAATGATTTACAGTCTCTTAATCTCTCTCGCCTTGGCAGATGTCAAACGGTCCGGTGAAGCTATGGCGCTAGTCTTTGTACATGCCTCAGATATATAAGATGCTGCTTGTATATAGGGAGATATTTAAGCAGTAGCTTAAAAAACTAAGTCGTTAGTAATTTCTGTGCAGACGTGGAAAAAAAAATTTTAAACCAATGTTTTATGGGATACCTAAATTGAATTTATTAAAAACATTCTTTGTTTTTAATATGCAGTAATAATGGTGAGGCTAACTCTAGTGAATTAAATAATTATTCATAAATTGGCTATAAAATATATCTTTTACGTTCTTTTGCATTTTATAAGACATAATATTTATTTAATTATGTAATTTTTTAATAATTTACATATATAAAATTAATTCTTAATTTAGGATATAGTATAAGATATAGTACTTATCTAAGTGATTTTTTAAAAAATTAAGTTTTTTACACAAGAACTTTTCATGCTAATCTTCTAAAAATACTAACATTCATTTAATTTATATTAATTTTAACAAATTTACTTGTATTTAATTAATATTTATATTTACTAAAAACAAATTAATAAACTTTTTAAATCTTGATATTTTTTTTATTTGACATATTTAATTTTTACAAAACTACAAAATTTTACACGGTTAACTATTGCTTTATCTATTTAATTATTGCAATAAACTCAGTTATAAATTCAGTATAAGTAAAGTTGAAAAATTCCAGTGTACATTAATACGAATATAAATAAATCTTATCTATATAATATAAGAATTAGGGAGGAAATGAGAGATAAAGGAAACATTGAAATAAATTTTGAAATGAGAGTTTAATTACGAATAAAGATGTAATTAGTTTCTCGTTGACTGGTGTTTAGTATACACGAAATCAACCATAAGAAGTTTCAAAGTAAACGACTTACACTGGAACATTCAATAGATAGTAGAAGTGTAAATTCACATTCTATTTTTATAAAGAGTTATGTGTCTCTTGAGCGCTATAGATAAATTTTAAACCAGATATAGATATTTCTAGAATTTTTTCAAACATTTAGTACTGTGATGTTAAAGTCATTCTATTTGCAGTGAATTATGATTATCACGATATCTAATCGTAATGATTCTATAATAGTATCTTTTTTAAAAATTTTTATATCAAATTATGACACATATAATTTCAAAAACATTTTTCTTTTTATTATGTTACATCTTTTTCATCTTTACAACTAATATTAAAAATTGCTTAGTATTATATTTTATCAAATAAGAAAATACAATTTAATAATCTTATAAATTTTATATTTTGAAATACAATTATTTATTTTAATATAATAAAATTTAGTTAATAATTTAGTATATTTAGGAAATATCATCATATTTAAATAAAAAAATGTATGATTTCAAATCATAAGAAAATATTAATAACTAAGTATATTTCGAAGTAGTACATTAAAAATTTTCCGTATCATTTGTGTTTTCTTATTTACTCTATTAATATGAATCGATATTTTTTTTTATTTTTATTTTTATAAGTTCTGCAAGAATATTTTTAACCATAAAGCTTTATTATACGATAATAAAATTTGATTACTTTAAAGAATTCACATAGTCATAGTATTAAAATATATAGAAAAAGTTGTAAAAAAATGTATTTCGTCCAACAAATAAGAAAATTAAAAAATATAATTTAATAATAATAAACTGTACTAATTTATAATAAATTATTCATTCTAATTTTATTATTTTTTATGAATAAAGTTGTAAATATTAATTTCATATTAATAAGTATAATATATTAAGAATTTATGAAAATATTCAAAATATGTTATAATCTCTTAAACATTGATAGAACAAATAAAAACACAATAAACTTTTAATTCACATTCAAATAATTCACAGCAAAAAAATTAATTTTTTTCTATCAACAGGGTTTTATATTATTTTATTATTATCATTATTATTATTTTATATATTTTTATATTATTTTTTCATTAACGTAATATATAGATACATTTTAGATGCTTATCTTGGTTTATATTTCTTCTTCTTCTTCTTCTTCTTCTTCTTCTTCTTATTATTATTATTATTATTATTATTATTATATTATTATTATTATTATTATTATTATTATTATTATTATTATTATTATCATCATCATCATCATCATTATTATTATTACTATTATTTTATAGTATTAATATTGTGATATTAATATTTTTATCTCACTTATTTGAACTTACAAAACATATTATATAAGTTCTTTATTTACTTGACAATGAAATGAAAGAAGAAAAATTTATCCTCGTTGCCGAATAAACACAAAATCCATCACACGATTTACAAGTTGAACGTGCAGAGTCTGAAATAATAATAATAAAACGTAACAGACTAAGAAAGGATAAATGAGTGAAAGAGCAGAAGGAAGTGATAATCATCGTCATTTTCATCTCTCTCGCACCAATGTCGTTTCAGGTACAAAGTAGCAGCACGTCGCGCTGCACCAGTCGACTATTATTAGTCCTAATAGACCATATGTTACTCAACGTGTGTCCGCGACACGGGTGGCTTAATCTTGCTTGTCTTCTTATTTTTTTTTTTTTATTCTTTTTATTTTTCTTCTTCTACAGTGTCGCACGCACGTGTTGAATGAACAAGGGTACAAAATGAGAGATAGTCTTATTCCACTTGCATCTAAAAAACATTAAATTTTATGATTGAATGTAGAATAATTAAGTTTAAATTAATATTTTTCCTAGTATATATGTAACGAGATATTTAATTTTGCGTGTTTTTTTTATTGAATATTAATTAAATATTATGCTGTGATATAACAAACATTAATTGTGCAGATATATACCAAATTAAATTAAACTTGATTTTCTTAGTGTATAATCTTATTTTCTACAGTTAATATATAATACAATATTATAAATCTTAAAACTGCAAGAAATTTATTTTTTTGTCTGCAGATATATAAAAACATTGAAATATAAATTTAATAGAAATAGTAAAAGTTAATAGATATTAAACATTATTTATTAATAAATATCATAAAATTTCTTGGAGTTATAAGATTTATAATATTATATTATGTATTAAAATGAAAATATCAAATTCAGATAATATTCAATGAACAGATATTTTTAATATCAATCAACATTATCTTTAATTGATTTAATTAATGCAATTGAAATACTTATTTTTTTAAACAAAATTTTTCATGTATAAATAATTAATAACTTCATTGTGAATTTCAGTATAACTAACATCGTAAAGTTAAATACTCTATTTAATAGTTCTGTTAGAAATTCAGATTAAACATAAAATAATATAAAAAACCGGTAAAAAGAAATGACAAAGTTCAAAAGAAGTAACTATAAGAAGGAAAGGCATACATACATTTTAAATGACTTAGAGTTTACAATTCGGATATCAATGAATAGTGATAGTATAAAAGGAAATAGTGAATGTGAACAGAAAAAAGAAAGGAAAAGCTTTTGGCAATACATTAAACAATGAAAAAGCTCGTCGTAAGCTAGAGCGCACAATTCGTGATATACTAAAGACTTTTTCCATGGTTTCACGTAATGCCACGATTGTACAGTAATTATTTATTCGCGTATAATAAAAAAGAGTTTTCTTACATGCTTGTTTTCTTTATTATAAAACGGGGATGTATTAGCTTTGAAAAAACTTCCAATTCGCATAATATTAGAAATTTTCTATTATCGGAAGTATACAAATATATATATTTAATAAATTTAAGCATGATTTTGAAAAATGAATGGCACATAATGAATGATTTTGAGAAAACTAAAATTTATGAAAAAATTTATGGCTGAAAAAAGTTTTGTATGAGTATACTTTTGGATATCATCATTATTTTAAAGAAAAAAATATTATTAATTCCTCTGTTTAAGTATTTTTTAATTTTATAACTGTGTTTTTGCAGAACTTTTAAATTTATAAGAAAAAATTTGAATTGAAAATTGAAAATTGAAAATACTATTTAAAAAATAATATTTTTTGAGTAGTTCATTAACAAAATGAATTGTAAGGTAAATCATTTTTCATCATTTACATAAAGCGAGCTTAAAAAGATGTATCATCAATATTTACAACCTAGTATTTATGGTACAAATGAAATCTCTAATTTACAGCCCAATAAAATGCAGGAACGCAATGGCGGCAATTGAATTTGTAAACGCAATTTCAGTGTAGCTTCAAATGACTGCGCACTAGTCAAGGGGTTCATATCATAAAAATTATAGTTTTTACTTCTCAAAACAAATGCAAAAATATCCAAATAATTAAAAAAATTTAAGCTCCATTTAATTATTTATAAATATGTATTCAATAAGTATTTGTTTTACAAAAATTAATTTAATATTCTATGTATATATTTTTACTTATCTCTTATGAAATCCTATAAAATGATTTCAATAAAAATAAATTTTTAAATTTTAATTCGTTCAACAATCTATAATATGGAAATATTCCAATTAAATTAAAAAAAATTCTTATTTATACATTCTTCGAATAATAAAAATGAATTTATTTAAATACAAAATATGATAACAAATAATTTTGATAGTGCAAACATTATATTTATAAAAGAATACTGAAAATTCAAAAACTTCTGCTTAAAATTTCATTGAATAGCTTGATGGAAATGTAGTGTATGTATACATGTGTGTATGTATGTGCTTGCGTGTAATATGTATTTTTGTATTTGTATATGCATGTAATAAAACAAATGTAAAAAAATAGCTTCGTAAAATTTGTCCAAGTTTCATGTTTGGATGTGTGCTCGCGCGCCGGGGTCAGCGAATGTGTAAAAACACAAATGCATATACACATTTCTCTCGTAACAGCGAGTTTTACATTTTCACTCAAGCATGCGTCAGTACATCATAAACATTCTTTTACGTGTGTATATATACCTATTTATATACATCAGAAAGGCGTGATTGCAAATAATACTCACGCGGATGACAAATAGTGAACAATAATTCATATTTGCGTATATTTCTGGGTAAAAACGTAAAATATAATATTAATGAATTACATTAAAAAGAAATAAAGTAAAGCTTATGCACATGCATGCACTTATGTATGCATACAGATGTTTAAAGAAAACTTACGGAATTTTTCATGTACTTCTAAAAAAAATGATATCATGTTCCAGAGCTCTTTATTATAGAATTGTATAGTCGTACTGAAAACTGTAGCAGTACTGATTCTCTCTATTAGCTATAAGATACATGCCTTCGGTATTTAAAAAAATCTGTGATTAATCATCTTGCCCCGCTGGTTCTTTGCGCTGTGAGTAGTATACTATATTACATTCTTTTATTACGCAACAGTTAAACCTCGAAAACATTTCGATATCTAATTTTTTTATTCGTCATTATTATTTATTAAAAAAAATTCTTATGTTTATTGAGTTAAATTCTAATAACAAAATTCAAAAATTTATTTAATTATATATATAACAAATTGTGATTTTTTTTTAAACTTGAATATTACTTTGATATATATATAAAAATATAGCAAAAGCGAAAAAATAGTTGTTAATCATCGAAATAATATTAACTTCTTTTTTTAAATATTTCTATTAAAATAATTCATATTTTCAATACTGATAATGTTATTATATTTATTTTTTTACAACATGTTTAACTAACTACTTATCTTCTATTCTATATTCTTGAAATCGAGATTAATAAATAATTTAATAGTATTAATTAACAATATAACACAATAAAGTATTTAAATTACATCTAAATATATATAACCATGCGAGCCTTTTTTAAATTTTGTTTTTTTTAAATTATAAGCAGTTTAATTAGTTTTAAATTTTTTTAAATTTAATTTAAGAAATTTGTATTAATAATTAAAATTTAAAACCGAAGATATAATTAATAGTTTAGTTAAAAAATAAATAATTATTTAATGAATTAAACTACTAAATGAAAAAAATGTGTATTATTTATTTAAGATACTACATGATTAGGCTTTTATATTTCTGAAAAATAGTTAAATACATAAAAAAAATATTTATAATTGTTACATAAATTATAATTTTTAAAGTATTTAAATATAACAAAATTAGAAATAATATTGAAAAGGCGTTAATTAGATTCATAAAAATCGTAAGTCTATTTGACAATTTTATGTGGTTTTCTAACCTTTCATATAATACATTAACGTTCTTTACATTCTGAGGAAAAAAAAAGATAAAGTTCGAAACGGAATGCTGAAAGTATTAAAAAATTTCGCGAACTACTCTCTTCAGGTACAAACTAAAAATCAGATTTATTGGTAACACTAGTACGAGAAATCATTCTAAAGTGGAACCGTTGTTTTTTGGCCCTCCTCTCAAATATATACACATGAATTCGACTCATGCGCAATTGGATATGTCGCCACGATCATTTGGGAAAATATCATTAGCCTTACTGGTTAAGACCTGCTTTCATAGGCTTTCTTTAATTTTATCTAAACTTTATAATTTGTATATTTTGTATTATTTTGTATATTATAAATATAAAACGAAATTATTTAAAAATAATATATGACAAGAATGTTATATTAAATTATTTAAAGTTCTCTACCAATATTTATTTAATCCCCTTAAATATTAATGATAGTAAGATGAAGGCTGTTCTATATTATAAGAAAAATTTGACTTGATTAACTATTTAATAAATAATTGAAATGATCAACTTTTTAAATAAAATTTATTTTACGATCAGTAGTTTTTATTTAGATAATCGCTAATTATATTTTTAAGCGGATTTATTCCAAATTATGTTTTGTACAATGTAGTAAAGAACGTTTTCATAAAAACAAAGCTGGCATTAAATTCCAATTTTTAATGGCATCTATTGTGCTGTTAAAAACAGTACCGTAAAAATGCAATAGCTTTAAAAATGTATGTTACAAAATAATATTTTAATATAAATTTAAAAGTTGATAAATTTTTCTTAATAAAAGTAATGAATATATTATAATTAATAATAAATACTGATTTATCGATGACTCAACAATAAATATGATAAAATCATTTGAACAAGAGTGTATTTTTATAATTATAATTGAAATTCAATCCTTTTGAATGGTTTCAAACTACACGATCGTAGCTATGTTAAATTAATTCATATTTTTATATAGAAATATTAAAATAATAAACATTTTTAATAAAAATCGTAAAAAAATATAAAAAAATATTAAAAATCTATAAAATAATCTCTTATAAGCAGCAGAAAATTAAGCAAGATTTAAAAAATATATTACATTAAATTATCTTTATATTTTTTGTACATCAATACAATCAATATCTTAAAATACAACATGAATGATTACTTATGAATATTACGTAAAATTATTACCTAAAAAATATTTTCTCTTATTTAAAAGATTTAAAGAAGGTGCAAATTCGAAAAAATATATTTTTTTAGACAGAAATGCAAGTTCTATTTAGTAACTTCAAAATTTTATTTTTCAATAATTACAAGAAATATTTATGTAATTAATTAAATTATTACTACACTACATTCGAACTCAATCTCTATAACTAATATAAATAACTATAAATCTTAAAAAAACTCTTTAGTTATATGAGTTTAAAAATTTTTTAATCAAAATTTTAAACTTTAGCTTTATTCAATCATCAGTACAATTTTGAATCAAAATATATTCTTCAATTATTGCCTCTTACTCAAAATTGATAAAATTCAGAAAAATTTGAAATCGTATATGTCCAATATTTATGAATCATAAACATTTAATAGAAGGAAAATAATATTTAACTAATGAATAAGGAAACATTTCATGTATATGTATCAACAAATCAATTTTGTACATAGATTGCTATAATTTTTCTCAAAACATTTATTTTAAAACACGGAACTCTAAATTTAATAACAACAACAACAACAAATTTAACGTATAAAATTTATATTATATATAAAATATACTTCAAACGTTTGAATATAACTAAAAATAATAGTGTAAATATTTAATATTATTTCAGACTCACACATATATTTTAATATTAAATAACACTGATAAATTTAATTTCAATTTGATTAATAATTTAACTGAAGCATAATGTATTAGTGTTGAATAATTATTTTTAAAAAGATCTCGAATATTTTAATGTTATATATTTAATATATTTAGTATTGGAAGAAATTACGTATTATAATCTAAAAACTTATTTTTAAATATAAAAAATATGAAATTGTTTAATGTACTCTAGCGTTTCTCAGATAATTATTTCTGCGTATCTGTCATCTACTATGCATTTATAAATTCGTTCTAAAACGTTGATTTATTTAAAAAAATATTGTGCTTCATTTAAAAAATTTATTTCCATTTTTTTCTTCAAGAAAAAATTTATAAAAAGAAAAAACGTACAATAACTAATTATTGGATTAAATAATTAATACTAATATCATTATATTTTGCTATTTATGAATTAATTATAGATATAGAATAATTATTCAATCACTGACATTAATTAATTAAAAATTATTGTCATTAAATAAATTAAAATTATTTTCGAAATAAGTGAAATGGAAAAAATGCTATCAAGTTCATCAATATGTATTTAAAATAGTGAAATTGCATCTTCAAACTAAACGTGAAAAACTATATATGTTACTACAATTATACTTGTAGAGAACGAAGAAGTAAAAGAGATACAGATGAAAAGAGAACCCATATCGAATCAGCCCCACAAATGGAAATGATTTTTTAATCCACGCAAAACCATATAGGAAAATCACACTTGGGCACCCCAACTTTTTCTCTCTTTCCGCCGGATCATACAGACGGGTGTTATTTATTTTCTCCGAGGGAGAGACGACTAGCTACGTGTACACAGATACGTATACGTTGGATGCTCACGCACCAGCAGTTTTTCTCCGACTCAGGAGGCGAGAAACGTATCTCACGGGGTAGGGAAATAAAATATTGGAATTCGCTCGGCCGTTTATCGCGCGCTCGAACGCCTCTTTCACTCGTTCATTTTCTCTCTCTCTCTCTCTCTTTTTCCTCTCCCTTATATACACGTAGAGGCACCCTTACCTTCTCTGTTAAAGTGGTCATCTTTTTTCTTCTGGTGTAAATATTTTATACTTAACTATAAATATATATACATATATATATATATATATACTTATACGCATATTTGAAGAGAAAAAGGTCCCTGATAAGGGTCGATATCGATATTTTAATATTTCTAATTTCACAGGGTTATTATTTTTTCCTGTATTAAAGTTTAATTACTTTCCCACGAGTGTATTGAATGAATATAAATATTGTTAACGATAAAGAAGATTTTCATTAAAAACGATAGGGTAAATCATATCAGATTATAGCTCAGCTTTATCGATTTGTTAGCAAATTCATAGATAAGCTCAGCAAATTTTCCTGCATTAACAATAAAATTTATAACATGAGGTAATGCATTATTTTATTATTTTTGTGTTTTTCAAAATAATTAGGATTTTTGCAAATAATAATTATATCGAATCTATATACAACTTAAGAATCCACTAGTATTTGAACTGAATATTCATTTTGTATATAATAATTTGAATAAATTCGTCCATATATATAATATAATTAAAATGATAATGAATAAACTCTAATTAAATTTATTTTGCGGTTTCATTTATACAATAGTTTTAGTAATAATCGAGAAATTACAAAAAGACAAGTCGTTGTATTTAGATTGTAAAATATTCATTGTTTGACGGACATTAGTTTCTAAAACTTGAAGTACTGCATATTAATGGAATAAGGATATTTTTATATAAAAAATATTAAATATTTTATTTATAAAAAACGCTGAAAAAATATTATTTACTTATAATATTATTAGTAAAATCATACGATATTTATTTCATAATCTGTTTATATGTCAAAAGTTTTATAAATTAATCAATTATTAAAATTTATAAAATTATGTAAAACTATTTGTCTCAATATTTATAATATTTAAACTATAATTATTGTAAAAATATATATTCAATAATAAATTCAGCATGTTTTTGAAAAATTCCATTTTATTTATTATTTAATAAATAATATAATATAATATTTTATAACTATTAGTAGCATAAGATTATAACTATAAAATAAAAGTTTTTATTATATTATCTAAAAAGTATTTAAAGAAATTACTTTTAATATAAAGTCTATATCGGTTACACATTTTAACAAAACTTTTATTGAACATTAAAAATAATATAACTAAAAACCAATATAAAAAATAATAAATTAAAAATTATTGTTCAAAATAGCTCCAAATTATATTAATTATAAGAATTAAATGTACTTATTGATCTAATTTTTCAATAATATTTTTTCAAACACAAGAATTTATTCATACTTTTATATTATTTATTAAAATAAAACGTTTTAAATAAAATAAGATACCTTATTTATCCGATTTATTTGCTGATACATATCCATATTAATCATCAAACATGTAAATTACTATTCACAAAGTCACAAAGAAATCGTTGCGAAAACTTTTTGAATTACGTAGGAGGCAAATTTATTCGCATGCGTTGTAAAAATATAGTGACAGTTATACTATTCACATGGATCGATCGAGCCCTCCAGAATATTGCCGGCCAAGCAAACCGGTGACCGAGCCGTGACGATACGACGATGAGTATCGCGTAACACGCGGCGTTAAAACTCTTTAAAAGCTCCTAAAAGCCTTTTAACATAGCCCCTTGGAAAGTTCGTTAAAGGCACCTCTATCTCTCTCTTTCTGTTTTTCTTTTCCTCTCATCGTCTCCGATCGCTCTTTCTTCTTTCTCTTTCTTCTTATATTCTATAATTACTGGAATTCTTACTTAACATACTCTTCTGTCTATTTCACTTTCTTTTTTCTGTCTCTTTTAATCTTTCTATATTCCTTCTTAAACTCTGTTTCTTTCGCTCTCTCTTTATATGTCTTTCTTTCTTTCTTTCTTTCTTTTGTGAATCTTGATTTTGATGTAATACATGAGCAGGCATAGACTTTTTCTTAGAATTTATTGACTATATCAAGATCTGCTACTAAATTCTTTAGATGAACTTTAAATTCCTTCCACATATGAATTTTTCATGAAAATAAATGAATTCGTATTCTGGTTTCTGTATATAATGTTTCAAATAATTAAATTATAATACTAAAATATTTTGTATCATTATGAATCTTATGGTTATGAAATACTAGAGAAAACCAAAATTTGTGATGAAAATAATTATTATAATATATTTTATTTCTTAAAAGTTTTATCTTAGTTCTTTACACATATTATTTTATTGCTTCTAATTTCATTCTGTTTTAATGAATTTTATATAAAAAATTAATACATTCATTAAAATTAGAATTTAATACAAGTTCTCAACCTTTTAAAAATGGATTTTTTGATGTATCAAATTAAAATAAAATTATAATTTTATACTTTCATTAAAAACATACTAGTATTTCTTAAATTTATTTATTATATTATAATATAAATATAAAACAACTCAATAACATACTGCTAATACCAGCAATCACAATCTATTCTACAATAATTTCTACTTCTATTCTTTCGTAACTGCTGTTTTATAATTTTATACATTAGATATTATATTAATATTTTTACATTAATTTATAGAATATTTTGTCACTTTCCAATCAGTTTTTTCTTCTGAATATACAAATTATAAGTATTTAAATTATTACTATCAACTAATGGCACTAAAATCTTCAATAATATTTTATTAATAATACTCAGCTTAAAAAATATCAAATATAATATGATAAATTTAAAAATTGTACATAACAATTTTATTTTCTAATTTATATTAGCTTGTTTAAGAAATTAAAATTTATTGATACTTATTATCAATTTATTGATAATTTTATTAATAATTATTTTTTTCATATAAATCTTCTTTCATGTATATAATATGCAAAACACTTCTTATAAATACGAAGATACTGATTTTTTACATCTAATGAAATTAAATATTGGTTTAAATCCTGTCTATTTCACGCATAAATATATCTAAACATAAATCACTTATAATTTGATTAAATTTTACATTCATCTTTTTTATATCATAGTTAAAATTACTAATTACAAAAGTATCTAATTATTTATTTAAATATTTTTTTAATATTTCACAGTTTCTAATTTACAGTGTTAATAACGAAAATGTAAGAAGTCAAGAGAACGTATTTAAAAGTTTTAAACATACACTATCATGAACACAACAAAAATTAATGTAAAACAACTATTCCAATGCTCATTTGTGCAACTATAAAACAAAAGATCAGAAAGAGACTCAGATGAAAGCCGCACTAAAAGTCAGTCGCGCACACAAGTATATGCGAATAGATACGGCACAGGCACAGGAAGGTACTTAAATACATAAATTCACACACATGCATGTGAGTAAGTGAAGTAGCAAAGAAGCAACGTCGTCGGGAAGTGCACGAGCTGCTTAACTTAAATCGCGTCAACCGTGAGTTGCTGTAGCTACTAGTGCTGTGGCCTTTCAATAATTCAGAGCAATAAACTGGCAGAGGCAACGATACTTTTCCTGGCATTTGAATTATTCAAGGAATTTCGGTGAAAACATCTCCATCTCTCTTACTACCTTTATGTTTCTTGAGTTCTGCTTTGGAACCCTATGCTCATATTTCAAATGAAGCTGTTCTTGTTTTTTCATCATCTTCCGTAATTCAATCACTTAATAATTTCATCAATTTTCCCGCCGTAAATTAATTAAATAAAATATTATTAATATCATATATATCATATATAGAAACAATGAGTCACTTATTAAAAAGTAATAAAGAAAATTTAATAGAATAATAAGTTTCTATCCGGTCATATATTACATGTTTTGTATATTTTTATTTCTCAGTAATTGTTACTCAGTCAAATGCTGGACTTCGTCATTATTATATTTGTTATAAAATAGTCACCAGGTCTTTGTTTTAAACTACTTGTTCAATAATTACAATTGATTAAATTAGTAAGAATTAAAATGTATCATAGTTTGTAATTAATTCATTATTTATACGAACATATTAAATCAATTTGGATTGGCATTACTAATATTTGTTAATAAACCAACGTATTTGATCAATAATGAAAAATCTTATCTTACAAACATTCTTAACTTTTGTAGCTATTTTATTTATTATATAAATATGTCTTTTATACATTTTTTATAAAATATATGTAACGTTATTTTGATAAAAATTTAAAAACAACGAAAAAATATATTTACGTAATATTTTTAAATCGTATATATATTAATATAATTTATATATATTTTTTATTTATGTATAAATATTTCAATTATATTTATTAAAATAAAACTTTCATCTAATTTTATTAATTTTTAGTTCTGTATAAATCTATTTTTCTTATTGTTACTATTAATAATAATAAAACAACGAAAATATAATGCTATATTTAATTTATCAATAATTCGTTTAATATTAATTCATACATTAAAATGAAAGTTTTAAACAGCGTTAAAACTTTAAATAAAATTATATTCTTTGTTTTCATTAAGCTTCATAAAGTAAATTACTAAATAAATGTTGTTTATATAATATAATATAATGAATAATATAATGATTACTGAAATATGTAATAAGTTACAATTGATTTATGTATCGAAAGATTTAAATCTGGAGTTTAAACAATTTTTAATCAACATATATTTATTTACATAAAATATAATTGTATGATAAGCAATTTATTTGGAAATTTTATTAATTATTTTGGTTTTATTCTGGTATCACTAACAAACTTAAAAAAATCAATATGATTGTGTACATGTTTTGAATTTTGAACAGTCAATATATTGAAATAGAATCATGACAGTTTATTACTGCAACCAACTTTAAAAACTATTATTTGAATGTTAGTTTTATTTTATAAATTACTTGAAGATTGAAACTTCATAAAATCTTTCTTACTTTCAGCTTATGAAAAGTATATTAAAAAGAAAAGCAAAGAATTCTTTACTTCATTTTATTTTGAACGTCTTTTTATCTAATATTAGTTAGTTTAAGAGAATTTAGTAACCTCTAGTCTATTGATCATTAATGCTTCACTGAACAAGTTACCAAACTAGATAGATATAGTTTCTTAATCAATTACTCTATATCTTGAATCTTCAGTATCTGAATAATATTTTGCTTCTACAGAGTTGCGTATAATTCAAGGCGAAATAAAAAACTGTTAACAAATATTAGCATAAATAACTTTCATAATATAATATTATTCGTCAAAGTTATATTTTAAAGATATTCTACAGAAATATATAATATTATTAAAATTAAAATTTTATATAAATTAAAATCATTACTTTAGATTTAGTTCATTTGTTTTAAATAAGATTAATACAGTTCTTAATTAGACAATCTTTCTTATGTGTCTTATATTATACTTAATAAAAAATAAACCTAAATACACATGTGAAATGTTTAATATAGGTGAATATAAATTTTAATTTAATTAATGATAATGACTCAAATGTGCGAGCTAACATAATTTATATTATGAACTGAAATTAAAGATCATTTTCAATTTTAAACCATTTTTTTTAGTAAGGAATAAAAGTATTTTAACTTTTATTATTTGTTTTCACCAAAATAAAATCTGTTCATTATTAAATATGTACAATTCTTATTATATCTATGAATATATGTATATATTTAATAGTGATTTTAATTTCATTTATAGTTACCAATACCTCTATATTTAAAATTAAATATTTAAATATTAGAATTAAATTTATATTGATACCTACACCAATTTTTAATTTTGGAAACATCAAAGAATCTTTATTATTATTTTTTAATTAATTTATTATCTTTAATTAAGTAAAATCTTCTTTCTCTTGTCCTACAATATTTTGATAATCCAATACTTTCGATTTGTATGAAGAAATTATGTGTAAGATTATGTATTAATATATTTGACTTAAAAGTAAAAAATTCTAAATGCTAAAATATTAAATAGAAATTTTACACAAGATTACTTTAACATATATCACATATATTTTTCGTTACATAAAATAATCTTTTTAATTATTATAATTATTACTATTATAATTACTAATGTAATATTCTTTTTATTTAGTTTTATATATGATTATATGATGTTAATCATCACAAAAATAAAAATCAAGAAAACTTAAAAAAAAATTTTCGTATATTTTCAAAAATTTATTTATTCTTATAAAAATACAAATTCTCGAATTGCGTATTTTTATAAAACTAAATGCTTCATATAATTAAAATGTAAAAACTTCTTTTAGATATATAATAAAAATTAAAATATTATTATCATTTTTATTCTTTTTTAATAATTCAAGATTAGTATTATGCAATGAGATTGATAAATGACATGATAGGAGTCAAGTAATAATGGTAATAATAACGATGAATGCGATATTTTTAAATTTTATGAGTATGACGGTAATAGTAATTGCAATTTACAGCGACAAAAATATTTATTATTCTGGTTATCACATAAATCTTCGAATAAATGCTTTATCAATATAAGTAGAACGAATGAAATCAATAACAATCATTTTATGTGGTATTCAATTTCAAAAGTAGTAAATCCCAATGAAATTAAATTTCTGATATCAAAGTATATAAAAATTAATTTCAAAAATATCAAAATTTTTAACAAATTGTTAATTGTTATTTATTTTTTAAAGTAATAAAAACTGAAACTTTAATAATTTTAATTCTATTTCATTTAAATTGTATAATTTCGTATTCGGTGTATAATTAATGTTCCTGGTAGTGTAGTTAATGAATTTCATTTTCAATTTTTATACAATTCAGTAATATAATATTCTAAAAATCTGAAATGTCATAAAGATCTAGGATTTTATTCATCACATAAGAAAATTACATAATTTTACACATTCTCTAAGTACACTTAATTAATACATGAATTTTCCTTTTAGGATTTTACACTATCTAAACCCTTTAAATAAATCTACTCTCACCTCGTGAATCCCTCTTCCTCATTCTCTCTAAATTGTAAATTGACTGCAGGCAAAGCCGCTCACGAACATATCTAGAAGCACATACCTCTATTTCCTTAGCGGCGTGTCGATTCATCATTCAGAGGGATAGATAGACAGAGAAGAGGAGTAACGTCAGCAATGGACGACGCAAACTCATCTGTCTCACTCTCTCTTTTGCACGTGCATACTCTTTACTGTACTTAGGTAATCCGACGTTACGTAAGCGTATAATGACAAGCTGGCCGAACGCATCGAAGGCTTTCCGCTTGTTCGGTTAGTAGTGGGATTACATTCTACCTGAGAGACTGCATGTAATATGAATTGGATTTTTTAACTTGATTCCACGAAGTGATGGGTAAGAAGGATGAAATATAGTTTTCAAATTTTAAAACGACGCATTTTATAGTGATAAGAGCATTATTGGCATTATTTTCTTACACATGTCAAAAATTGTCTTTTGAGGTAATTTATAAATGTAATTAATGACTTCATTTATGTATTTTCTCAGAGGTTATACGTAGAATATATTTTATATAAACTGTAAATTAAATAGTATCGGATAATTATTTATTAATAATACATTTATTTATCAAATTATAAATGTATATTAATTAATATATACATATATTTTCATTTATTTCTAAATCAAATAAAAAATTATTTTTTTATTACATTATAATATATAACAATATTATAAATTTTCCATTCATTATTTAATCACATTTATAATCTAAAGCTATCAAACACTGTAGCGAATATTTTAACGTAAATTACCATGTCCATCATCATAATCAAAATGATGATTATTATTACAGTGATTATCTAGCAGGTTTAAAGTCATTGGCCATCGATAAAATTGATGTAGTTAATGGTTTTATCGACAATAATTGAGCACGTGGAAATATTCAGACGATACTAATGATGACATCAGATGTTCAATTAAACAGCTACAAAATTACCAGTTATTATTGAAGGTTTATTAATAAAATTCAAAAGTGATTTATATTAAATAATAATTATATTACATCAATTCAAGTAAATAATATATATATAATTCACTTTTACACCAGTATAAACTAAAATATTGAACATGACTGTTTTAAAATAATTAATTACACAAAATGAAACATTGAATAATGACTGATGTATGGATGTTTTAAGCATTGATTACTTGTGTAATAATCTTCGTGTTTTCTCTACTTTATATGACAAATCACATCATTTAAAGAGCGTAAAAAATTATTTTAACTTATATATATATTTGAAATTCTGTTAAATCTATATTTTTATTGTTAAAAAAGTTAAACATACGTATTCACATATTATACTACAAATTTAAAAAAAATTACGCAATAACAAAAATAATAAATGAGTATAAATGCACTCGAATCTAATTTTATTTCATGTAATTGAGATAATAAATGCATCTATATTTAATATTTAAATGAACTTTAAAGTATGAGACTACTGAATTCATCTGTTATATGTATTTCTAATCAAATCATATATAAAATTATATAAATTCTTGTTAATAATAGAGAAATTGAAAGTACCGTTTCTTTTTTTCTTTTTGCTATATTAAATGTACAACGTTGATAAAGCTTCGGCTCTCTTATAAAACGTACAAAAATCCAATGGCCTATCATTCTTTCTCTCGATTACCCCAAGAATATCGCTCGCGGGCAATCTTGAAACTGAAGAGCTTGTACCTAGAGCAAGAATTTCATTCGTCATCCTTGGTCTCCAACTAACACACAAAAGTATTAGTTGCTTCAATACCTCCTAAGCTCTTTTTGCCTTTTTTCTTGTGAAATCGTGAAAGTATCAAATGAAGAGATTCACAGAGCTTCCAATCGTTTGTCCTATCTATCGTTGAGTATCAAAATGAAAAGAGTGAAATTGGGAGTAGAATGAAGAAACGGGAAAATTAAAGAGACTGCCAGGGTTTTGAAGAATTTAAAGTCTTCATTTATTTCATTTAAAAAAATTGATTAAGATCATCTAAACTTTCTTAAAAGTATTTTATATCTAGTACATATATAACTTAAGCTTTTAATTTCCATGATTTATAATAATGTGATAGTATTTTTAAAATCAATATTCAGAACTTTATTTATAATTTTCAGTTTTATTCGACATTCATTAATTAAAAAATTTCTGACTATTAAAATTCTTCTGTGCAAAGATTTTTTATATTTCATGTATTACTTAATAATATTTTAATTTTTTAATGAATCGTTTCTTAACTTTAACCCATACTTTAAAATATTTTTCTTAATATAACTTTTCTAATTATATGTAAAAATCAGTCATAAATAAGAGATAATACACTAAATTTTAGACTATATTAGTAAACACATTTAATATTAAAATACTATAACTTTTTTATATTCTAAAAGCATTGTATACGAGATAGGTAAATTAAAAATATCTGAATTATCTTTGTAAATATAAACAGTTTATATATAGTTGTTATTTTAATGTTCAAAATTAAAAAAAAATAGTTTTATATTTATTTCTATCATTTCACTTGAATTTTATTTATTACTAATTCTATTCCTCTATTACTAATTCAAAAACTAGAAAAAAATTTTATTTATATTTATATTTAATCCTGAAGATTAACTTTACAAATAACAAGAATAAATTAAAGAAATTTATATTATATTGCCGTATATGTTATACTTTCTAATTATGTAATATATTATATTTTTAATATTTGTTTACAATTTATAAAACTTGATATATCATGTAATATACTTAGACTAAGTACTGAATACCAGTTCTATGAAATCGATAAGTTAAAGCATCTTAATCATCATAGTATTTGCCATTGATGATAAAAGCATATTTTCCGCATGCATATGCACAGGAGGAGAGAGGAAGAGAGGAAAGTTGAGATAAAGAGAAAAAGAATAAGAAAAAACAATAGACAGTAATGGCAACTTCACCAGCTGTCCTTGCGGGACTCTTAGCCATGTCTTGGTCCTGACGTATGGCTCGTGATTGGAATATAACAGTACAGGCGCGCAGAGAATTCCTACTGCTGCATGTACCCGTGGGATTACGGAAAAATTTTCTCCCGTCACTCCGCCCAGCAGATAGAACGCAGGATCCAACACTCTCGGAAACTAAGTGGGGAAAATAAGACTACTCTCGATATATCAATTCGAAGAAAAAAGGGAGAAGCTAGGCTCGTACACGGTCCAGAGGTAACCGAAGCACTGGAAGTCCCTAGAGAGTTCGTATGAACTGTGCGATAAGTGAAATGGAGTTGTCGCAACGGAGTTTTTGAAAGCAAGAAAACGGAGATGGAGCATAGCACAGGGGTTGGTGGGAAATTAAATGACTGATTCAGGAGATTGTTTATGTGGCTACGTAGTGGATGGGGGTGCTAAGCAAAGCTTGCAACTGTGCAGCTTGTAACGACCATCGAAGGTATTAGTCATAAAATATGTACAAGATCAGATATGGAGTATATGAGTATCGATTAGTGCAATTAAATTTTTTACGTAAATTTACAAATATATTGCTTATTTTTCTTATTATAATTAATCTGGGAACTTAAAAATTGAGGCACAACTAAGAAACTAATATATTGTCTAAAGAGGCCAACAGAAATTCAATTTTAACTGAAATTCCTAACATTCTTAAAGCAATAGATAGATCCATTACGACCAATAAGAAATGACATCAAAGGATGCAATACTTTCGTTTATAAGGGTATTCCTCAAAATACGTATACAACTGTTTGTGCAATCAAATACTTCTAAATGCCTTTACGAGTTCCAGGAAAACATAAAAAGAGTGAGTTACTCTGACCCTATCATAGAGCAAAATGAAAGTGTGTCAACAGATAAACGAGCAAGTAGAGCTTCCTCGAAACGTTCTCTTTTTTGTATATTACTCGTTGATATGAAGTTACTATTGAATCACAGATTATACAAATGTTTTGATTCATTATTTCTTATTCGGTCACATGTTTTGTATGATTTATTAAACATGTCAATTTGTATATATTTTTATAGATTTACATATAAATATACATTTATAGAGTCAATAATATATAGCTATATCATACTCTTCAAATAAAAAAATTATCGTAAGGTTTTTTTCTCTTATGATGAATATATCAGGTAAAAATAATTAACTGAAAATAAGCTAAAAATATGTGATTATTAATCGATAATTTATAAACGAAAGAAGTAGTTTGTATCTTTTCCTCAAATAATTAAAAGCATTATTAAATTTTCCGTTTGTAACTATAAAAATATACAGTAATAATTCTGAAAGCATAGAATTTAAAATAAAATAAAATTATACTTTTATAAATTATTATGAAGTTTTTATTCATTTGTTTTTTATCTTCAACGGCTAATTTGCAGAAGAAACGTTATTACAAGGATTTCTCAATATGTCAATAAAGGTACTTTTTTCGTCTTCATAATGCTCCTTTTAAGTTACTAAGATTTTTTCCCTAGGGTGAGCGATAAGTGAAATGAAGTCAGTAAAGAAAAACGTAGAACAGCGCGTATGTTTGAAAAGAAAAAACGGAGGGAGCAGGAAATTCCGGAAATACGATTCGTGGGCTCTTTTGCTTCGATGGATAACGATTAAGATAACTAACAATAATTGGATTTACTATGTGAATATCTGAGTTTTATATATTTTATCAGTAGAAGAAGAACTTCAATAGAAAGAAAATATGTAATCGCCTAAAATTATATCAAGGTTATACTGCTTCGTAAAGTGATGATTTCTGATATAAAATATAATTTAATTAGAAAACTTAATATTAAACAGTTTTTTGATGAAATGAGTATTATTATTCAATTATTTTAAAATTTTAATTGTTTTACATGGGATAAATTAGTTAAATAATTTGAATATTTCTATTTTTCTCAAAAAAAATTTTAATTTATATTTAATAAAATAAAAAGAATAATCGTACAAAATTAAATTAAATTTTACATATTTGAATATAGATATTAATAAAATATTTGATAAATTATTGTAATTTTATATATTAACAATAGTCTCAGCAAAACATAATTTATATTCAAGAATATTTTTTTATCAACTGTTGTAATAATAGAACAGTTAAAATATCTGTATTAGATTTAAAAACTTAACACAAAAATCAATAACCATCGATATTCGAGAACTCGTAAATAAGTTTGTATAAATTATTAATTTTATTTTCTACTTATTGAGAGATGAAAAATTAACAAAATCTGTAGTGTAATTATATAAATTATATAAAATTATAAAACGTAAAAATACAAATACTTATAAAGTTTTCATTATTGTATGTTCTATAATTAAGAAAATAACGTATCATGGTAATTAAGAAAACTCGCGTAAATTGTTTTTTACTAAACTACTAGTATCCAAACAAAATATGCTTTAAATTAATAAAAATAGTTTTAATTATTGATAATAGCTTTAAAGTTATAAATTTAAAAAATATGTTTAAAGCACAACGAACGTTTGTATAAATTAAAATAATTATATAGAATGCAATAAGTTACTATTAGGATTATCATTAAAAAAATTTATTATTATAAAACTAAACTACATTAAATTTTTAGCTTATTCGATTCAATAAGAGTGTAATTGGCATTACCTTCTCTATAATTGCATCCTCGAATTCTTTATCACCAACTTTATCAGTCCCGTCATTCTAATTTCTACCTTAACATAATTACGCGTTTTAATTATTCAATTAATCGCACTGAGGACGACCACGATAGCGCTGACATTACAATGTTTTATCTGTATGCTCGTTAGCGAAATGTCTATCTCGTTCTCGTTTTTCTAGTTTTACAATTATAGCATTTGGGCCTTCTATATGAACAATCCCATTGTCTTTTCTTTTTAATGGGCTTCGGGTATCTTTGATTTTTTGTTATAGATACTTTTTTGTATCACTCTCTTTTCTTTATTTTGTATTCAAACATATCGATCTATGTCATTAGTTTTGTTTCACACCTTCAGTTTATCGTTTTTTAATTGCTTCCGATCTAGATATTTTATTCATACATCTTTTAATTTTTATAGTGATTTTTATTTTACTCAAAAGACATCTGCATATATTTTTTTGAAGAAAAAACAATTTTCAATTGTACATCTTTAATATTTATTTTTTTTTTATATTTTTTCGTCATTTTTATGTAAACAGTACGCGACGCATTCAATAAATAAATAAATAAACATATATATACATACATATATAGAGATTGATTTATTTTCTAAAATGTTGTATCGTTAATTATTTTTATTTATATTGTCATTATTACATTTAAAAATTTCTTTAAGTTATTCATTTATTTTGAAAAAATATTATATATTAAAATTTCAGCAGAATACCTCTTGTTATGAGGTTATTTATAAAAAGGTTATTTATAATAACGTTAAAAGTTTATTTATAATTTTTCATGAAATGGGCTATGTGGTTTTCAGAAATTTCATTTACCTACTTAATGTGAAATCTTATTACATATTCATTTATTTTTCATAATAAATGAAATTCTATATTAACTTAATAAAAAAGGCTCAGTAAACTTGCAAAATGGTAAGGTAAACAGTTTAGATTCTTTTTTCAATAGTTATCTTTGATGTGGAATGTATGCATATTCAATATAACTTTTTACAATATATTTCTTCATGTTGTTTATAATTAATTTCTCTATTTCTAGTTTAATTTAAACAATTTTTTATTCAAATATCTATTTATTAAAAATGTTTCTTTATTTAAATTTTTTTAATATATTTTAAAATTATAAAATAATATTAAATAAAAGAAGTTCAAAGATAATTCTGCAAGTTTTTATCACTTTATTTAAATTGAACTTTTTATTGTACGTTACGAATACAAAAATAAAAACTTACACGTCAGTAAAAAATCTTATACATTATTATATCTGTATTATACACATAATATAGATTATAATTAAAAAATGATTTATTTTACTGTTTGTATGTATATTGATTCTTTAATTAGTGTACCATGTAAGAATTGAGATGAATTTGATTAATTAGGAACTTTTAACATTATATTTTCTTATAAATTAATTATAATAAATTAATACGTTTTAAAAGTATTAAATATTTGCGTTTTAAATATTTTATTAGTATTGTTGGCAATAGAAAAGACCCAACCACCGATTTCGTAGGATGACCGGGTTAGGCTCGGTGAACAATTGTAGTGAGAACCGACCGCTGAAGTTCGAAAAATAATCTATAATAAGCTATATCAATAAACGATTATCGCGATATTTTCTCGAATTTTTATGTCACACTAAAATGGTTTGATTATTAGATTTAGAAAATCGACTAATTATTATATCATTATAGTACTGGGAAAACAGGCATAATAATGTATAAAAAGGGGAGAGGAAAGGGTATACAAACTCGATACGACAGGTACCGAGTAGCTTTAGAATTTTGCTTCTTGAATCATGTGTATCGTGATCAAATAACCCCGCCTGTCCGTTTTTATCATTAAAAATTGTTAAGTGCCGCAGAGAATAAATGAAAAAACTATTTAATTATCTTCTTTATTTAAATCTCACCTGACTTCTATCTATATAACTTCAGTTATATAATTAAAATAATTTTTTTATTACTGTAAAATATGGAATTTGCGCTGTTACTAAAATTACTACTGTTATGAATTCACAACAATCAATCACTAAATTTTCATCCTATACATATATGTATAATATAAGTAGAAAAAAACATGAAATTTTAACTACAAGGTATTGAATGAATCTATATATTCCATACATTTTTAGTTTGAAACTAAACTTTAAACATCAAGAATAATTGCTATTCTTTTATAAGTTCGATAACATAAAATTTCTGTTGTATATAAATATTCAACGTTTATAAAAATGAAAATCGTAGCGATTTCTTTTAATTTTTACTTTATTTACACTTTTTTTAATCAATAATGTCGACTTTTCTATCACCATTCTTAAATACTCAAATGTTGTTGATAACAAGAAGGAATCAGGCAGGTTTAAAGATGTTTAAAAAATTAGACTGAATTTCTTCTGAGTGATCGATAAATATATTTCTCCGTGACACTTTTATGTGTTTAATATATTAATATCGCTATTTTAACTGACTGTAAATTTTCTTCTCATGGTTATGATATGAGACAAGAGCTCACAAGAGATACGTGCTGTGGGTTTTATACATTTAGCCCTTTCTTAATTTTTTTAAATTTCCGACAATTAAACCGGCGGTCATTAACATTTTCGTACTTAGGCGACTACCAATTACTTATATTTCGCGCTAAATCGCTCGTTCCTCAAATAAAAAACCTTCTACGTGCCACAACATGGAAAAAAAGATTTTTACATTCTAAATTTTTCTACCTTTTCGAAAGGGAATGAAAAAGAGTGAGAGAGGGCAAGAAAAAGACTAATACTAGAAAGAGAAAGAAAGAATAAGATTTATATAAATGTAAGAGGTAGAAAAATAAAAAAAAGCGAAAGGGAGAGAGAAAAAGAATTGTGTATAATATAAGTGTGCGAAAGAAATGAAGAGAGAAAAGAGCTAGAGGTAAAAAGTAGAAGAAAGCTACGCACATTTCGGACTTTCTGACGTAGTTGTTATAGTGGAGGAGAGGCAGATAACGTTTATTATCTTCAGTGCTTACAATTCTTTGCTCGCGAATATAACCATTTTCTTTTAAATATTTGTTTGGTTTACTCTGTTGCGACAATGAACCCTTTTCATCATTAACAACGAAGCATTGCCTTAAGATGACGGGGCCTTACCTCCCTGGCGTTCGGAAAGGGCTCGACGTCAAGGCCCGGGCACGAGAAATTTCTCTCGATCCGGGTCCTCTTCATTTAGGAAGGGAAGGCGCTCGCCCGGAGACGAGAACGGCTTTCCAGGGTCGCCCCGAGAAGGGCGGATTGGCGCGGAGTCGAAGCCGGTGTCGGCTTCGGGTCCACTTGCATGTGCGGTGCACCTGTGCGTCAGGTGCACGCGGCATTCAAATATCGCCCTGAGAAGGGCGGATTGGAGTGCAAGAAAAAACTACAAGGAGTACTTGTTTCGATGTAGGTAGGTGCAGGCACCAGGAGGCGTTCTCACGTAGTCTCCATCCGACCTTTCGGAACATTCTCTGTGTTTTTCACAAAAGGCGCCCGGCCTTTATACTTTCCACCGGGAAGCCGAGCTTACTCCGCTCTGCTCGATCGACATGTTCGAGCCGCAGGTTCGAACACGTCGAGACGTGCAGCCAGGGCTTTCCCTACGGCTGTGCGGACGACATAATCCGAGCCTTTCCCGGTCTAGGTCATCTGGACGCATTAAATGGCAACGGTCATCCAGCAGATGACAGGTGCCATAAACAGCCCGGCCCTAATTTCAGGCCGTGTCGGTCGGTTTTATGGCCAGGCGGTCAGGTTGAGCAAAATATGGCGCCAACCTGCCTTGGCCAGGCCTACCCGATCGGCCCGGCGCATATTAAATTTAAGTATTAATTCATCTAAGTGCATTTTTAAGTATTATAAAAATTTGTAATAACAACGTTAATAGCAAAAAAAACTATGGTAACTTGTACATGCAAAAACTTGATTCATTATAAAGAGCAATATAAACACAAAATTATAGAAATCCGACGAATAAATCATTTTTAGCAAAGATTTAAAAACAACAAATAATAAAAATATGAAAAAAGAATATTTGAGATCAATAAATTGCAAACATAAAATCTCATAACTTTACGTTTTATAATTTTTTATAATTTTTTATGGCCTGACAGCAACCCTTTATCTTGCTTTTTCTTTTTCCCTCATTTAATTTATAAAATCAAGGCTGTTCGCAATTCAATGATAAAACTTTACACAAAAAACGATGCTAAGATGATGAAAGACAGACAAAGAAACTTGCTATCGCAAAAACATTTAACGATGGTTCGAAACGAATTTTTATAAAAAAGAAACTAGCAAATATTAATGGTCGAAATGAAATAAATAAATAACTGGGGAGTAAGGCATTACCCTGATACATCAATCAGGCGCGGTGCTTACAAGCAGCATAAGAGACGCGCCGCTTACTTGTACATTGGTAACTCTACATAGGCAACATACTGACGGCAAACAGGTTGGGTATCTCATTGACAGGAAGCAGCGTGGGTAACGCGCCGCTGCACTCAATCTCGTGTGAGCAGTAGACCGGCATACTATTTGGGTATACACGTGCATTGCTTTTATTTATATATAGATATATATTGTGAATAAATCAGATACCTTGTACTTAAATTGCTAGTTTGTTTATTTCACCTACATCCAAAAAATCTTCATCAACACATAACTAAAAATGTATCAAAATCCAAGAACTACTTTTTGAATTTATATTTACTTTACTATTTATTAGTACATAAAATTATTTTCCTCAATATAATATTGTAATTAATATTTTTATTTACATATTTATTTATCAACGAACACATATCATGAAAATATTGTTTTAAATATTTTAAGAAAGTATACATGTAGAAAATTTTATATATTTCATCAATTTTATATATTTAAAACATTTACAATTAGTTAAAAAAATTAAATTATAATTAAAATTTAACTTTTGCATTTATTATAAAACATTGAAATTTATCTCTTATTTAAAGTACAAAATCATTTGTTCTTTGCATATTGTTTATAACTGGATATAAAGTAGTTTAATTATTTAAAGCTTATTTATAGTTACTAATTTTTAAGCTGTAAATACAAATATTATTAATATCAGTAATGTGGATGCTTTCTTACAATATTATGAACATAGTAACAATATTCTAAAATCTTAATTTTAAAAAATAATTTGGTATTTCTTTGGGCCGCAAGTTTACGTCTATATTTATATTTATATCTACACTTATCTAATTTAGAAGGACAAAGGTTGTAGAGTTTTCAAAATTAAAATTTAGTATACAAAACTAACAAGACTATAATTAAGTAATTATAGTTTTTCGATATTTTTTATATTAATAATTTTTATTTGTATTTAGAAATGTAGTAAAAAAGTTAAATGTACAAAATAGTATTTGTAAGTAAGATGTAATAATTATTTAGGAAAATCTGTAAAGTTTTTAATTTGATGTTGATTACGGTTGGTAGAGAATTTGAGCCTTATATCAATGTTGATGATAGAACAGAGTCTGACTAACTACTAATTAGTCGACATTCTAATATTTAATCTAATATTTTAATAATCTAACATAAAGCTATTTTAGATATATTAAGCATATTTATGTTTTTAATAACTTTTCAAAAATTACTATAAGAGGTACAAAAACGTATTTCTTGTACTCAAACAAATATTTTTAATCCAATATAACATATTCTGACATATTTTTCTGCTTACTCTCTAAAAAAAAATTACTCCCAGGAAAAAAATTAGATTATATTACATATATAATTTTAATTATTACAGAAATATGTATAATAGAGATAAAGACAAATAGAAAGTGAAAGAGAGGTGAAGAAAAGAGAGAAAGTTAAAGAAAGCACCAATGTGAGAAGAAATGAAGCGATAGAGCTGACATTGCTGAAATATGTATGTATGCACGTGATTCGGGAAGAGGTTTACTAATTAATCAAATAGTGAGCTCAAGTTTTACTCCAAACACATAATAAGGCTATAATAGTGATTGCTTTTTATCTCTCCAAATAATGAAAAAACGAAAATGAAAGTATTGCCTATAGAATGCTAAGACACGAAACTGAGCAAATGTTTCGTATATTTTTTCAGGAGCTTAGATTTTTCTCTTGTGTATACACAATTTTAATAACTTAGAATATACATAAAATGGAAATATTAAAATAAAACTTTGAATATAATTTAATTTTGTTTTAACTGGCAATAATTGCCTTAAAATTAAAACGAAGTTTACTTAAATGTTATTGCAAGCATACATTCAAAATTTTTTTATATATTAGTTAGATCTTTCATTATTACTTCAAACTAAAAATTTTAATTGAATAAATGTTTATTCTTTTCAAATTTTTATATTACAAATAAATTGGAACATTGAAATTAATTTTGTTCCTCATAAAAATTTATTAACATAACTTTTATATAATCAAATTTAATCATTTAATAATATTCTATTTTATAAAAAAAAAATTGATAATAATATAATACTTCTTGAACATAAATATGCATAAACTCTATTTAATTCTATTATAATCTTCTTAGTAGATTGAAATGGATACTTGCATAAAGCAAACATCAAATATTGACTTTGTAGGTATACTATAGTATTATTAGGTTAATTCAAAATTTATTCTAAATTAATAAACAAATATTTATTTTTTATTTTGAGTTT
Organism: Platyscapa corneri; assembly: GCA_018907185.1. Classification (NCBI taxonomy): domain Eukaryota; kingdom Metazoa; phylum Arthropoda; class Insecta; order Hymenoptera; family Agaonidae; genus Platyscapa; species Platyscapa corneri. The sequence continues at coordinate 2,569,153 of JACCHW010000048.1, read as the reverse complement.
AATATTACTTATCGTATACCCCCCTTCGGTGACAGGCTAGCGCACGTTAAGTAAAACATCATCGCACACGCATGATTATTTATAGTATTTAAATCTAGTTACGTTTTAACGGCCTTTGAGTTTTCAGCGAAGTCTTCAAAGGTTGTTGAGATTTTCCGTATATTCGATGACATAATAGAACGTTGGAAAGTATAAATATAGAAAAAATACACGTGACAGTAGCAAAACATCAGCTCACGCGCGAAAACAAAAAACCAGAGCGTCCGAACGTCGCCGACGTGCATGTGCCCTCGGCGTGGATACGTCGCGCCTCTATGAGTGAAAAACGGGCAAGGGACACCAGCCTCGCGACATGCCGTGTTTTCGTACCACCAAATAGCAGCATAAAACGACCATCCACCTTTATTTAACCTACGCACCTATCCGCTTAACCCTTGACACCGGTTCCTAGAGGAGCCGCTCTTGTTATACTATTTAAACTTTTACGTGTTCGGAGAAAAATAGATTTAGCTTTTTTAGAAATAGATTTTCTCTTAATTAAGAATGATTTTTAATCTTTTTATAATAATTAATATAAGATTATGTGATTTATTTATGGAAGAACTTAAATAAAATTAAATTCTTTTTTTAATCGTTATTACAAAAAAACCATAATTACTTCAAATCTATTATCTAATTTATTTTCTAATTTGCGGTAGGTATTCGTGCAACCTGTAACAAATATGATCATTTCCGATTCACGCAAGTTACTTCATCAAATCAGTGGTACTACCCAAATGAAAAAAAACGAATAAGTTAGTAGATTAAACGTGCTGTATTTGGATGTGCACATCAAAATGGAAATAAACTAACGACTCCTCGGAGATTGTGAAACTTTCCGAATAAATATTCATCCTTGCGCGATGCCTTTTTCGACGAATTTCCCGAGCGCGCGATATAATTTCCGGCGAAAAACTACTGTAAAAAATGACACAAAGAAATAATGTGCGCCAACTTGATAAGCGTTTGTTCTCCCAGAGGAAAGCACGTGTCCCAAATAAAAAGTCAATGTGAAGTGACCAACGAGTGAAACCATTACTATGTATGCGTACTCAAGTTGAAAGTACCCAAAGCTAATTTTAAGCTAATTCCTTACATTATTTATAGATTCATCTTTATGTTAAAGTTGTTTGTGAATATAAATATTCAATTTATTTTGTTTTATTATATTCATATAAAATACATATTGAATAATAAATAAACCAGCTATCTTTTTATTATGTAGTTATTAAATATTAGATAGTACAGATATTTGTTATTTAAAATTAAAAGAAAACTGTGTATTTATTTTGAAAATAATTTTTTTGTGATAGAAAACCTATGTATATTCATTTTCAAAATGACTAAAATTTTTGAAAACAACAAATGTTAATTCAAAATAACCTTTATTTAAAATTGTAAAACAAATTATTATAAAATTATCAAAAAGAAATATCCTTGTAATAGCCTAGATGAAACACTTTATAGTAAGTACATATTCACTAGAAAATCAACTTTAAAATGTCATATGTATTCAAGTGCCAAGTCCGCAATATAAATAAAATTCTGTATAATATATAAAATACAGTATAATAACATAGCTAAAATATTGAATATTCCTTTATTATTTTAAGTCAAGGATTCAACTAAAATATTTCCACCAAATCTATATATACTTATGAGCTTTTGTTTAAACTTTTATTCTACATTTTATAGTTAGCTATTCGTTATGTACAATAATAAAATTATTTGCTATAAATTTGGATGTACTGATTTCAGATTTATTTTTATATTAAATACAAAAAAAATTTAATTAAAACATTTGAAATAAAATATGCTTATGACTAACATATTTAATATAAGTTATAAATAAATCATAAGATTTAATGTATTATACGTAATAATCGTTTTGTAAAACATTATGGGAGACATATATCAATATGTATAGAGGAAAATGAATCAAATATTTTCTCAGGGTAAAACGATTCAATTCTTTTAATTAGGTCATAAGAAAATTGAATCAAATTCAAGTGGTACAGTAAATATATATTTATATTAATTTGTGCTTTTTTAACTTTTTAGAAAATAATTTAAGTTTTAATAATAATAATAATAATAATAATAATAATAATAATAATAATAATAATGATAATGATAATAATGATGATGTTGATAATGATAACAGTGTTGGTGGTGATGATGATGACGATGATGACGACGATAATAACGACGATGATGATATTATTGTATTTAACAATTTTATAATATAATAATTAACAATATTTCATAATAAATAAAACTTTTCATCTTATTATATAAAAAAACTACATTCTGAATAATGTGTTATTATTAGCGTATATTAGCCGTTTAAAAAAAAAGCTTATTTATTACAAGGCATCAAAGTCATAAATACTATATATATATTTTCAATCTTGAATTTAACAAAACGAATTTACTAATGTTAGACCTTCTTCTTCAGAAGTTGTTTGCTAATTAGGAAACTGAATGTTGATATAAAATAAAAAATAATCATAGTCAATAAAATATAAAAAGTCTGTTAGAAAACTTAATAGTGTAATTAAAGACTTATTTCTTGTCGACTGCACCACGATTTAATTATTTATGGGTCGAACTAATTTGTGAATTAAGGTTAGGCAAAAGGGTATGTGCTATTAATAGTAAAAAACCGACGGATACAGACATCACATCAAAACCGAGATGGTAAACTGACTAACTGTTGTTCGAAACTTTAATTCCCTTCAATTAGGTTGCATGCAGACACAAATTAGTACAGTGAATTCACTGATCGATGGTAGTGCGACTTATATTTTCATCCTTAGTGGAATATTTTATTCCATGATTTGTTGAGTTCGAGTAGATAAAGATAAGAGTTAAGAATAAATTTAAAAAGCTGATTTTTAAAATACTCAAAATACTTTTACATAACACATTTTTATTTCTGCCTCTGTTTATACTTATTTACTTTCTATTAGTTTTTTTTATTAATTTTTTCTAAAAAATTTCATGTTGATATTAGATATTAAAAACAGCATTATAAAGAAGATATTATTCATGATATGAATTTAATTGATATAACAATAAACACAAGATATAATTACATAAATATTTTAATTTCATTTAATTACTATATCAATATAATGATTTTTTATTTTGCTTATTTATTAAAATGTCTGTGAAATATAAATATTTACAAGAAATATCTTTTAAGTAATTTACAAATTTTTTTATTTTATAACAAATTTAAAACATATTTATACATTTTTGTAACAATATGTATTTAAAATTGACTATTTAATAATGACTATGTATTTTAAATTGACTATTTTGTCTATTTTAATTGGATAAAATGGAAACTTATTAATTAATTTTATATATATTATTATTTATAGTTTATCATAATTATAATTTTTATTTATTGAAAAAATTGGTGATACATTTTTATGAAATAATATAATACATATTTACACAATATGGAGTTTGTTTTGTATACATATGTAAGTTATATTATATTGCCTACATTATTTTTTCATAATATAACATCATGATTTGGTCATTTTTTTATATTTTTGAGATGTAGGTTAAATTTTAAATTAAAAGTTGAATATGTTAAAATTATATGAATAGATAATTTTATAAAATCTATGAAAAATATAAAGTAATAATTTGCTTAAAACTAAATAAAATAAAAGTATTATTTCAATAATATTGTTGTATTATAATAATATAATTGTATTTCAATTGTACAATAAAGTAATTTAAATATATGATTAAAAAAATAAATTCAAATTAAACTATTTTAGAATATTTTTTTCGTTAAATGCTTTAAAAAAAACGCGAAGCCTTTGATTCTCGTCACGGAATCCGTCATTAAATCAGAAGCTTTTTATAAAATTTTTCATATCATCCCTCGGAATCTCTCACCACTCCTTCATTATTACAAAAAGAAAAGATAAGCCAAACCTGGAAATCTGATAAAAATCTGAAAGGCAAATCTGGCAATGCGAAAAAGCCCAAAGCAAAACGCAAAGGGAAAAAAGTCGTTGCGACGTGGAACGTTTTGAAACGAGTCTTCGTACTATTTTTCATCTCCGGATTTGGAATGAAGTATAATTGTTATATTCAAGTTAAAATACGAAATCCTACAACCATTTACATAGAATTTTGAATTACATACACATTCGGGATTTCTTTTTTTGTTATCGTATGTTATTCAAATAATTTAATGTTCAAAATAGTAATGCTAATAGCTTTGAATAAAATATTTTTAAGATTTAAAGAAGCAAATCTAAAAGTTTAAAATTTTTTAGATGGAATATTAATTTTTTTATTGATGCTAGTTGTTATTTATAGTAATAAAAAAAAATAAATTTTACAAAAAATAAATAATTATGAGAATCTGATTTAATCTTTACTCGAGTAAATATGGAAATTATTTATCTTAAAAAATTAGGTTAATATACTCTATAAATAAAATGAACGTTTTTAATCTGTCATGTTTTGAACGTCTAAGATTTTGGAAACGATTATTTTTATCTTGACACGATAAAAATAATGTTCTTAAAATTGTATTATAAAATACGATACTTCATATTTGTTGTTACAATGTACCTTTCAACAAGATATATAATAATATACGTTACATTTCAAATGTACAGGAATGAGGAATGTGCGAAATGGAATCGAATAAGTCGTTTTCCTTTTTTCCTTCCTCCTTTTTCTTTTAAACTACTTGCACATTCTCACACGACTACTGCATAAACTTTCGACTAAGGGGTTTGGACGTTAAGACTCTTTTGCCCTCAGCACTGTACGGTTGTACTTGTACCTCCTACTGTTTTAAGGGAAACATTATCAAAGCATCTGGTGTAAATCGTACATATATCATCCGTTTTAGCTTAAAAAAGAAAAGGACAATACGAAGAAAGTGAGAGTATAAAAAACAGACAAGAATGGGGAGACATGTGGTCGCCTTTTGAAAATATGATGTAAAAACTATTTTACTTATTTTATCCTTAATTTTATATAATCCTTGTATTACTGATTAAAAAGAAACTATAATTTTGAAATTTTCTAAAATATTATTATAATAGTTGCTTGTTTAAACTTGATCGCATGAGAATTATATAGTATTGTTTATTACTAGTGTCTTAAATAAATATACCATTTTTTATAGAACAATTGAAATACTAAGTAAAATCTTATGAAATACTACTAATTTTATAATAAAATAATATATACTAAAGAATTATGTGAAAATTAATAATTACAGAAAATTGTACAATTTCTCATATAATCTTGTTCAGTTATTTTAATAAGGTAGGGGAAAACTTTAATTTTAAAAAGTACTTATTATTTCTTGGATATAAAAATTTTGAAATAAGTGGATCCTCGAGCAATTATCAATGCAAAATTTATTAAACCGTGTCTCTGAAAGTCTTTAAATATATAAATAAAAAAACAAATATGTATAGCTATGAAAACAAAAAATGTAGCTTCAAGCAAATATGTAAAACCTCAACATTTCGTCTGACGTTATGTATGAAAGAGTACATGTATACTAAGGGTTGAAAACAGGAAAAGTCTCTTTCTTTCTTCTCCCTTTTTTGTCATTCATTCCTCACACTTTTTTCTTTTACTAACTCCAGCTATTCCGACAACTGACTACTTTTCTCCATTACGTCTTTTTATAAGCATCTACATTCTTATTTTGAATCAAAAAATAGTAACAGGGTGAGAGAAAAGCTGAATAACCAATTTTATTCATCATAATTATTATTCAAAATATTATATATATCCATATATTAAAATAGTGTATAAATTCATTTATAAAATAAATTATTTTAGAATAATTAATCATTTTATATAATAAGTATTGTATTATATATACAATATACAAATAAAAATGTGAAAATTTTTTAAATAGTTATTTAAAAAAATAATCAAAAAGTAATAATTGCATTATTATTACCTTGAATTACAATAAAAATCCATAAATTATGTATGATGAATTAAATATATGAGTAACTATTAAATTGTATTTTGAAATTTATTTTTATACTCAACTAATTGATGAACTTGTGGCGTATACTTTAGGATATTTACTTTTATTTCTAAGTGGCGGGCCGGATCAATGTTCCCGCACGCCGACCATTCGGCGCGCATAATATATACAAAGATCGGGTGTTCCGCGCCGTATCAAATATCGACGATTATTATTTATAGCTTAAAAATACAATTAGATGTAAGAATACGTAATGTTTTGTGTTTTGTAGAAAAGATCATAAAGGAGCCGGTGGCCCTTTTCCGACGGCCGAGTTAGTTCGAATCGTGCAAGCGACTTGATTGCACGCGCGTCAGCTCTCATATATTATACTATTAGCATAATATATGAATTGTACAAACCGCATCAATAAACAACTGTCTGTAAAGTAAATAACTGAGTGATTATTTACCCGACTAAACCAAAAACTTATTATATGAAAGGAGATAAGAAATCGTATTCATAATAATGTTCTCGAAAAATTTGAAATAAATACACTTTCAAAATAATATTAGATAATATAATAATATAGTATTTTTTAATTGACTTGTTATGCAAGGAATATAAATTATTTAAAGTATGTTGTTAAAGAATATTACAGTACCTAACGTGTTAAATATATTTTTTTATTTGTTTTAAAGAGATTGATCGAATATATTTTATATCGAAAGGAACAATTGAAGTATGTATAACACAAAATAGTTATTAATAAAAACATTAGTTATATAAATAACGGGATTTTAAAACTTCTTTTATTAAACTTATAAAAACTGTCAAATATAAAGCAAAGAGCTTTCTATTCTATTTTTATGGATTCAAATAAAAATAATTTTTTTTCATTATATTAATATTGAAATTTCTTTACATTTCTACATTCTGTAAAAAAACAATAAAAAATCTTTTTTCAACTAAAAAATTTGTTTCTAATTATACATTTTTTCTTTAATAATCAGAAATAAAAAAGAATACCAATATATTGAATTATTAATAAAGTTTATGAATAAGAAATCTTCATAGGTTATAAAAATGAGAAGAGAGCATTAAAAATAACTACAATACGAAGAACTGAAAATCTATATTATCGAAATCATATTTATCACAAAATTAGCGCAAAAGAAGTATAAAAAATAAATAAATATTCGTATAATATATTTTGAAAATTAAGTTTTGACTTGATTATTCTAATTAAAGGCGCAGTTTATTTATATTTTAAAATTTAAAATAAAATATGTAATCAATGTGATTGATCTATTTTATCTTTCACATTAAAAAATGTTCTAAAGAAAAATATTGTAAAATTAATTCATTTAAAAAATATTATAAATGGTTGATGTAACCTCTTACCTCAAAAATTCTATTAAGTGATTTTTACGACATTATATTGTGTACTCAAAAATAATTGAGAAAATCTTAAATTATTCTGGATTGTACCAACTATGTTAAGTCATAGTAAATTACTTATATTCATAAAAATACTGTGACACTTATTTAGAAAGATTTTAATTTTTAATTACACTATAACTGTAACTATACTGTAACTAAAAGTTTTTTTTAATTTATCTGCATTATATACTAATGTAAAAATAATTTAAAATATTATATTTTAGATAAAACTCATATAGGTAAAAATCATATAGGTTTCTTTTATTGCAAAATGAAAAAAAAATTTTTTTTATGAACCCTTACTCATAAAAATTATATATAACTGGCTCGAAAAATGTCGAGAATTTATTGTCATCAATTTCAACCAAATCAAAACTATTTTAGTAAAATAGAAAAAGAAAAATTAATCGCGCGTGAAGAATAAGAAGGGAAAAAGTGCATGCATGTAAGTTCAAAAAAATTACAAAAGAAATAAAGAATAACGCGTGTGCGAGACAAAGATGAAAAGAGTACTCATACTAGAGAGACAGAGAAAGAGAGAGATAGAGAGAGCCAGAGGGAAAGAGAGAGAGAAATAGAAATTTCGTCTTTCGCCTGTGAAAGAGCTTTATGGAAGAGGATTAGGCTAACCCGAAATGAGATTACGTCGAGTCCTAAGCCGACTTCTACATTCTGCTCGATTGGTTTTGGACTATCGAAAGAGAAAGAAAGATAGAGAGATACATGCATTGAAAGAGAGAGAGAAACAGAGAAGTCCCACAGACTTTGAAAAGAACTTTATAGACCGATTGCCTCGCTTACCATCTCACTCCGTCTAATCTTTTTCTTTAGCGTTCAGACCACTCTACAATGACCAGTAAGGGTTGGTCAGAATAAAAGTAGAAACAGTAAGTGAGGGTAAATAAGTAAATAAGTTTTTCAACAACCTTTTTGGATTGGGAAAAATATCAAACTAATTTTCTGTTTAAAATACATTCCTAATTGCAATTTACTTTACTTCGTTAGTTTAAATTTATATCATCTTAAAAAATTTTATGAATTTAATGTAATACTAAATATAATACTAAAAACAATTTAATATAAGTTGTTATTTATTATTAAAACTTGATAAAATTTTATGTTTATTTGATCTTATGGATTAGAAAATATTTTGCTTTGTGCAAATAAAAAAACTAGTGAAATTAAAAATTTCCATACGTTAAAATTCATGTTTTTTAAATGTTTATAGGGGTATAAAGCTGAAAAAATTAATCTGAAATATTTATATAGTCTGTTTATAAAAGTACATTTATATTAATGTTCGTAATATATGATTCAGTAATATCGTGAAAATATCTATCAAAAAATAAAGACAGTTTTATCGAACAATGCAACAAGTAAAATCTATTATTGCTTTATTTCGAGTTATTAAAAGTACTAACTTCGAATATGTGTGATCTTCTATTTATAATGATAAAATTAAAGTTATTTTATATTTTACTTTAATTTATATAATTTAACACCAAATAAATGTAATAGATAATAGTTTAATGCGTGATATTATTGATGTAAATGATAATAGTTCATGGCAATATATAGGTAATTGAATAATTAAAAAATTTCAGTAAGTAAAAAGCTTTAAATGATCTATATTTTATTATTCTGGGTGATATTATAAAAAGAAATATTCTTTGGAATAGTACGTTGGTAAAAGTCAGTTGAACACTTCAGTTTATTCTTGATCTCTATCCGAATTTCATGTAATAGTGAGATTATACTAGAGACTATACGAAATTTAAAGTCGATATTAATGGATCCTGACGCCAATATATATACATTTATATTTAATCTTTTTAGAGAATACTGATGAAATCATTTTTATCCTATTTAGCTACATAAGAGTTTACACAGTGTATAGTTCATTATACGTTAATATTCATTACACAAAATCACGATGATGATAACAATGTGATATTATAACACATATGCCGCGTTTCATATCCAAGAATAAAACTTTGATATTTTAATAAATAAAGTTACTTGGCCAAGAAAGTCTCGTTTTTATTTAACAACATATTTTATTTTACATTTATATCCTTATGGCAACTCAATTTTAAATATTTATGATAATATTTATATTTTTAAAACTATTTTCAGTCATTTTAAAAATATATATCTAGCTCAATGATTCTAAATATGATGAATAATAAATATAATACAACAAGCAATTTTGCAATATATTTTATTTTAATTATTCATCAAATCATCTCTTCTTATTTAACAAGAAATTTGTATTACTATATTTCATTACTTCATTACATATATTAAATTACATCTATAGTTTGAAAAATAACGTATTATTAATATCAGATAACATAAACACGTTTAATCGGCATTCTTTTATGCATAAGTATATCGTTAACAAGTCCATACCAAGTTTTTGTAATAAAAATATGAATAATTAGTCTATAAGATAATAGTTAGTCTATAATAATTAGTCTATAAAATTCAAATATATAGTTACTGATAATATAAAACATGATAATTTCATAAATAAAAGTTTGTTATTAATTTCATTAGCGGTTATAAATCTCAGCTGTAAAGAGATATTTTTATAAATAATTTTGTATGAATTTAATTTCCTTCAATAGTTATTCTGTATAAAGTAATATTTTTTAGTTAATTATAATTTCGTTTATAATTATGCTATCAAATTAACTAATTTTAATGGTGTGCTGCTAATAGAAAACAAAAAAGAATTAAGAAACTATTTATAAAATACAATGAAAAGTACTAAGCTATAAAAAATTGTTCTGAAAAATTTTTCGATATAATATTTTATTTTATAATGAATATTTAATAAAAAATAAGTTATGTAAAAGTCTAACAGTTATATTCTAAAAATTTTTAGTACTTTTCTATTTTTCATTACAGTATAGATATTAACAATGATTATGCTTACTTGAGCATTCATAAAAAATGCCAGATTAAAATTAGAGAATAGGAAAGTAGAATGAAAAAAATATTAGATGTATTCAACTCAGAGTTCTCAAAGTTGTCAAATTTTGTATTCACCACACCTCTTTTATCTACTGTTGTTACTTTATATTTTAAATAACATTTCCATTTTTCTTTTGTCTCGTCGCTTCCAATTTCTTAGCACGCTTACTACTAACCACCTTATTGATGCCAATTTTGCATATTTATTCATTTATATATTTAAACGATTCGATTTCCATCATAAATATAATACAAAATAAGTTATATTTCTTTTTTTTCTTCTTCTACATTTTCTTCTTCATCTTCTTTTTTTCTTGTATTTATTGTATCGTTAAAATAATAAAACTAATACGTAGACTAATTTTTTATAGAAGTCTTTATTATATAAATTTGGGACTCTTAAAAAATAATAACAACAATAATTGAAACATAATAAAGGTAGCTGTTTAAACAATGAAAGTTATTGATTTAATGTAAAAGTGACGAATAGAAAACACGAAAAGATTTATTATAAGAAACAATAATCATATTTGAAATATCACAGTACAAGTTCAAATTTAAAATAAAAGTTTCTGCAATTATGCATAAGATTACGGAGAACTTTTCTTTCCAGGTACTTTAAAAAATATTTTTAAGGTTTGCAAGCTGCAATTTTCTTTTAGTTCAGCGCAGAAATTCGACGTACTTTTTTACTACCCCGCGGTTCTTCTTCCCTTGATTTTCCCTTGTGGGGAATTTGCGTTGATGCGTATGCAGGGTGCAGTAAAACCATCACTGACAAACGGATCTGCACATTTAGATGGAACGAGAAAAACCAAGAACGCTTCTGATGCGCGAATTAAAGTGATAGATAGTCTATATATTTTTTTAGGTTTGTCTTTCTTTATTTTTCTTGTGTTATATCTTTTATTTTCTTTTGAAAGAAACGTATAGTAAAACAAACTAAAACATAGAAGAAAAAATAAGTTAAAAAAAATTTCAAAAGTTTGTAACGTTCAAAGGAATGCAATTCTTTTTGCCATTGTCAATGATCTTATGTTATTTTTAAAATATCAGAGTTTCATTAGAAATATAGTCCAATTATACTGCTAATTAACACAGATTATTTAAAAATTCCCCAGTATTTTAATCTTTACACAAATAAATATTATACTAGATAATTACTACCTTATATATAAGCTATGTATACCTTCCAATCAAATTATACAAACTCCATAGATGAGTTATGAAAGTATTATGATATAAAAAAAATTTTATATGGAGGAATGAAACATAAAATATTATCTTTTATTGATAAGAGACGAATGACAAAAATTTTTATTTTGTGATCACGAATATGTACAAAAAATTGTTTATGTATTATTTGTCATTATTAAAACGACGATTATACTTTTTTATTTTATGTGTCTGGAAAAAAAAACAGTAATATAAAACATTTTTCAAGATTAACGATATTAATGCTAATAAATAACTCAGAAAATATATGCTTTTTTAATTTTAAATTAAAATTAATTAAAACATAAAAAAATAATTTATTGACATTAATTAAATAGTTGTAAAAAATGACATCCTTGTTAAAAGTAGTTATCAATATTCCCAAATTTTTCAAAGTTTAATCGATTATTTTTTTCTATAACCTAAATATGTTAAATTATAGTCTCATTCACATATTTTTTCATGCTCTTTTATTTTTTATTTATTTTTTTTCACTACAAAATGACCATATGGTTTATCCCTTCTTTTTCACTTATGACAAGCTCGGCGTAACGAGCAGTCCTATGCCTTACGCCCACAAAAAAGAAAGTAGTATGATTCCCTTTATGTCACATTCTCTCTTTCACACTCGTATTCTCATGAGTTATTCATTCGCAAGAGCGCAAAATCGCGGTTGCCTTTGAGTTAACTCAAGAAGATGGAGAGTGAGAGCGAGAGAGTTGATGAGAATGAAAGGGAAGAGACGAGGGTGAGAATCAGCGTGAAATTCGTCGAAATCTCTTCTACGAGAGAAGACACTACAGAATTCATGGAACTCTCGGTCACGCCTGTGATTTATTCGAGAAGGGAGTGAAAGAGAGCTAGCAACAATATTTTTTTTCCAAAAAGTAATTTTTTAAAATAGATGAGGTGAAGTGAATTAAAAAAGTCGTAATAAAAGATTGAATTTTGAGAAAAAAAATTTAATTTCGATATATCTAAAGAATAATTACATTGCTCTCGTCATGCATTATATTCATGTATAATCTATAACTAAAATATATTAATCATCATACACAAATACAATATCAATTAATCTATTATTTTATATTATTTTAGATTTCATTAGATGAAATCTAAAAATTTAAGCAATAAAATGAGATTATTTTTAGTCAAAATTCTTAAGAATTATAATATAAGTATAAATATGATATAAATAAATAAGTATTCAAGTATTAGATATTTATACATTATCATATTTCTATGGCATATTTAAGAATTTTAAAATATAAAATTTTCAATTATTATAAAAATATTGCATTTATTATTATTAAAAAATTATAGAAACTCATATTTTTCATAAAAAAATTCGGTCATTTATGTTCAATCATTGTGTTTCAACTTATTGAATAAATTTAATGCTAAATCATATAAAAATGAATATAAAAATGTATATATAATCATCTTTTGGATTATGCCATTGTATTAGAGAGTTATTTTTTATTCTGAAAATGTATTTAAAATTATTAAAAGCATTTTTCAATTATTAAAAATCCATTTAAACTTAAATCACTTAAAAAATTTTTTAAATATATTTTGGAAAAAATTGAAACGAGAGTTTTTAATTCACTATAAAAGCATAATAATTATAATAAATTATTTTAAATGTTTTAAAAATCAATAGTTCTTTTTTACATTCCGTAGAAACTCTATGAAAGACGACACTGCATAATTCATGAGCCAGTAGTAATGTAAATCGAGAAACGTTTATATGTACCTCTGTTTATATAGAACTTTATTCTTTGAACTTAGCCGACTATAAATATAGGAGACTTTTTAGAAAACTGTAAGCAGAAACAGACAGAAATTCATTCTTTTTCCGAATAATATTTCATTCAATAAGAGACTATTTCTTCAATATTCACATCTATACTTACTTCTATTTGTTACTACTTGTAAATACAAATATATTGAGGTAAAGTAAGAAAGTTTGGAAACTTGAAGAAAGAGGTTACATCGATCCAGTCACTTTGTAGTTTACTCGACTAATATTGCGAATAGATGCTTGTACTGAACAAGTGGTTTTGCATGATTGCTTGGGACTCTAGTAACTATAGCTACAACTACGTTCCTGTACATGAGTTTACAATCTCTTGCTATTTGTAGGTGAACCGAATAAAGCTTTGAAGTGAAAGAGGCTGATGAACTCGATATTCGAATGACTGACGTTATATCACTATTCTTTTGTTTTTGATTTTCTAAGGATCACTTACATATGAAAAATTAAATAAAACTCAAAAGAAAAGACAAATCATAAGCGAATATGAAATTAAAATTTGATGTAAATCAAATAAGAATGTTTGATGATAATTTTATTAGTTTTTTTAATGTAATGAACTATTTAGTCGATTAATGCAATTTTACTGTACTAAGATATTATGTTATCAAAATAAAAATTATGAAAATTTCCATTTTATAAAAAATTTGTTTCAAAATTTTATGAAATAAATTTGATGATATAATTTTATCATGAATTTACATTTTTCTAATAATTTATTAAAAAATATTACTAATTATAAGCTTTTTCATCTATTAAATATTAAAAAATTTAATATATCAATTATGTATTCAAATCATTAATTATAACCAAAAAATATTCTAAACCAAAATTTTTACCTAACTATTTAAACGTATATATTGAAATATTATTTGATTGAAATTTGAGAAAATTATAAATTTAAACTAGAATATAATTGAATGCAATAAATTTTAATTGTGGCATATTTTTTAATATTTAAAAATTACCAGAATTATTTAATTACAGACTCTCATGATCACAATTACGTATTTTGTACTTTAATCTGTTCAACTTTAAGAAGGTTAAATTTTCTTACCTAACCGATAATTACTGTTGAAACTAATGAATTAAATAAATGATTTTATTCCTCTGTATATTTAATTACTTTGAAACTATTTTACACTTTGAATAGATGGTGAAACCAATATTGGTATTATTCACTTTAAAAATTTGTAAAATATAGTGCACTTCGTATTAATATATTCTTGAATATTATGCCTGTATGTCGATAGTGGTCAATTTTTTAGCTTTTAGGCTATTAAAGTGACAAAGTGCTATTAAAAGGAATGATTGCGTTGTCAAATTTTATTCGTCCTTATCCTTTAAAGCGCTAATAAATTGTGCCGGCATTATCACCATTCGCAAAAGTTCTTGATCCGCAAAAGATAATTAATTAAAGAAGAAAAAAGTAAATAAGTATTTTGTTGAAATTAATAGGTATTTATATTTTGATGTAATGATAGAGAGCAAAAAATGACTGAAAGAATAACAAAAATGTAGTTTACTTATTTATATTATTTTCAGCTTAACTAACAGTCATTTATTTTTTATCGTAAAAAATATATTTAGAATTAAAATCTCTGAAGCATATTCAATTTTCTTGTAAAAATATAGAAAATAATTAAATTATTTAAACAACGAAGTACCTTCCAATGGTAAAATATTCATGAATCTAGTTTATTTACATAAAAACGTTGTTAACTCTTGTGATTTTTAATCTATGCTGATGTACCTGTACCAAAAACTAAAAAAATTTATTGTTGTTCTATTTAATTTTTATTTCACTAACGAAGATTGTATTTTTTTAAAACACGTTTGTGAATGATAATGTATAGTAAATTTCATAACTTTCTAGAACACTAAAATTTCTTACAGTTACTATATTAGCTTATCATTTTGTCAAATTATTAATTATTACTTCTTGTTTGTAATTTAAATATTAAATTTAAAGATATATACACAGGCAGAATTAATGGCATTAATTATGTAAAATTTATAAAAATAGAATGTAAAATAGCTTTTAGTTTAATATATAAGTAATTAATATATGAATAATATTAATATATAAATAATTAACATATAAATACTTAGAATAAAAGCGAAAAAGTTTTTAAAATATAAATTTATAAAAATGATACTTTATCCATAAATTAACAAAAATCGAAAAAACATCTTAGATATTTAACAGTGAAAAAAGACTTAAAAGAAGGACTTAAGAGTTTCGTTAATTTTCGGTATCGAAAAAAACAGATCCTCTTGTGATATCGGCACAGCGCATTAAAAAAAATAAAATCAAAAGATTGAATGAAGAAGTAGAAAAAGAGGAATAAAAAGAGCCTCAAGGAAAGATAGAATGTAGTAGGTGGAAACGAATACGTCTTCCTCGGGAATACGCTGGCTATTTTACACGTCATTTCAATTCTTGACGTCGTTTTCGTTGCAACAAAAGTGAGTCCAAGGCCATTTAATCGTCATAGATATCTGCAGCCGATAATCTTCCCTCCACTGACTTGATCTCAAGTGACACGCGGCTTTTTTCAAACCGCTCCAGATAGATTGAAAGGCCTTTATCTTCCTTACCGATACATACACAAAAATTTTCATTTGAAGAATATTCATAAAGAAAAAATATACAAATCTAAGCGAGATTTTATATCAATTTTATTATCAAAATATACAAAAAATTAATTTCTATAAGACTTTTAAAAAAAAAATTTTAAATATTATTTCTACATTAAGTATGAGGAAAAACATGTTGAATATGAATTAATCTTAACATTGCGTAATATAAATGTATTTTTAAAGTATAAATATTACGTAATATATTTAAGAACCTCAAGTAACATGTGTTTTAAATATTATCCCAAACAATTACAAAACATTTAAATAGTATTCTAGTTAAAATGTGTGTATTAATTTTATTTATTATAATTATTAGCTAATTAAAACTTTAACGTGTGCTAAAACTTATTCATATTTTTCAGAAATTTTTATTTTCAAAACTTTTTCTTCATTGCTTAACTAATTTTCTAGTACAGATATTAAGTCAGTACACTATGTCACTAAATTTCTAAGGAATAAATAATCTTATGACAAATATAATATTACGTCAAAATTATTTTGTTGAAAAATATTATCTTAATTTATTTTAAATTAGTATTTTTATATTCTTAGTTATCCATAAATATAGAACATAAAAAAAATTTAATTTCTCTTAAAAATTTACATAAAAATTCTATGTATTTATATTTTGATATGTTTATTATGATTTGAAACTACAGAGGAATAAATACTTGCATAGCTTATGTAATCTATAAATGTGTTGCATTATTGATAATTTTATTTATTCAAAAAATACTTTTTATTTTATTTAACTGTCGTCAATAGATTCACGAATTTCATTTGCTGAATAGCGAACGTCAGTCATATGTGACAGTATATGGAGATTTTTCAGACAAGCAACATTTTCATTTTATTCTAGTGTCAGTCACAACGTGATAGTATTCACTCTTCAATGTGTGCATATAGATTTGTATGAATTCTTATGATATGCAGTCAAATATTTTATTTATACTTATTGAATATGTAGATATTATTTTACATGTGAAACAAATTACATTTTCAAAAAAGCAAACTTCTTGCTTCATTGGTTTAGTTATATACATATATATTTATATAATATTTTCTTCTATTACTCCTATCTTTTTCCGACTCTAAACCATAAAATATTATTCAAAATGAAATATACAATGGAAAATTTAATTGCTTTATTCAGTATATATCTCATATTTCAAGATAATTGTATAATATAATACAATATGTAATTATCGATATTTTTATTAATAAATTGTATTAAGTACTCTAGAGTTGATAATTATTATTATTATTATTACAATTTTTTTATATTAATATTGTGACATTAAAAATATGTAATATGATAGATCAAAGTTAAATAATCTTGATAAATTATGACTATCTTTAGTTTTATAAAATTTATAATTTTCATTTTTGTAATATTTTGACGAGTTCTCCCACATCGGGAGAGAAACGTCAAGGGATGGAGGAGGGGTAGGAAAAAAATTTAAAGAAGAATACGGGATAAAGATACAGACGATATGCGAGCGTGGCCGGAGGGATAATGGATCATTCGCGTATCTTTCCTCCCACTTTTTATATCATCGAGAATCTCAACGGTCTTTTAACTTTCGCGGAAAGTTAAAAAGCCGTTAAATGTTACTCGATCTTGTATTATTGCGCGTGCGATTGTTTTTCTTAACGCGCACCGACCCGTCGCCGACGGGGGGCGCACGACAATTTCCAAGGATCAAATTGTCAGTAAATGCAATTATTATTTTAATAATTGCCCGTATATTTATTTTTATTTTCCACATACAAATTCTTATTTTTTTAGACATTGTTTAACCGAAATAGTCAAAATAACTCTATAAATTTTTAAAATTAAAAAGTTTTTAAATATTCGGTAAAAAATATTGATTATTTAAGAATATAAAGCTACTTACAGAGGAGAACAATATTCACTGTTAGTTGAAAAGTTCTAGGCTGTATAATCTACGCGCGACAGAAACTAGTAGCAAACTAAGAGTACCATTGGATGAATCGTGGCCAAGTTTAGAAGCGGAAGTGCGGAAGTTGAAAGCATAGCTTTCAACGTCTGGAATGAGAAAAAAGGAGTAAGACAGATGCATGTGATGGAAAGTGATGGAACAACGCGGAAAAGTCATATGAAATTCGACTTAAAGACTTGTTTGTCAGTAAAAAGATTGGCTAGCAATCATCCGCATACAAAAAGCGCCACTGGCGCCTAATCTAAACTCGTCTAGCGCAGCTTCGCGTTTTTCAGAAACGGGAACCGCAATTCCTTTTTTTGTTCGTCCAAGATTTTTCACGCACGTATAAGTCATGAGCCAGGACTGATTTTTCACCGTCTTGATTCGAGCAATCGCCTCTTCATCTCAGTTTGTCGCTCGATCTTCGTTACACTAATGTAAAATCATCTTGTTGACTTCTTGCATCTTCCGAATTTTGTTTCCTTTAAAGATTGCAATCGTGTGTAAACCAATATACCGAGAGATTTATACCAAATAAATGTTTACAATTATTGCTGGTAGATTCTAATAGAATCTAACTTTATTATCGCAGTAAATACAAGTATTCATTTAATAAACTTATTTAATAGCGATAATTTAAAACTTTAGATTACATCTTTTATAAACTTAAGAAAATTAAATAAATTAAATAAATAAATTTTAATAGACATCAATAAATCAAATAATTATAACTTTACACATATTTCCAGTAGAAGTTAGAAAAACTCAAGTTTTCAAGCATTCAAACGAGTAAAAGCTGAATAAACTACGGTTAAAGTAGATAAATCTATGTAACAGGAATATTGAAGTAGAATATATCGAAATTTGATTAATTTAAATTTAGGAAATGCATAGATATGACTTATATTCCTGACGTTTAACTATATAATTATTAACTTTCTCTTTGATTAACACATTTATTAATAGATATTCTTTTACTTTTAAATAATCATTTACATTGTAAGATAAATCAACAGTGTTGTTTATCAACAATTTTTTCAATAATGATAAATAATTAATGAACGTCTAAAATTTTGTGTTTTAAGAAGTATATTCTAGGAAATATATAATTATTGTTGCTAAAGACATTATTTTTAGTAAAATACTTAGAAAAATTGAGGTAACTTAGAGAAATTATATTAGATATAATTTAAATCGTTTAATAAAACTTCAATATCAAACCTGTCTTATAACATTCAATTTCTATTTCCATAATAATAAAAAATGTCTATAAATCAAATAATACTTTTTTTGTCAACATTTACTTTCTATCAGGAATGAATATCAGTAAAAAGTATCAAAAAAGTATCTGTACATAAATTTTCAGTAAAAGGATATTACTTACCCATTCACCTTACCTACCCATTCATTTGTTATCATGTCTTCACTTCTTTTATATCTTCTCTCCTTCTCTTTCTTGTTTTTCTTCTCAAACTATTTATCTATTTTCCTACTTTTACATCTGTCTGACTGCTTTGGTTTATCCTTTTTATGTACTTTTCTCGATTCCCTTTTTTCAACACAACATTTAGATTTTCGATAGTAATCCCAAATATTTTACAGAAACACATATAAAAATGATGAATACTAAAAATTAGTGTTTCTCTCCATTTCAAGATTATCCAAGTTTTCTTGAATAATATTGAAAATTTCATATTGTCATCAATGAATATCTATGTTAAATATTATTAAAAATTTAAATGAAATTTTTTTAATAAAATATTTTTGAATTCTTTCTTTAATAAGAATAACTAAATTCAATTTTTGCTTAGAGTTTATAAATCTTTAAAAGTGAAGTATTTATCAAATTATTTATGCATTATTAAAAATAGAATAGAATTATTTTATTTATTATATAGTAGTTCAATAATTGGTAATAAATCAATAATAAATAATAATAATATAATTTGAACAATATTTAGTAAAACTATTTTATATTTAAACTATCAGTAAAGAAGGCAAATTATTTTCAGAATAATTTAAAATTGCGAATACAATTTAAATATTAATAAAGAAAATGCTCTATTATTAAAAGCATCATCTACTAAGTTTAATTTTACGAGATAAAAATAAAACTTTAAATTTAAATTTCAAATAAACATATAATTAGCATTAGCGTACATTCCAACACGGGGAAAGAAAAGTCATTTAACAGACTCACTCAGTTAACGCAAACATTTTCAATTTTATAAAACCCCGTCTATTTATCTACTTTATGTTTCTTTTTTTTTTGATACATTATCGCGATCACGGGCGTCAATTTCCTGGTTGCCCAGGCCAAAATTCAGTTTTTGATTTATACGTTTGAAGGCGGCAGGGAAAACATAAGATCAATTTATCGCACAATCGAATTACAGATCTACGCAAGAAAGAAACTGTTTCTGTAATGACTTACAGTAAAAAAAAAGATACAAAAAAAAGGTACAAAAATAGAAAAACTTGCAATAAGTGGTTTTTCTCTTCGGTATTCATTATCGAGAAAGATCATCGCCAGAAAGTGTTAAACTTCTGCTCATGAGACATTTTATTGAATATGGCTATGCATTTTCTATTTATTCTAAAAAAGTTTTTAATATATTTTGTTTAGATATTACTACAGGTTTTACATAAAAAACCATTCAAATCTTACGTTTCATGCTTTTGATTATTAAATTCTTGAATTAAGAGCATTTATTTTTCATCTTTAAACTATAATATTATTCAAGTAATATAATAATATTTGAAACTTGATTTTAAAGACCATCATTAGAATTATATAACTTTTAAAGAAATTAATCTTTAAAAATATTTATGCAAGTAAAAAATTATCTTCGGTTAAAATATTTAATATTTTCAATATGATAATTTAATTTAATTCCGAATCATTCTTTATAAAAAGGAAAAATAAAATAAGATTGTTATTATAATAGAGAACCACTTATAAAGAAATTTTTTACGATGAAATATCAAATTTATTATATGTAAAATCTAAGAAAATAAATTTCAATGTTAACGCAAATTTTCTATAATTGATAGATAATTATTTCCACGTTGATTGTCAATGTGAATCAATGCTTATTAATGAAAAATTTTACTCTTTTGATAATGAAGTATGCTTATAAATCAAAATAGATTCTTAAAAAATGAAAAGAATATTACTAGACATATTTTATTTACGATATATGTATTATCAAATTCCATATAAGATAAATTTTATGGGATTATGAATATAAACAATGATACTTTAATGTCATTCTACGTTCATGTGAATAAAAATAATAATAATTAATAATAATAATAATCAATATATTTCTAAAAACTATCATACACGTTCATAAATATCCAATATAGACAATTATAAAATTATGTTAGTTACGAGAATAAAATAAGGTAAAAATTACTGATTTTCACAAAGTTGAATGTTAAAATTTTTCTATAAAAATTTTTCTGAAATAAACAAATTAATATAAGCTATTACTTTGTTCTTAAAAGTAAATTAAAAATATAATATTAACGAAAATTTCTCGGTAATTCAGATAATAAAAAATCGAAATGATCGACCATAATATCATTTTTCATCATTATGTACGATAAAAAAAATTAAAAAATCATAATTCTAGCTAGTTATTAACTTCTTTAGTTGTCTACACGATATAAAAAATAATTATAGCTATGGAAACAAAAGTTAGCTTTCCATTTTAAGGATTTACAATGGGGTAAGGTGTTAAATCAAGATGGGTGCGGAAGTTTTCAATATCAAGTTTTGCCGTGTGAAGTTTTAACCCCTTGAAAAACTGCCAGGATGACAGGTATGGGTCATCAATAGTCCGCGCAAGTTAAGGGAACTGTAACACACGCATCTTATAAAGATGAAGAGCGAAGGAATATTTGCGCGTCGACTGTCAAATTGTATCAAGCCACAAATACTGGTGGTACTAGGTACCACCTGATATTAAGTTTTTATATAAAAAATCTAAAATTTATTAGTTAGTGTATTTTTACAGAGCGAATTTTCTAAAATTAACTTTCTATCGAATCATAAAAATAAGAATTATAATAATTATAATAATTGATTAACTAATATAACTGTTTATATGAATCAAATACACTTTTGATAAAATATGTATTTCTGTATATCATCCATATACTCTTTGCAAGCGATCTCTTAATTTGTCATATAGTACACCATAAATAAAAATAAAGATATCTAAGATAAATTATAAATCATTCTCTAAAAAATTTACACAAAGATTCACTAACAAGTAATATATATCTCTAACAGTGTGCAAGATGAAGTGCACTCATCGTAGGCATATTCATTGGTTTTAATAACGTCCGCCATGACCTTGTCAGACTAGAGTGAAAAAACAAACCCCGTATTCTACAACTACACTTTGAGTCCTGCATGCGATAGTCATGTAATACCACTGTTGTAAATCGCCAATTGCTGTTCAGACATGTATTTGAAGATAAAACTCTTATAATACATAATTAACAGTCAAATCAGGAGAAATACAGAGGGTAAGCGAGCACGAGAGAGATTCAAATGATATCACGCATGCTTTTGGTACGAGCTTTACTAGTATTGACTCACGCATTAGCTTTAATTTAGCTTGACTTAGGTTTATTTTATAGCGTGCAGTTTTAATCGCTCCGATGCAAACTTTATAAAATCTGATGCTTTAATGGGATACGTTAAACATTAAAGTCACATGAACTATTTACAGTAAATTTTATTGAAAAAATATTATAATATAAGTATCAAGCATCAAATATCTTCATTCAGCTATTTTATTAGATTTTATTTTTTTATTCATCTCACTAAAATTAGAGAAGTATTTTCTTTCAAATTATTGATTTAAAGAATATAATTATTTTTAAATCTCAACTTACAATTGTGCATATAAATAGATTCGAGTTATTAAAGGAGTAAGTAATTTCTAATTGCTGTTTAAATTTCAAATAAGGACTATTGATACAATACATTCAATCGTATTAATTTTTAATTCAATATTTTTTAATTCTATAAATATCGTATTATATTCATTTTATTAAAAAGTATTCAAATATCGATTGATATTTTTATGTAGAGTATTCAGGTAAATTGGGGAAAGATATACTTGAATTATATGCGTTCATTGAACGAAAAATATATGTCAGCCTATTTTTAGAAAAACGCTGTTACAGCAAATTTTAAAATACCACATTATTCGATTAAAATGACTATTTTATGAAAAAAAATCTATATCATATCCCTAATGAAATCTCGTAATAATGCAGGAATATTTTCCATATTATGAGAAAATCAAATCTCGAAGACGGATGATGTACCGTCTTCGTCCCTCTTCAGCTCATCATGGGCAATTCGATTCCCATTACTCGTCGCCTTAACATAGCTTGGCTCTTAACCTTTATTTCATTATATATGGGAATGTTGGAGAATCAGCACGCGAACTCAAGCCTCTCTATTCTCATGAAACAGTCTCATCATGCGCCCAGCAAGAGAGACTTTAGGGGTTATGAAGTTACATAGTTGGCTGAAGCGAACTAATCAAATATATTCCTCTTTCTTAACATTCACTAACATAGTTGGCAAGGCATTGGAGTGATGTTTTCTTGATGTCTATGCAACATTGTGAAGTTGGTTTAGATTTTGGACACATGTCTAAAATTTTAAGTTTGAAATAAAACTATCAACGGATCTGTTAAAAAATTGTAATCTTACGTTATTATCGGTTTGATTTTAGCTCCAACAATTCTGCTGATTTTCACACTGGGTTGTGCATTTATTTATTAAAATAATTGTGTTCATCTAGAATTTGATTCATATTCATTATGTTTTTACTTACAAACTTATTCAATTTGTTGATTTGTTAATTAAAAATGTTTAAATATGTTAAAATACTATCATAATGGAGGCAATTTATTATTATTCATAGATGATGTAATGTATCACATGTAAAAAAATATAACACCTCATAGACTTTTACAGCTGTTAACTAATTTCGAAAGAGAATAATTTTATTTTATTGCAAAATTAGTAACCTGATAATAAAATATGAAGTCATTTTTATGCAAATAAATTTAGAAAAATTGTAAATTTTGCAGATTGAAAATTCTTAAATTCCATGTTTTTTAAATTTTTAATAATAAAGGTACGTAACTCATGTATTTTGAATATTTTAAAAATTCTGCAGGCAAAGTTATGAGCTTTCAGATATTAATTTATATAGACTAAGAATTTATGTATAAAAAATACGTATCGAACTATAAGTACTTCCCTTTTGAAGTAATATTAATAAGTTTAAAACCTGTATGAGAATATTCTTAAATATTACTAATTATTTTATCAATCTCATAATAGAACAATAATATTTAAGAAAGCGGCTTAGCAATACGAATACTACTTGAAACAATGAAATATCACAAGTCAACCATTTTGACGTTGCTCTTCTTTTTCAGCGATACAGAATATGTCTGTACATTTTATTCTCTTTTTTCATTGGAAAAAAAGAAAATGTTCACCCGCGAGCTGTCATCATGAAAAATCCAATGAGAAGCAATTTTCAACTTCATCCTATAAAAAAATCCCTCTAGTACAGACACGTTTTCTCCAATCCTGTGAAACTGTTTTGCAATGCTGGGTAACGCGTCAGCGGTAAAGGGGGTCTATTCGCTTCGACAAAATCAGCATGCGCGATTAAGTGAGCGAGCTATCGCTGAAATTGATAGCGTTGATTGTTGGATTCGTTAGTCTTTTTCATGAAGGAAAAGTAGGAATACTGGAATACTTCAGCGGTCATCAACGCGTGAGCTGCAATTAAGAGTGAAAGGTGAAAGAGGATTACAAAGCATGACTTTTTTTAAGCTTTATTGCTGTTCAGTTATTTATATTCAAATTATAAATATACACGCATTTAGTGTAAGCGTTATGAAAAGTTAATGAATAAACACCCTTCATTCGTATAAATTTTATAAATTAAAAATATAAAATAACACACCTTTCTAAATAAAAAGATAATGAATAACTTTTATTTAAAAATTTTTTTTATAAATATTAATTGCATAAATTATTACAAATTTGTTATACATTATACATATTATTTACAATATAATTTATATAAATTAAAAAAATTTAAATAATAATAAATTAAATAATAAAATTAATTGTTTTTAGAAACTTTCGATATTCATCATGCAATATAGAATGCAATTGCACTTTTATTAAAGGTTCAAAATGTTCATAAGTTTGTTCATCTGAAAATAAAATAACGTATTTCAACATTACAATCCATTCATATCAAAATTTCAATAATGCTGAGAAATTTTATCTTTTAAAATAATGTGAAAATTGAAATAAATTTTCCATTTTATACTTTCTTATTTTAATTTTACATTAAAAAAAATCTTGATAATTTTAGCGCATTGAAGTTAATCAATAAAGCATATACGGAAAGTTGAATTTTGAAGTAATTCACTAATTAATTATTGAATATCATTATTTTTAAATTGTATAAAATTCTTGAAAATTTTAATATTTACAGATTTTTATTGTATAATTAATTCGATATTCTATCTGAAGTATTCTGTATCAATTAACTAAGCTAATGACAATTTTTTAATTAATGTAGATATTCAACAAATTACTACGGAATTAAAAAATTTAGATTTATTTTTCTATCATAATTGTTTAATTTTAATCAATTAGGAACTTCGATTAATTCGGTGAACCAAAAGACAAACATTGCAATTTGCAGTATTTTAATGAGAGCAATGAATGAAAAGCACTTTAAAATTACAATATTAGTGCAATTACACTATTGGCCTTTGTAAAGTTATTTCGTTACTTTACAACAAAGTTGTAAAGCAGCCTTATAATTTTGAAAATTTAAGAGAAATACAAAAATTAAATGGAAGATTAAATGGAAGAGAAAAAACAATATAATAATATCAATATAATATCTTAATTTATTAAATGTATAATGAGTTAATTTTTATTACAATTATATTATAGTAAATATTAATATAATTACTATATGAATAATACAGATTAAGTATAATTTATAAACGGTAATAAGAATTTAGTAAAAATTTGAATTAATATTAAATATTTACTTTGTCATTTCATAAATTATCGTGTTAAATTTTAATGAAAATTTTATTATTTATAATATTTTATGACAACTTATAAACAAATAAACATAAATGTATTAAGGTAATATAGACCTACTAATTACATTAAAACATGTGTAAAATGAAAATTACTGAAATTAATATTGGTATATCTAATTTTGAAACATGTTGAAGAATGAATATAAAGCTGAGAACTTTTTAATGGAAAAAAATTTGACGCGATTAATTTTTAAGCCGAAATTACGAAATATACAACTTTTTACCAAAGCATTAAAAAAAACTTTTATAATTTTCAAACTAATAAATTTAGATTTGTCGTACTTTATATACTTACGTACAATTACAAGCTTAATTTTCCATAATTATTTTATGATCCATCAACTTCCATACTTATACCTTTTATATTTCCTTGAACAAATTAAAAGTGACAAGAAAACACATAATAAATAGCTCCTGCGCATATATCATTCTCCCACATAAAATAGAGTATCAAATGCACGTTACCATCGTTCTGATTACTTTGGTTTTGTAAGTATACATTTTGTCGATATTTTTTGAACTGATACTGGACTTGTAAGGTTTTAATATATTTTAGTGTAAAGGTGTGTTATTTTTAATGAAAAATGTTGCGTGCTGCGTCGTCTCTGGTGGCTGGAGCAAATAATCATGTGCCGTCTTAACCAAGAAATTTCGACGTCACGTGACACGTTTTAAGCACTATTTTGAGGATGACTTATGTTCTTTTCGAGTCGTAGCGTCGTTAAGAGATTGGCGTTACTAGAGAGAGTGTATGCAATGATGTCTGGCAGCTTGTGAAAAAAATGAGACGAAGAAGAGAGTAGAAGGTAAACGAAATAAACATTGTATTTTTAAATTAATGGAAAGTCTTTGGTGAAAGCATGCTCTGAATACAATATAATAAAATATAAAATGTTCTGTAGTTTTATGAATA
Organism: Platyscapa corneri; assembly: GCA_018907185.1. Lineage (NCBI taxonomy): Eukaryota > Metazoa > Arthropoda > Insecta > Hymenoptera > Agaonidae > Platyscapa > Platyscapa corneri. The sequence continues at coordinate 2,541,989 of JACCHW010000048.1, read as the reverse complement.
CAGAAGTTTCAGCAACTGTTTTATACAATATTTCATTTCTTTAAAATATTTTATTTTCATATACCGATTATAACATTTGATTTATATATATAAAATCATTAACTAAATAACAAATACAAGTATCAGTAAGAATTAAAATCTGGAGTAAAAACAGTTTTGATTAGTCTCATCTTGTTTGTAGTTGTAATATAAGAAAATGTATTTATAGCTAATGAGGATTCTTCGATTGACGATTTTGTTCTCCAAGCTTCTGTATACTTGCATGTTCTTTTCTACACAATTTAATTGTATATTTTTTCCTCGCAACCCCTTGGCATCATCTATACAGCAACAAAAGACTTTATATTAGAGCGAGGTTGTGATGATAAATGGCGCGATTTTGGTGTCCACCGAAAATGTTTCTCATTTACGCCGCTACTACTTATTTACTCCAAAACTTTAGATATAAACTATATGGAGTAAAAATATTTATATACCACCCGACAAAAACTTAATGTTCTATAGACGATAAATTTCATTTTTCTTAATTTGAAATATTAATCTTGTACGACATATACTTTTAATGCTATAGTTAGGAAAGAATTATGTAAAAGTATTTTAAACTCTAGAAATAACTTTTCAAAACATTAAACAACTTCTTATTTCTAAAAGATATTAAAAGAATACAGCCTTAAGTATTGTTTAATCAATAAATCAACTATTTTATTAATCGATTCTATTATTTTATTATTTTATTCATTCATATGAAGAATCTTTACACGGACCTACATGCGCAATATATGTGAGAATAGGTGTATAGATATACATTGCCAGCATTTCAGTGCAAGTGCATATGCTGCATATTTAAATGCGCTTTCCTAAGTTTACAAATATTTAATGTAAATAAATTATTGATATAATGTTTAAGAAAATAATTCTTAGATATTCTATTTACTCCATTTTTTTATTAATTTGAAATTAGCTTAAATTAACGTTAAAAATAGAAAACGTTCGAAAATATAAATATAGATTAATTTTTTCAGGAATAAAATTGATTACAGAATATGTTCGTGTATAAGTGTAATAATAGTAGTTTGAAGGAGTAGTAAAATTTTAAGTTGACGTAATTCACGAGATGACAGTAGTACTGAAGACGTTATCATTCCAATGTGACATTTTACGACTGTATACTCGACAGAAATACATTCTTTAAACACTCTGATTTAGGTAATGTACATATATTTCACATGAAGTTAGCATATCTTTTAAAAAATTAGCTAATAAATCTGACAGACGAATATTTCTTACATTTTCTTGACTTATTCTAACAGATAATTTTGTATCAAATGAGATAAAAATATGTGATTGTATTTATATTATATTAAAGATTTTGTTTTTAATAAAATAATAGCTTTGATGAAAAATATAATTTTAATTAAATACAAATATTTATTAAACATCATTTTACTAATATAAAGATTATTAAATTACTGGAAATTTTACTGAATACGCTTAAGCATAATTTTATCATTCTTACTCTAAAATAAAATATGAGCATATAATTTAAATTATTGACAGAAATTCTCAAATAAAATAGAAATAATAAATAAATCATATTTAAAAATACATCGACTTTTTATTCAATACTGAAAATTGGAATCTATATGTATTTAATTTATATTAATGTTTTATATAATATACATCATTTGAGTCATTAAAAAATATGCGGAGAAATAAACATTCTTAAAACTTATTAGGTTTCTAAATTTTACTGAATATAATAATAAATATATTTTTATTTGTATTTTATGATAAAAATTTGTATTTTTACAAATATATTTTATAAATATTTAAAATACCGAAATTAATCTATATGCAGTAGTTATAATATTGGAATTAAAATATAACCACAATTAATATAATAATCAAAACATTTAATCAGTTATGTAGAAAATAAAATCTGAAGAGCAAAATGTCCAATCAGTAATAAATTGTTTAAATTTGAAACCGTCAGTGATATAAATTTTATGATGCACAGGCGAACTTTCCAATTCAAATTTGAAATTCAATCTTCTTTCTTTCTATTGTAACAAAATACCACAAAAAATGTCACATCTACCAAAATAAGGAAACCTCTAACACCTTATTTAATTTCTCTTTTCGGAGATGGTAAAAGATGAATATACGGATACGCCATAAGATAAAAATGAAATAGACGTAGTGACATGTATAAAATATATGTATACAATACACATATTTTAGTTGATAAAATTGTATCTAATATACGAGTATTCAAAACTTATATACAGAAAAACAGAAAAAATCCTTTCAGTACCAACAATGCTATTTATTTTATTTTTAAATTAAACTAAAAATATATTTAATTTCTTAGGATTTAATATTTTTTTTAATTTGACTTTAAAAAATTTTAAATATCATTCGTGTCTTATTATCATCCTTATTCATTTGTATTGGAAAGAGATTTTTATTTTAATTTGTACTTTTGAAAAAATATGATATAGAAATGTAATTTTTGTTATTAAACATAAACTTTGTAATATTGAATTTTATAATATTATAAGAAATAGATACTTATGATGAAAAAGTTTTTGAAGGATTTAAAAAAAAAAATATATTTTACATATTTTTCCAATTAATTTATAAAATAAATAATATATTAATATTAATTTGTTTAATAAGTAATATAAATCTATAAATTTTTATTTTGAAAATAAAATTATTTTGATTAATTAATGAAATTAATTGAAAAGTTATTTAGCAATTTTCTCAATAAATCTGCCAAGAAAAATTATTTCTAATATATATGATTTCTTAAAGGAACTATAAATACTCTAATATTTGAAAATTCATGTGTACATAGCACGAAATTTAAAGCTTAACTGACCATTAAAAAAATTTCGTTAAATCCTACTTAATCTCATGTCACGACATGAAAACAAAATTTATAACCTTAAAAACCACAGAGAAAATATATGTAGATAGATTAGGTAATATAAGAGGAAAAGGATAGGAAAAGATAGAGTGAGTATGAGAAATACGGAAGAAAAGAAGAAAGAACTGTGATCTATAGAGCTTTAATTCGCTAACAGCCGCAGGGGTCAAACACCCTCCTGTCTCTCTCGATGCGGAGAATTCTTCCTTGCTACCGTGCGTACGAACTATCTACTTAAATATCGGCTCGGTACTACTACAAGATACATAGTTAGTAAAACGTATATAACAAAATAAAGCCGTCCATCGAAGTGTTATCGAGAAATTACGATCCAAGCTGAGACTAGAATAAATACATTAGCATTTTTATTTGCATATCAAAATGAGCTCTTTTCACTCTTTCTTTCTTTTTTTTATTCTCTCTTTCTCTCTCTATTTTTCTTACTTTATATCACATTTACTCGATAGAACAAACGGTTAACACGACTTTACAATACATTTGAATTTTTTTCGTTTTTCTTTTGCCAAACTCTTGGTTTTTACTGTCAGTCTATATGACATATATTTTATATCGCTTATACAAAGCTACAATGTTTTTTTCTTGTTTGATCGTTTATTTCTATTTTTAAACCTGAGTATTAACAAACTGTACAATTTTATGTAATGAGGAGGCATAAGTGATATTAGTATTTATGAAAATTTATTTCTTGAACTAATAATTATATATTTTATTATTCTTTATTTAATTATTACATCATCTTAATATATAAATTGAATTAGATAAGTTATTTAGTGTATTTATTTAGTATAGGAATAAAATTAGATCGAAAAAAGTATTGAGTTATTATCTAGGTTACAAATAATCTACTTGCTATCAATATTTATATTATATAAATAAATTGTGACTTTAAAACTTATTAAGAGTGCCAAACTAAATTTTAAATTCTTATTTCAAAAATTAAAATGTTAAAAATTATTTCACAAAATTATTAAAAATATTACATATTTTTAAATCATACCTTTCTGTCATATTTTAAAAGTACATAAATTTTAACGAACTTCTTTTATTCGGTAATTAAAATTGCTGATTTTCTATGGAAAAATGTACTATACAAAAAGATTATATTGGTAATTGAACAATTTTACTAATTTTTCAATTATGTCTATTATTATTCATTTATTTTAATATTGATTAAATACCAAAGTAATATTAGGCATTATAAGGCCTCTTCAGGGGATTGTGGTGAACAATAAATAGTGAACAATAATGAGAATATAGAAAATATATGATTAAATATATTTTAGAAAGAATTCAAAAATTTTTATTTAGTAAATAAAATATAACTTATCAATTAAAAAATACAATTAATATTAATTTTTAAAAAAGCCAATGAATTTTACTAATATATTTGATACAACCATTCATTTGAAATTTAAATATGAACCTATTCATTTTATATGCATTAAATTTACCACATAAATACTATATAAAGTATAAAATATATAGTTATTTTATCTTAAAAGTATTGTTATATTACGATGATATAATAAAATGCCATTGGTAATATGAATCAAATTATGATTAAATTTTTATTAATATGAAGCAAATATTATTAAGCAGAATATGTTTTTAATTTATAATGTATTTGTGTATTTGTATATATGGATTTGTGAAATTATTACAAGCAGTTTGTATTTTTTTCTTTTATTAAAATGAAGCGTAAAATTATAAATAGTGCCTAAAATATAATGTATGTATAATGTATAATATATATTTTGAATTAACGAAGTAAAAATTTGAATTTACAACTTTTTATGCATTCAAATTTATAAGAAAATGATTTTTATCCCTTAGAATGCACATTTCCGACTAGGTGGGAAGGCACATGGTTTCAAAGTGGCTTTCGTCAATCGATAGTCATATCGAAAAACATTCTCTCCAGCAAGGGTAATTGCCTTCATAATGAAGGCGATAAGTTTCTTCTAGTAGACGAGTGAGTAAATAATTTTCAATTGATAATTACTAATAATAAGACTAAAATAAAATAAGTTTAGAATTCATAAAAGTATATATATATCACTATTATATTTAAATTATATGAGAAATATGAACACAGCTTTTGTTTAAGCTTTTATCCTTTTAAAAATGATTTAATATCTGATATATTTAAAAAGTAAGTATAAATAATTATTTGTTAAATTCAAAATTCAAGTGCATCTTCCAAAAATGAATTTTATAAAATACAATTATTAATTATTTTTAGAAAATTATTTAATATTTTAATTAAATCCAATATGGTTATTTAAAGTTATTTTTTGAATTTCAAGTATAAAATGATTAGTTCTAATTGAGATTTTTACTAATTAATATTAATCGTTTAAGTTTTTTTATCTTGTAATAATGCTTTATGATCGATGGTTAAAAATCCTTAAATTCTAACCAAGTAAATTTAGATAATTTAGAACGAAATATATAATAAATAGTTATATTTTTAATTTTAAAAATATTAAATTATACCAACTTCAAATATTAATATTCATCTATCCACTGAATAATGTTTTTAATATTATAATAATTATTCTATATTTTAAATAATTAAATTATGTATTTTTAACTGATATATATATATATTATCTGTTATATATTGAATAGTAACTGTTTCTCTGTTTCTCAGTACCGCTATTTTATTTAGCATTAATAACATCAAATATTTTAATATAATCTTTATCTGGACTGCTGTAGAAATAAATGATCGATTTTTAGTGAGAGATTATTTCTTCTTTCTATATTTTATTATTTTTTATTAATACATCTAATTAAAACTTTTATTTTATCTATATTAGTTATTAATTAATAATACAAATCTAACTAAGTAATTTAAGTTTTTTCCATTATAAGCAGAATGTTTAACAATAAAATGCTATTTAAATTTAACAATCATTAAAAATTAGAGTTCGTATTCTATAGGAATTATTTCATTAATAATCAATTCAGACTTAGTATTCGAAATAAATTTTAATTTCAATATCAGAAATAAAATAATAAAAATCTAATATTATAAAAAGTTCATAGTATAAATATAAAAATTAAAATTAGCAAAAAAATAGTTACTTCAAGAAAAAAATTATTAGAAAAAAATTGAAAGAAAAGCTAAAAGGTAGATTAAAAATGACTAAGTAGTAGCATTTGTAGCCAGGATTGATTGTTAACCTAATGACGTAAAAATTTTCTTTCTCTGTATTTCTCTCATTGCTCTTGTGCTTCAACATTACATTTCAACCGTAGAAATTCGCTTGTAAACTAGCGCTTTGGTAGCTAGTGCTCCACCCTTTTTCACTCGTTGACATCTTTATAGTGGAAAATGACGAGAAGTAAAATGAAAGCGTCGTAGAGATCAGTTTAGTTTAGGGGAGACAAATACAGATAGAGGGTTAGTTCTCCAATAGTTCTCTACGATAGAATGATTAAAAACGGAAATCAACAATTGGAATTCTACATGAGCTTGTCTCTCCTTTTTTCCTACTTGTTTTTCTTTACCCTTACGTCATATCTGACGTTGACTTGATCTACTAACATGAATTTCCTTTCTCTGTCTGTCTTTCTGTCTCTCTCTCTCTCTCCTCTATATATATATAGATATATATATATATATATATATTTCTCTCTCTCAATCGCTAATAATTTTTTATATACGAAAATGATATGAATTCTTTTATTATTTGTATTATTTAACATTTAATATTAATGATTACATAAGTTATCAGTTAAGTTAAACACACGAAATATAAATTTAAAAATATTAATGTATGTTTATAATATTTTTCACATGATAAATAGATAGTAAAATATATAACTAAATTTCACTAAAATTAAAAATTATAATTCCTTCCACCCATTTTGTATTTTCATTCCAAATAAATATTTAAATTAATAATAAAATATTGATGATATTAAATGATGGTAATTTATATTATAAGTAAAGAAAATTAATTTTAAATAATATATTAATCAAAAAATGTACGAAATTTTAGTACAAATTATTATTTAAATAAGAAATAATTTTTTATATTTAATTTTATATTTAATATAAGAAATATTTTTAATATAAGAAGTAATTTTCTTTTCAATTGCTTTTTCAGATTTCGTCAAAATTATTAAAATACGGCAATATATATAGAGAAAAAATTTACTCTAATTTTAATAAATCTATTAGTCTTAATTTTGCTCATATATTATACATAAATTACCAAATGAAATCTAATTATAATTAATAAATAGACATTTAATAAATTAAAAATATCTCATCGCATAAAATTTTAGTATTAATTTTAGAAGTAGATATTTTTTATTTTTATTTTTATACATGTTTTACTAATTTTTAAAATAAATAATTGACTATTTTCCAAACTTCTATATATTTAAAATAAATTAATTAAATGTGAATTTGAAAAATTATTCAATCATGAATACATAATTTGAATGAAATTTAATTTTTTATTATTTAATCAATGCAATATAAACCATTTAATTTTTAAAGAATATTACAATTTTTTGTTTTTTTTAGAATGCAATAGCATCCTATATTAAAAATATATTTAATATATGAAAATAATAGTTTTCCTTTCAGAAATACGAATCTGACAATTTATAAGTATGAAAAATATAAAAATAAAACTATTCATATCATTACTAATCAAATGTTTGTACTCTAAAAAATTGAAATAATAAAAAGTATAGAATTATTTTCAAAAATCATTCTTTTAAAAATAATTTAAAAAAAGAAAATTTATGACTTTGAAATTGAACTAAGCGAACATACTATCAATTAAAAAAATCTTTTTAAAAAAGAATAAATAATTTAAAAACGTATAAGATAACATTAACAAGAAGGTATATATTACTTCAAAGAGAAAAAATATTCTACTTAACATTATTTGAATATAATTTAAATATAGGACTTCAATTACAAAATTTCAATTTGTAAACTTTATATTCAACATAAATATTACCTTATTGAGAAATCAGTTGTAAATAATTCTTATAATGTATATAAGCATAATAATTATACTAAAATATATTTATAAAAAATATAGTTTTACATATATTTGTAGATTTATTAATACCTTGCTGTTTTCTGAAATGTCTTTTTTTTCTTTTATGTTTCAGAAAATCTTGTTACCGATGTGTTGTCATTCATGAAAAACATTCAAATGTACTGCAATACAAAGAAAGTAGGTATAGTTGAAAATATAACATATGATTTTTTACTGACCGTGAGCGCGTAACTAAGAAGTGATTAGGAGAAGGGTTACAAAATACACAACTTCTTTCAGCACTTTCCTTTATTTTGATTAAAAAGAAGGGACGGTAAATAGTAAAAATCGTGGTGGGATTTGAAATGAACAGTGGGCCGTTCACCACCGGTGTTTGCACTTATACCTTTTTTCGGACGGTGGTTCTTTCGCCAGATTTTACGGCTACCATATTTAAAGGCTTACGCGCGTGCCATATTTCCCGAGAGGCGTGTGCTTAATTGTAAACAGATTCGTCGTATATGCCTCCCGGAAAATGCACTTTATAAAACTATCGACGCGACGTCCTCTTATAACAGGCAATTTGTGCAAACCCGGTTTACAATTCGGCGTAAGGGACGTGCCCGCGCACGGTTGTTGAGAGTAGCGACAGAATCCGCTTATTCTGTCGTCAACATGATTATATTTGTAATATTCCAATTAAATACAAAAACACCCATAATATGGAATACTAGAAAAAATTCAATAATCTACAAGATAAAAATATCTATTAACGTACACCAACGTAAACAAAGTATTTTCATCAAGATAATAATGGAATACTCAGACAAATATTTTCATATTTTATATTAAAATTATAATAATGTTCAATGATTAATATATGTGTAAAAATAGTCAATTTTTACTGATTTTCATTTATAACTAATTAAGATATATATTATATCCATAAAATAATTATATGTATATACATTTATAAATATGTATTATTATCTTATTAATTATTAAATTACAGAGTACTTCCATTAATAATTATTCTGGAAATTGACTATATTTTTAATTAAAAATTAAAAATTATTTATACATTAATTACAAAATAAAAAAATATCATGTTCAAACTTTTACTTTACATTCACCAACTGTATGATTATAATAAATAGAAATATTAATTTCTTATTTGTATTAATAATATATAATTAATATAAATAAATTAATGATAATAAAAAGATAAATAAAATAAATTTTATTATTTGTAATATTTATTGTTTGGGTTCTAAATAATCAATAAAATTTATTAATTATTTTTCTTTTATCCATTTTAACTAATTTTTTTAAAAATTATACTTTTAAAAAAACTTTATTTCAAATTGTTCAATCAAAACATATCAACAGTATTTTTAACCATTATGGTGTACATTATTTAAAAAATTAATATTATTACATAATTATAAACAATTATAAATATTATAAAATGCATTTTTTTTAAATCTAATATAAAGTTTACTTTCATTAATTTCAAAATATTATAAAATATTATAACTTGTTGAGATAATATTTTTTTGTAAAATAAAGTATATAATAAAAAAGAGTTACAATTGATCTTATAAAAAAAACAATGTGAATCTGAAACAAACTTTAATTATAAAAAAGCTTGATTCTTCAAATATATGCTGTTTCAAAGAAAATAAAAAATTAAGTTAACTTTAACAAGAAATGCTTTGAAATAAAAACAAATGAAAATTCATGAAGTTGTTCACTTTGGCCCATTGCCTTAATTAGGGTTAGATCGTTAATTAAAAGCTCAGCTCTCATCGGAGGCGGGAAAGCTTTTGACGGATTGAAGCTTCACGATCGTTCGTTTTGGGTATGTGAACGTAATTATTTTAGCAAGTAAAGTTAACGACCTCGTTGACCGAGACATCATTCAACGAAAACTTTTTGACTTACTAATGAGGACGTTTTTCTAGCATATTAATAAATCGAGTTTTAATTTTGACAGATTGAATAATGTTTCTTCCTTATTCAATTTAATATTTCGAACTAAAATAATTAGTAAAAATACTAGTAATTTATAAAATACTAATTTATAAGACTTCTTTTACTTTTATTTAAATAAATCAAGTAAATAATCAATTTAAATTAATATTCAGTATATTTATTTCACAACAAGAATTAAATTTTTGCAGTATTCAAATACAGACTCAATATTTTTATTTATTAAAATGATAAAATGTAAATGTCTTTCGTAAATTATGAATTTTTATTCATAAAGTAATAATGTTTATATTAAATAAATTGTAGGAATTGACAAATATGTATAATTTTGTTTAAATAATATAATTTTAATATCAATATTTACTAAATATAAATAATATATTTAAAAAATTAAAACGTATACACTTATAGAAACTCAAAGATGTTAAGAAATTAAGTCATTAGAATTCTTAATAATATGTTATTCAAAATATTAGATTATTATTAAAGCAAAGTTTATTATATTTTTTAATAAATTTATTAAAATGTAAAATAATTTATTTTATTATTTAACTCGATTAAATTATTAAAAAATTATGACATTGTTGAAACTCTATAAAATATTTTCTTATTCTTAATTTAAAAATTAATGTAATACAAAAATCAAAATATAAACTTAATCAGGAATTGACATCAATAACGAATTTTTTCAAGAAATTTTTTCTAGAAATTATTTACAATTTGTAAAAAGTTACTTTGAAACTTTAACACAAAAACTATATTAATTCATACTTATTTATGCATAAATTTTTATCTTAATGTATATTAAAAAGATTAATTTAAAAAATACGTATTTCATAAAGTTTTTTTTTTAAACTTCATATCTATCTTATGATTAATTTGTGGATTATTATTACAATAAAAGTAAAAAATGTATTTTAAATTAATTAAATACACTATATAAATAGTTTTTAACTTTTTTTCAATAATTTTATATTAATGTATTTTATTTTGAAAAGTTCGGCTGCAGGAGGAGTGATGATGGATGAAATTAGATTTAATTTGTATTGTTAAAAATTTATTATTAAAAAATAATAAATGAAAATGAGTGGTGACGGAAAGAATTAAGACCAAAAGTTGTTCTTTTATTTACTGGCACGATATAAACGCGTCGCGTCGGCTGTACTTGCGGATGATGCCTATCGCCGCGCCGAGGGTACAGCTGTTCAGCAGCTGCCGCTCTCTCGCGCTGAGGGCCTCTGCCCGTCCTAGTGATCCTTTTGCTTGTCGAGGGTTCTTTTCATTCGGCGAGCTTTAGATATTTGTGAGCTACTGATGTTGAGGTGAATTTTTATTTTGTTTATATAACTTCGATTGTCGATGCTCTTCCTGAAAATCTGATAGCCATTGATGATTTCGTAACATGACAACGGCGCCGAGGTTCCCAAAATCCCAAAATTAATCGAGCTGATTTAAATTTAAACGGCGACGAGGTTGTCAAAACGTACCGTATTCTCCGATATAATCGACGTTATTCGTCTTCTCTTTTATTTGCATTGGAGAATTTAGATTTTCGAAGATCGTATGAGTATATTTCTCATACATAAAAATGTTCTAGTTTCTATAAATCACTAAATAAAAGATCTTCTCATCTTTAAGTACGGTAAAAAATTTATTGAATAGTAATTTATAAAACATAAATTATCTAAATGTAGAATTCTTTAACACACAACTAAATAAAGACTTTTACTTAAAAAAATATGAATGTACAATTTTAATCATTTTTTTCAGAACAGATTGATATGCTTCTTCTAAAAGTTTAGAAATACAAAATATAACAATATAACATTATTCACTGTGGATGAAACCAAATGTTTGAAATAAAACTGTACGGTGTTTTAAATTATTGTTTTATTTCATTATTATATATAAATAATTATTAGTAAAAGTATCATTAAATAAAATCAATAAATAAAATTATAGTTTTTTAGACTATTATATTAGATTATTTAGATATATTATAAAAAATATAGAAATTTATTTCATTATAACATGTATTTTAATAACAAAAATTATAATGTTCTAGACTTTGTTATTTTAAAAAATGTATTTTTAATAATTACCTAACTAAAATAAATTTTATATAAATTTAATTATTTAATGATTTTATAAGTATTTATTTTTATAATAAATCAAAAAATAAAATTCCTATAAAATGCAGTATACAAAATGCCCATAATACTATATAAAATAAAAATAAATAAAACTAGTATAAGTAAGGGCTTATTTTATTTTTATATTCATAGAAATGAATATAATAAAATTAAAAAATACAGCTACTATATAACGTTGAATAACTAAATATTTTTAAGAAGTTTAAAAAAGACTATTTAAAAGAAATAGACATAATGTGAAGAATATTTGCAAAAAAGAAGACAGTCAGATACATAGTAAGTAGCTACAATGCGATGAAACAAGTTCAAAACTAGCTAGTGGTAGCGTATTATACATCCGATAAATTGGGCTAAAATGTTGAAAAAGAAAATAAATATAAATATAAAGTTGCAGAGAAAGAGAGAAAAAGTGAACACATTCTTAAAGAGCATTATAAAAGCGAAGCATTGTAAAACCATTTTGTGAAGATAAAAACATCATTATGCTGATTGTGTTTTGAAATTAACTTCTGAACGCGATATTCGTGTTCTATCACTTCTATTTCTTCTCCACCTTTTCTTGTTATTGTTTTTTCCTTTTTGTCTTCCTAACTGAAACGCGATATTCTGTTATTGGGCAAAACGCAAGCAGCTTTGTCTTTTCTCTTCCACGCTCACATACACACGCGGCAACGAGTTTTTATTCATCGCGGAAATGGAATTTAAATGGTTATGCATTACCATTGTTTAATGCATTCAGAAAGAAAACGATAAACCTAGTATACGAAAGACCATTTATCAGTCACGCGATACACGCGGTTCCACTAGCGCTACACTTTGCTCCAAATTCATAATTTGAAATTAAATATATAATTTATAGGTCGCAAAAACTTTGAATATGTAATTTTTATTCACAGATTTTTTTGCTTTTTTAAAATTTTTTACATAAACAATTTTGATACTGTTCTTTTAAAATACGCCAATCCGTTTTTAATTTTAATACTGAAAAATTAAGGAAGCTAACAGAATTCTAGAGCTATCAGATAATGCTCTAATCTAAAATCTTCAAAATCTATAAGTTATTACCAGTAATTCATATATGTTGTAAATAACTATATTATTTATAAACGTTTTAAAATGTTTTCATATTAAAATACATATCAATTTCCCAAAAATCTCGACTAATTTCATTTCAAAGCAAATATGAAAATAATAATTGTTAATGTAGTTAAAATCATATTACACTTAACTCAGAAGAGTATATTGTATTTCGGATATGTAATAATTAATTTTTCACAGTAATAAATAATTAAAATATTCTTATTTGTATGAAATGATATTTGAAATAGTTTTAGCGTGCTTAAATTCAATTATCAATTATATATTCAAATCATAGTATTACCATGCCACGATATTATAAATTTTAAAATTGTATATCTTTATTAAAGAATGAAAGTCCACTGAATACTAGTTTGTTATATGAATTAAATCAATAATCAACACTTAATCGAAAAGTATTATAATGTTACAAGTCAATTCAATTTATAAAAAAAAATATATTTTATAATATTAATAATTATTGGTGTTATTCAATATATTCATAATTTTTACAATGTCAATTTAATTATTTTAAATTAGTATATTTTAAAAAATATAATTAAAGTTAATTAAATTATTTTAACACATAATTCTACACTATTCGTGAATTTAATATTCCAATAAAAATCGTCCAGAAAAAGATTTAAAATTTCAATTAAAAAAGACCAGCATTTAATGTGTAGAAAAATTTTAAAATAGTATAATGTAATTCTTCTTAGTAAAAGTAAAATTCAGTACAAATAAGTCCTTATTGTATATTATAATTAAGGAAGCAGGTAATTTTTATTTTAAAATAATTTGTAAATATTTATAACGTCATCTAAAGTAATAAAAGTCTTCTTCTTTTTAAAAATTTTATAAAATTACAATATAGAAATATATTTAAAAATAAATTCTAAATTTTGGTTTTTGTATTTTTAATAAAAGAAATTAATTAAGAAGTTAGCTAGAAAGTCAAAAAAATAACTAAAAATAAAATATAATTTAATTTATGTCGCAAAGTCGAACTCTACGTTTTTATTCTCTCTCTTTTACGATTTCTCTTTTTCTACATTTGTTTTCTTCTTCCATTTTCTCTTTATCTGATTCTCTCATTGCTTTTTTTCTTATATTTTTAACATCGTAAAAATTATAATTATAATTTATCAACATCAATTGAATCTTAAAACATTTAAATCTTTCAACTGATGCTGACTTGTTTTTGGATTTTTTATTTATTTATTTTTAAGGTTATTACCTAAAGTTAAGTTTTTATACTTTTAATAATATCTGTAATTGTTTTAGAGTAGTTAAGGTTTCTGCATAACTTTATTAGAAGTTTAAATATGATTAAAATAACATATCTTTTACATAATTTATATATAGTATACTTAGATTTAAGTTTTTTCTTCTTGTAAACTAATTACATTAATTACATTAATTACATAATATTACTGTTTCACGTTTATGCAGTAAATTCAAATGAAGTCGCAGCGATGGTACATGTAAATAATTAAGTTTCACTCGTGTGAAAATATAACGAATAATCCAAACTCTGGTTAATTTTTAAGATATTGGCGAAATACTTGTTTGAACTGTACGCAAATAATTTAGTACTACCACTACAGCACAAAATCATCTTAACTCAGATCCTCGCACCGCTTTGGAAGATAAAACTGCCTGCTACACTAGGTAGACCATATACCCGACAGTATAATGCAACCGATAAGCAAGTAGTAGCCTGAAGCTTCAATGCATCCTTTTCTACGTACAAAATTCCCAACTTATAGAAAGATGAAATTTCGCCTACGCGGATTGCGAATTCTTTAGGTTCGTTCTATGCGTTGTTGGCGAATAAGAAGAGTGGTGTGAGTCAAACTCCTAAGCATAAAAGCCTTTCTCGACAACCGTAAATCTTGAGAGCGCTCAGAGCTCACCAAAGGGAGAAGAGAATGAAGGATGGAAAAGGCAAGGATAGTAGAAGATTTTTAGTTAAGGCCCAGATATAACCAAAATTTTAGCAAATTTTGTTAAATAAAATTGATACTTTCTAGAGCTCGTTCGCTACTTGCTCGAAAGTACTTTGGTAAACAAATTTTAATGTTTGAACTTGTTTATGCATTGTTTTATTTTTTATAAAGCATAAAACTCTTAAACATTTATTACTCTGTTAAGAAACTAGCAGATTAAAAAATCTAGAACATTGTATTTATAATGGCTTGTAAAATCCTGAATATTTTGTAACGTTGAGATATATGCAAACTTCCTCGGATTTAAAATATTTTAATATTTGGATCAATTTTTAGATGCTATAAAAATTATTTCAATAAAAGCTAGATGATTCGTGTTTTCTTATTACTCAGAGAAACTTTGAATTAATTATAAGGAATTGTTAATTTCATTTTCAACTTTAGCACCTTATAAAATAAACAAATATATATTAAAAAATGGTTAAATGATTTATTTTTTTCAACTATCAGAATCAGAAATTCTAAGAGTATCAAAAAATATAGCTTCTTAGTAATTATAACTTAACGTATTATTTTTCTTTAATAGCAAAATTAACATACGTCTGAAATAAAAATATTTTTTATAGGTATGTATTTTGTATATGAAATAAAAATTTTATAAAGAATGTATAAAATAAAAAGAATAAATATATTGTATTTGAAAAATTAAAAATGCAGATTAACGAAGTCTAACAGTAAATGATTATCAGCAATATTTAAATCTATATGAGTATTATAGTTTAGCATCGATCTTAATTTATTATTATTATATTTAATGAATTTTTATAGAAAATGAGCAGTTAATTTTAGTTTCAGTTAAAAGGAAAAAATGTCATCCATCAAAGCCAAAAATCTTGCTCAATTTTTTGTTTATCAAAATCAAGTACTACTCGTTATTTTGCCGTGCATGTTACAAATGACATCTCATAGTCTAAAAATAAAATAAAAATAGAATATAAGCAACGCATTGAGAAAAAAAAGAGTACGGAAAAAAGAACATTCAAGTCTTTAGCCGCCTTCAAACCACAACGCGATTGTGCATTTTTCGATGATTTGTCAAAGTCTTCGAAACTGTGCCTTCCTTTTTTATCGGGCTTTAATTTACTCAACGTCATACCACAAAACGTATACATACACCATCGTCTCTGCACATACATACGTGAATACAGAAAGAGGGTAAGAGACAAAAAAAACCACACAACAGCTGCTGCATCACATTGCTATTTGAAACTAGGGGATAAAGAAAGAGAAGAAAGAAAAATGTAGAGGCTGTGGATCCAGAAAACATAACATTGCACTTTTTAAAGATTAGTACTTAATGGTCTTTAAATTTTATGAGGTATTAAGTGACCATAAATGCAAGCCTTATAAATAAAATGTTTTTAAAGACAGAATAAGATATAATTGTAAATAATTTTAAATATATTAAAAATTCTTACATTAGTATATTTATTTAGAAAATTTAAAAAAGATATGTGAAAAAATCATTACTAAATATAAAATTAATTATTTGTTGTTATAATGTGTATAGTATAATATTAATTTCTAAAAATACACTAAATTTTCTAGAATCTACAACATTAATATTTACATATTCAAAGTCACAATATACTGGGATTTCTTCTTTCTTAAACATTGTTTAATTTTTTCTTATACAATATACTACAATTTATTTTTATATTTAAATTCAGAAAATAAATAATGTTTTATTTAATTTATTTTAATACACAATATTTAAGAAAAGGAAAATAATAAAAGTAATTTAAAAATTGAACTGCAGTAAATAGATCAAAATAGTATGACTTTATACAGAATTTATTTTGAAATATAATTAAAACCTGTCACTAATAGACAACAAACGACGCTTTAAAACAAAGAATTAATAACTATTAGGATATAATTATCAATTCTCTCTATAAAATGAATAAGACTAAAATACTTATTTGAAAATAAATTTACAGCTTTTTTAAATGAATTTTGTTATATTGAAGCCAACTTTGTATTAGTAATTAATTAATAGTAATAATAATTATAATAAATATATAGTTCACCATGCACAATTATGTTATCTCAAACTTAGTGCACATAATTCATTGTCACTGATAATTAAGTACCAGATATAATTTTATCGTTTTTTTATTATATGTGTTTACGTTCATGTTTTAATTATATTATCTGTATTAATATCACTATTTCAAACATACTGTACATAGAGAACTAAAAATTTTATTTTCAAAAAAAGTTTGATATTTTTAATTATATTCATATTGAAATAATAAAACTGTTTCGATGGCAAATATAAAAAAGTATATAAAATATATTTAATTGTATATGTCAATGAATGAAGTTTCCAATATTTTCCTGAAAAATAACGTGAATCACAACAGTACAGATGATAAATGATTGCAGATAGAAAATAATGGTAGAATAAACGGATGGTTTACCACGATCTATTCATTAAGCAAATGAGTTTGAAGAATTTGTGAAAAAGTTAGAATAAAGTGGAGCAAAGTGATGAGCTTTAAGATATAGGGGTTGGTTTCATTCACTCTCAAAATGATGATTCACGCATGATTAACGATGCAAAGTATCGAGTTTCTTAAATGATTAAAAAGCTGTCTTTGCTTTCATTTTCTTTTGGAGCAGTGATTTATGACTTTTATTACGGATAAAACATTCTTGTATGAGGCTTTAAATAATTTTCAACTATTTCGCTAAGAAATTTTTATGAATATGCATGAGAATTATTGAATTTGCAGCATAGCTCTAATTTATATTCAAAAATATTTTCATTTATACCTTTTCTATTAATAAGAGTTTATTAGTATAAAATACCCTCTTAATTTATCGAGTATTAAAAAATTTTTTATTAAACCCAACTAAATATATAAGCAGCTTACATATGTTATAATTTATACAATTTTTAAAGCTTAAATGAAAATAACGTGTACGCATTTTTTATTTCAGCTTACTGCCAAAGGCGTGATTCGTTATCATCACTGTGTTCATACATAACGGGTGATGCTTTGCTATTTTCTATGTTTCGTGAAGAAGCAAATTCAGTACCATGTCCTTTTCACGGGCCCATGACCTTTACATACAATCGTGGTCATGGCAGATGTTCGAGTCCTCAAAGTAATGTTGACACCTGTACCGATGAGAGCAGACTGTTATTTAGGTACCAGGCGTGTCCTGATGTCCCAGGATCAGAAAGTACCGGTGAGTAATCTCTCTATTAGTATTATAATTTCGTATTATAAAGTATTTTATTACGTAAATATAAATTACATTCTTAATTACTACAAAATTAAGCAAATTCTATAGATTTAATAAAAAAATATTTTCGTTTTAAATGAAAGCTTCTAAAATCATTATAAACTTCAAATTCATTAAAAATTTGAAATTGTTGCATCCCTTAAATCCTAAAAAAAAGAATCTTTTAAATAAACGGTTTCATATTTTATTCATTGTAGTTACCAATAATAACTCGATACTAAACATTAGATCATACATATATAATATATAATTGTCACAATATATAATAAATGTACGAAAAATTGTAAAATATATTTTTGAAGAAATAGGCTTAACGTTGACTTATGGACTTCTTAAAATAATTTAGAATATATTGAAAAAATGAAATAAAGTTAATTATTCTAAGTAATTATTATACATAACAAATATTGATAAAAATTTAAATTACATAAGTAACGATTCAAATCAACGTAAATCAACGTATTATTTTTATAATTTTGCAAGTAAATCTAAAACATTATGATATATATATTTTATACTTTTAAGTATATCAGAACAAATTTAATTTTAAATAAATAATAAAAATTGAGTAAATATATGAGATAAAAACATAATGAAATTATATAAATAAATTAATTAAATAATTATTACATACTACTACATAACAGTAACTTTACACACACACACGCACACACACACATATATACGTATATACAAAACATTTGTAATTAAAAATAATAGATTTTTAACGTTAACACTATTTAAAATTAATAATGACTTAAATTATTAGAAATAAAACACTTTGGTGTACACATTAAAATATTTATTTAACGTTAAAAACTTTTTTATATAGAATTGCAAATAAATACATTATTCATTTTCACAATGAAAATTTAGATTTGTTAACTATTTTATAAATACCTTCTACATTGATATTGCAAGATTTTATAAGCATTCTTAGAACTTTATATATTATTAGTAATAAAGAATCAACATATAAAAGCTAGCATTTCGTACTTAGTATGTCGTTATTCTAATTTTGGAATATTTTCACGAGAGAATTTAAAAGATATTAAACCTTTGAAGTATCGTCACATTCCATAATACTACAAATTTCAATATAGTTTTTAATTTATTAATATAAATCATAATTCTATTACTTATTTTTTAACATAGACTCTTCAACTCCATACTAAAATATAAATATAAATAAAAAATATAAATATTAAGTATCGAATGTTTAAAATTTATATTTTGCATTTCATGATTATAAATAGGTAAAACATGGAGTACGTACTGTTCAAATTGAATGTACCATGTATAAACTAAAAATAAACTCAAATAATACTGCTTTCTTATATTTTCAAATAATTTTAAAGTTTATTTGATTATATTCACTTAATTTTATTAGTTTATAAGTATTTATCAGATACAGTTTTAAATACGCCCTACTAGGTTTATTCAAATCGAAAGATTTTTCTCATTAAATTGAAGATTTTAGGTCATAATCATATATATTTGGATAAACCGAAATAACATATAAACGTAGACTTCAAAGGATTAAAGAGATACGAAAGACCTATTCACTTAACGGCTCAATGATTAAGGCCTAAAAAGAGATACGCGTACGGACGTACATAATCTCCTTTGAAAGCAGCAAAAAACTAAAGTCCGAAAGTAGCATTACTAATTTCACCAACCAACATCATATTTTTAAAAGTATGACTTCGCTCAACCGCAGAAGTTCGCGTTTGCTGGTCACAATCACAAACGCGGCGCAGTAGGAAATAAGCATATACATAGAGTTTAGGAAACCGAAGCTGCAACTTCAATTCCCGTAACAGAAAATCTACGCGATGGATATACGTGCAAAACGAAGATGACCATGAAGCTTGCATCTCACGATTTGATTTACAAATCACGAAGTAATTGAAACAGGTAAACAGTTGTTTAATTGACCGAGATATACCATAGCTTTAGCTCGGACGCTCCAACTAAATCGTGTTTGTTGACTTCGACTCTCTTCCTTCGCTTTATTGAATATCAATACTTATATAGACATTTATGTAATCTAGTCAAGAAGCTCATCCTGTATTTGATTTTGTTAAGTTGTAAGTAACTTTTGAATTGCATGCGAATAAACATCACCAATAGTTTATTAGCTATTTCTATTAATGGTGACTGGCAAGACGTGATTGATAAATTTTCTTCTCGTATTAAATGATGAAAGTAATTTAAATATTTATTTCATTTTAGCGTACAATTTATAATATGAGATTTTTAAACATAGCAAAAGTTATAGTTAAACATGTGAGTTATGCAATGAACTTCAAACGCTGTTTAATGACATTTTTGTGTGATGTTTTAATGTTATCAGTTTTACATTAATAATTTCTTTTTAAAATACAATGGTGAATGCAACAGTTTATATATTTTGTTTTTTGTAGATTCTAATACAAAATATATGCAATCATTATAAAATTTTTTTTATTTTTATTTCTTCTTTTGTATATAATGATGTCTTTATATTTAAAAATATATAATTCTTTTTAACGAAATATCATATAACACGATATGAAAATTATTAAAAATTGTGTAATTACCTTGTACAATTTTTTAAAGTACAGTTATATATAGTAAAGTTTGTAGATTACAAGTTAATAATGTTACAGTAATTATTGTCGATATCATATAATATAACGTAACATAAACTTCTAAAAAGTATAAGGAACGCTAATGTTAGTTTAG
Organism: Platyscapa corneri; assembly: GCA_018907185.1. Taxonomy (NCBI): domain Eukaryota; kingdom Metazoa; phylum Arthropoda; class Insecta; order Hymenoptera; family Agaonidae; genus Platyscapa; species Platyscapa corneri. Next base: position 2,520,811 of record JACCHW010000048.1, on the reverse strand, counting down.
TATAAATTGATCAGTTGTACATAATATTTTCTCTCCTTTTTCTCTCTTTAAGAAACATATCGAACGACATACATTTCAGTGATGTAGAGCGGTATTTTTGTTATGTGCAGTTCACTTTCAGATTTCTAGTGTCTTTCACTACGACATAATCTATAATTTAATTTTTCTATGGGTACAAGCTATTGTTTAAATTAAATGAGTACATTAAATAATCATTACCAGATAATTTTCTCTTTATATTTATTTCCTTACTCTTCAACTTAAAAAAATTAAATCAAACTAGAGATATATCTAGAGAAATATTTTACTATATAGAGAAATATTTTACTATTTTTATAAGAGTTATCATTGAAAGAACTTAAAAAATTAATAAAAAATAATACTAATTTGAAAATTAAACTAAAACTTTTTCGCTTTTAATGAAATACCTTTATCGATCGATTAGAAAGTTTAACTACGCTTTCATCGATTCCATTAGTGTCAGCGCTGACAAATGATTAGAATGTGGTATTATTGTGAATAGTAATATCAATTAAATCTATACAAGAATAACGCCAAGTTTTAAGTAACTCAATTGACTGACTATTTTATGACTGACAGAAAGGTTCTTTAGATAACTTCGGTTTACCATATATTATTGTCTTTTAAATCAAATTTAAATAATATTCTATTAATGCATATCAACAGTTTTATATATTTAAGAAAAAAGAAAAAATTTTAAATGTACTAAAATATCAGTACTTACTTAAAGTAATTATCCGATAAGTTATTTATATATGGATTAATAATTTGTATTTTTAATTTATAATTTTACTTGTATTTAGAAATAAATAATAAATAAGATGAAAATACACTTCAGAAAATAATCCTCATATCAAATATTCGAAGCTCTACCCGATATCAAATTTATCGATTCAAAATAAATTATCTCGAAATATATTGACAGTATGAACTTGCATGGGAAATATTAAAATATTAATACAAATAGAAAATCAATATTATTTAGCGAGTTAAAAAAAATGAATCTATTATTTTATGAAGTTTTTTATCGTATAAAATTGTAGATATACTTATGTAAAATTATTAAAAATATTTACCTTGTAAATTCAATTTTGATCATATTTATCAAAATATTTTATTAAGTTTATACATCAATGGATGTATCTAAGATTTTTAAGAAAGTTCAAGTTGTTTTCATGATTCATTTAAAAATATAATTATTTTATATATTAATTTAGAACTTTTTTTACATTACATTGTAACTATATAATTGCTAAATATTGTAAATTGTTATTAATTCCATTAAAGTATTATTAATTATATAAATATTATGCAAATTTTAAATTATCTGTTAGTTACATTTTGAATATTTTTATTGTTGATAACGAGGAGGGATTAGGAAGGTTTCAAGGTGTTATAAAACTAGACTGAATATCTCAAATAATAATCTTAAATAATTAATTATTTTATTAATTATTTTGTATTTCTCCATGAAACTTCTTGTATTATTTATTTAACAATTTCAGTATCTTCAAGATAGATAAAATACTTATCTTACTGCTAAAGACAAAAGCCCCTGATGCTCGCAGTTTTATACACTTCGCCGTTCAGCCCCTCTCTTGTATTACTGATATTTTCACTTAATCAATCAGTGATTATTAACGTTTTCGAACTAAGTCGATAGCCAGTCATTTATCTTTTCGCACTAAGTTGCTTGGCCGTAACATAAAAAAACCACCTGCTTATCACGACAGGGGAGAAATGCCTTTTACATTTTAAATTTCCCTATCTTTCTGAAAGGGAATAAGGGTGAGGAACAGAGAGGATAGGAGTGCAAGAGAGAGACTAGTGAGAGAGAGAGAGAGTATATACGCATAAGTGTAAGAGTGAAAGGAAGAGAGTAGACATAAGTGAGAAAGTTTGTGGTCTGCAGCATAAGATAATGGGAGAGAGCAAGAGAGAGAGAGAAAACTGGAGGTAGAAAATAGAAGAAAACTATATCAGTTTTAGGATCTAGTGATGTAACTGTAACAGAAAAAAGCAGAAGGCTAACACATATGCTCGGTGTTTACAATTCTCTGCAAAAAGTGCAACTTGTTTTTTTACATAAATATTTGCCTATCTAGGCACGCATCTGTCGTAATCAAAAGCCACTCTTGAATTCGCGAATATAATCGTTTCTTTTAAATATTCGTTTTGTCTATTATGCAGCGGCGTTGATCCGTTTCATCAAAAATTTTACTGTAAAATTGATATAAACATATTTATTAAAGTATATTTTGAAAGTTCATTTTTCTTTAATAGATCATTTTTATTTTCAATTTTTATACATTTTTAATATTATTCAAGGTGTGACGTCTTATAGTATCTGAAGAGAATATAGCCATCGGTTATTCCAAATTATACGAAAATATTTATTGTAAATCATTTTGCGACGTTCTCCTATTACTCTTAAGTCAATACGAAGCAAAAAGTTGTTGATAAATTAGCGATAATGAATTGTAAAATTCTTCGTTTAAATATGAATATATTATCTTAAAGGACGTACTACTTTATATAGTTACGGAAATAAGAGCTTTTACTAAAGGAACTTTAAGATTTAAACTCAAATAGAGATACGAATATAAAAGTTTTTCAACTAGTATAATTTAGCATCAAAAGAAATAAAAATTCATAATATACAAAAATCTTCAAAAAAGAAATGACTTCTTAGTTACATAGCATATATATTGTTTTATTTTCTTTCAAGATTTTTTTTATTTTTTCTTATTTTTCATTATTTTTCTCAAAAAGTACTAGAAGAGATTCTGCATCTAATAGGTTATCTCCAACGAAATGGCAAGAATAAAAATGATTTAACTCTTTATATATAAGATTTATTAATATATCATTACTGATAGTTTCTTTTAAAACATAAAGTGAATAATAATAATAAAAAAGAAGTAATAAGAAATTTATTTAATAAAAAAAAAATTGCTTTAATTTTCACCTATTTTTTTATATGTAACATCCGACGTATGTTGTACTTAAAATAAATGACTTATTCATTAGTGCGTCATAAAGTATGCAAAACTCTAATTTATGAACATTTCAAGTAAATTTACTTCGATCAAAAGGATAGTTATAATACAAAAAATGTACTCGAATTCGCAATATTTTTGTTTATTTTACAATTTCATATGATACTAATAATTTTAAAATCGACAAATGTGAAATATAGAATAACATCCATTGATTGAATAATTTAAAATTTACTTTTTTATGAAAGTAAAAAATTACATTTGAATTATTATCAAGTATTTTTAAAAAATACGATAAGAAAAGTACTTGAGCAAAAAACTACGTTATACAAGTTGATTCGCAAAAGTTAAGACTATGGTTTAAAAAAAAAATAGAAAAGACGTTTAAAAAAATCGAGGTTTTTTAAATTATGCTACTACGACCAATAGAGATTTGCCTTTGTAAGTCTTCAATTAAAAAAGTCACTCGTCCCGCTCAATAAGAACTAAGAAGAAAACTAAAAAAAAGTCTTCGTAAAAAACGACTAAGACAAAATGGAAAATGTCTTGAAAACGCTTCCGTTTCTCTTGTTGATGACAAGTTCACAAGCTCGCAAGTGTACAAAAGCTCACGAGCCGCGCCATCACGTTTTTCGCTCTCGCAAATTGCTGGACTCGTAAGTGAGAGTAAAAAAAGGAGAGAGTGGAAGGAGACCCTCGACTCTGCAAAGAAGTGCACGGTAGGAAAAGTAGCGAGAAGAGGTAAGAAGTCAAGCGCCTTGGTTACCTCGGCAAAACTTTTTCGCGAGATGTGATTTAGATATCAACGAAAGCTAGAAAGAGACAGAGAAAGGTGGAAAGAGTGTACGTGTGTACGTACAGACGAAGGGTGGAAAAAAGGAATGTGTACAAGTTAGTTTTATAGTTCAAGGGGCTGAAGTTAAAGCTGCCTGTTATATGTATTTTATTATTTTTTTAGTACTTAAACTACCTCTTTTTTTTACTTAATATAACGGAAAATAGCTGAACTTCTTCTACAGCGAACTGCAGGACAATTTTATGAAGTTTCCAGAGCTCTTTCTCATTTAAATCCACAGTGTGATTTTTAAAAAATTTTAATATGTCACCAATTCACAGAGAAAACGTAATTCTGAAGAAAAATCGTCGTAAGGGATTGCATCGGTAAGCATTTTAAAATCTATGGTCATTACTTTTTATTCTATACTTTCGTTTTTATTGAACTACTAATATTGTGATAAGATAAAAGATTTAAGTAATAATATATTTGGTAGTGAATAACTAAACCTATGAATACGTCTGTATTATTTTAATTCTAAGTATTATTAAAATAATGACTCTTGTAAGAAAAATTTATACTTTTATGGTAGTATCTTCAATTAACTACATTTAAAAAAAATTATTTTTTTTTAAACTTGAATATTTTTTTAATATAGTATAATTTTTTGATTCTATGTTTGAAAAAAAATTATGACATCGATACTATACTTCAACGTTGAATTTGAATAAAAATGATTCAAATACAAAAGAAAAAATTTTAAACAAGTAAAGCTGTATCGTTAAAAATTTTTAAAATATCTCTATTCTTTTATTCAGGTGATAGACAAGATGTAACAAAAAAATCAAAATACGATATAGCTTTATATAGTTTAATACACTAAATTTTTTATATTTATTAGTTCCAAGTAATTATGCAAAATACAGTTTAATAATGTAGTTTAACTTTATTCGCTAATTCCTGCGTAAAAATCGTGGGTAAAAAAGTTATTTCATGCAATGTTTAAATGTCACAAGTAACAGTTTGAAAATTTGAAAAAGTTACAAAGTCTAAGCGTCTAAAAGTTTAAGTTAACAAGCGAAAAATGTGACCGATCGCTCACAGAGTCGAACGAAAGGTAGCAGAAAACGTAAATTAACCGCAAAAAGTTGATGTTCAAGATTAAGAATCCTCTTCCGCACTTCCAAGAAAGACGGGAAGAAAAAGCAGTTGTTGAAAGGGCTCCCGCAGGATGCACTCTCTTCTATGCTTCTGGAATGGACTGGAAACGAGATTTGCCTCGGCTGACTTAACGATAGCATCGCTACTTACACGCACGACTTTTTTCGCTTCTCTGACTTTCTTCTTCCGCTTTAAGATCTCGCTTCGCGCGATAATTGTTGGTGCCCGAGCTACCCGAACTATATATATATACAGAAGTTCGTTCTGGCATTTTTCGTCTGCTTGCCCGCTCAAAAGTATATGAAGATTGAATTGGATTGTCGGTTTTCCGCGAAAGGAAAGTACCACATACCTACCAGTCGTTTTCCTAATTGGATTATCCATTGTATATTTTTATGCTGTTTTAGATTTCTTAATATTGAATTTATTTGCATTAATTGAGATTGATCTTCGATGTTTACCAGTAAAATATCAAATTTTTCTTATTGTATAACAAAATTTTCCCTCAAATTACTCAGCGTCTGTCAAGATATCGAGGACCGAATTTCCACAGACTGAGAACTTTCATTTAATACTCTATACATTAAGTATACAAAAATCTATAGAAAGATTTATTCGAAATCATAAAAAAAAAACTTTAAAAAAATTCGAAGAAAATATTTAGAAGTACAAGGTTGATTTTTAATGAAATTCATAAAGAACTATTTAAATCTGTGTTTTTCAAAATTTTAAGAAAAAAACTATTTTTAATAAATTAATTAAATATACGCTTGAATTAGGTTATAGAATTTAATCGCCCAAAAGTGTTTTTAAATATATGTAAAATATTTTGACAAAACATTTTAAAATTGAGAATTAATAATTAACATTACATTAAATACTTACACTAATAAAAATTGCTACATTAATATTTTTAAAACTTATATATCATCCTTACTTTTTAGGGCAAAATACTTCTAAATTGATAAATTAATTTTTATAATTACATAACTACTTTTATGATGAATTGTAACTTTATAAATCATGACTTACAGTATTTATTATTTGTAAAAAATGTTTGTTTTTTATTTAATATCAATTTTAAATATTAAAAAAATATTTATAAATATAAAATAATTCATTAACTGTTATATAATTTTTATTAAAAAATTGTGCTTACATTATTATACTCCTTACCTATATATTAATATAGGTATATAATAGTATACAAAAAATATTAATAATTCGCGTTTACTATTCAATAGTATTAAATAATATAAAAATAAAAGTTCAATTTATAATTATTATTTAGAATATATACTTTGTAATTTTATCTAAGTATAAATACTTGCAATAACTATTACCGTTGAGACCTCTAAATATAATAAGGGAAAGTAGTATATACAGTTTTTAATTAGATGCATATCATGTCTTATTTCAAAAATATTTAACATTATATACATTTAAAAGTAAAAAAGAATATATTCATATAACATCAAACACCATAATAAAATGCAATTGCATTTAAGGAATTAAATAAGGAAAACATCGCTAGAATGTACTTAATCAAGTTTTATAAACAATAACGATTACAAGTTATGACTTATAAGAAAAAATTTTTGAGAAATTTTTATTTTTGATTATACGTTTACTGTCAAAAGTGAGACAAAGAAAAGAGTGAGAACACAGTAAGATATCTCGTTCGTTTAAGCGCTTATGACACATGCTTGGGCTTTATGAAATTTTATTCCGCCGGGTTCTCGTGCGCAGAATGCCTCGTTTCTTTTAGTTTAATAAAAAATTTTCGTTGGTGTTATTTTTAAACGAAAATTTTAAAGTACTAAATATACTATTATATGAAATAAATAATGTATAACATTTGAATATAAATTTTTGTATTTTTGATACTATTTATATTTGTTTCATATCTATAGATTAGAAGAATATTAGTTTTAATGTCAATTAGAGAAATGGATTAACATAGATTACTCTAATACAGAAATTTAATTAAAATTATGTTTTATTAGTTGCATGCAGTAGGTAATACTTAAAATAATATTAAAATTATATAAGCAGAATCAGCCTCGATAAACAGCAAGTATTCCTTAAAATTGAAATAAAATTGCATATTAATCGTGCTCTTCTAAGATCCAATTATAGGATTTAATATAAAAAATGTTGTTAATCTATAAAAAAAATCATATTACAATATTATTCATTCTTAACACGGATAAAATTCCGTTGTTCTAAAACTCTTTATTACCACGCACTTAATCTTCTTTAATCATCAGTTTAAAAGTACCAACTAAGCGGCATACATCTTTCATAGCACAGGAACGGAAAAAGGACTCGGATATACTTTTCCGAAGTTAAATAAATCTTGCGCGAAGCACTTTATCATGCCCGAGTAAATTTTTCTCCGGTATAAATTTTACCGATCGATACCCTTGCACGTCTTCTATCTGATACATAGGAAATGAGCGTAAAAAAGCGTAACATAGCACTATTTTTTCTCATCATGGTGTGGCTTTTCTTTGGTTGTTATCGAGCGATTTTGACGCGCCTCTTTCCTCAGACCCGCTTGGATCCCGATTATTTTAGTTCCAAGTTGCCGGGCGTAAGTCAACGGGTAGAACTACGTGCGATAAGCGGGCGGGGAAGCAAAAGGAAATGAAAAAAGCAAGTGGTTCCCTACGAGGTTACAAAGGAAGTCTAAAGGGCTGCTGCTACTTCGGCCCTTTTTTATTTCATCATTTTTTTACTCTCACTATCTTACTTGCCAAGAGAAAAACTGAAAAAGAAGAGGTATAAAACTTTAAATCGCTTAATAGATGCATCTGATAAATTCATACGCGAATCATCAATTAGGTACTTGACTTTTTTATAGATGACTTTACGACATACATTATTAAAATTTTTCGAAAAAGCAAATAGAACGTTTCGCATAAATTTTTTATTGATTTAACGACAGTTTTTTTAACGTTCTTTAATGAATTTAATGTGAAAATTCATTCATAAAAAATATTTGAATATAAATAAATTTATAATATAAATAAAATGTAATTGCAGTGTGTGAAATAATATAATAATAACCTTTAATTATTATTGGTTTTTTAAAAGTTATTCTTGTATAAATTATCTGAAGCTTAAACAATCAAAATTTTCAATGATTAAAAACAAGAAACTAGAATTAACGTTTAATAGCAATAAATTGTATACTATCAAATTTCAGATTACTTGAAATAAATTAATTTAATAATTAAATAAGTAAATTTACCAATTAAGAATTAATCATAGTTTTTATTTACTGTCAATGTGTGTAAAATTATAAACCATTAATCATAAAGCTTTAGTGTTTGATAATCTCATGTTTGCATTAATATAAGCAAACCAAATATTGCAATTTTGTTTTTCAGTGGAAGAGTTAGAGTGTCTAGCAACATGGAAGGAGGGCAGTAATCGTTACCTCGTTGGGCGACTCCATAACGGTCATTCACTCAGCAATGAGGATCGTTATCGCTGTTTCGTATACGAACGAGGTGGCCAGAACGTCGCGGGATTGAATCGCGCTGCAGCAGCAGCCCTCGGTATCGCTAGTGTTCTAGACCACGAAATCGCGGCAGGGGCGGTATCAGGGCCGATCCCCGAGGGTGCTCCCGAGATTTACAAGGTCGCGCAGAGTGGCGACGCTACCTGTAATGGACTGTTTAGTCCGCTCGAGGGTTCAAGGACGATGACGCTGACAAAAGGTATTATTACGTACTTAATACTACATCGAAAACGTTTTAAACGTACGTCTAGTTCTAAGCATAAGGTGGCTTTCAAATAATATTTTAGAGCTGAATTTAAAGTGACTCACGATGTGATCTGTCCAAACTGCACGACGATGTAGAGCTGAAAGTTAATTGCTCTTTACAAGCGTAATTAATTAAAATGAAAAACAATTTTATCGTTATGTTTAAAAACGATTGATTTTTAAATTTTTCATCTGATTAGCTATCATTCACATACAATTTAAATATTATAAATTAAATAATAAACATAAATTTAAACTATTTTTTTTAAAGAAATTATTAAATTAACTTAACTGAAATTATTAAATATTTAAAAATTATGTGTTTTCAAATTTATTGTTTACGCTCAAAGAAAGATCGAAGGATTTGTGTAAAAGTTTGTTTAAAATTTATTTTCGAAATTGAAAATTTTGTTATTATCAAAATATTTTAAAAAGTATTATAATTTTTTATTTTTAAGTTTTCAATCATAGCGTAACAAAAGATGTCATATATTTAAAAAGTTGAAATATTTTTCTTATAAACTTTATTGAAAGAGAAAAAATTATTTTTAAATTTCTTTAAAAAGCATATGTTTTGGAATTTACAAAATATCCTTAACTTCTAATTTAGTTTTTTTTCTAAAGAATATATATTTCAACAAACTAAGCCTATTAAAATAGAATGTTTGAATAACTTGATATAGAATACTACCTACTTGGTCTTATTTTAATTGTAGATAAAGATGCTTGTCTATTATATTCCATAAAAATTATTCATATTTAACAGATCATCGATGCATTATATAAATAAATTTCCTAAAATAGATTTTTTAACGCTCATGATTACATGCCTAAAATAATGCTAAAAACAATTAATACATTGGTAAAGTAATTAGAACCATTTAAAATGCTTGCCTTAATATTATTTGCGACCTTTTCCACCTAAACTAATAACCATGGAAATCAACCTTGTATTTAATATGATACATGTAAATTATTCGTTATAAAAATTATTTTATCACAAAATTATATAGGGAATACTGTTGCATAAAAATATTTCATAATTCTTTATTTTTATAGGAATTAAAATCGTAAAGGTGACTAAAATAAATAATATTAATGATTTTATGAATGTAAAGTAAATAAAAGTATTATGTACAAACAAATTTTATTTAAAATAATACAATAATTATATTAATTGAAATCACTAAATACTTTCGACAAATAATAAGAACAGAAATAAATCGTTTGTTTAAGTAAAATTTATTTATAGTTGTCAAGAATCTAAGTTTATTGTGCATATATTGATAATTATATAGTTATAACTATTTAAACAAAATTTTAATCTAAATTAAAAAAAAAACTAATAACCTATATAATATTATAAATATTAAAGCTTTATATTCATAAAAATTTAATCTAGTAATCATAACTTCTTATTGAACGAAAATAGTAACTTAAAAATAAAAAAATTACACTTTAAAAACTGTAACAATAGAGAGTAGTACGGCACTAATGAATAAAATTGTCTTGATATAATATTCGTATAAATATGAAAGAACAACTGTTAAATTTATATTCCCAACATCAATAATACTGCATTTGTTAAACTCGCTCGTATTTCTTCGTATACTCAAAAAAACCAAAGTAATTTCAAATTCTATAACTTTTTTTATCACTGCTCAATGTATATAGCAACAAAAATCAAGAAAAGAACTGTGTGAACATTTTGTTGTTATTACGAGCTCATTTGAAAAACAATTTTTGTCGCGGATTTGAGCAAAAAACGCTCAGTTCGCACTGCAGCTTTATAAGAATATCTGGATGTTTGAAAATTTTCAATATAATCGTAACAAATGGTTTGTATAGTTTTTATACACGTAAACAGGGATAAATATATATGTGAGAAGATTTACTGAAAATGTTCCATTCATCACTATCTAATATTTGAAATACTACATTTTCCTACTGTAGTAAATAGTGCATTAAGTATAATATTGGTTTTTTCACGTTTATTTTAATTGTACAATTTTAAATATATCGGTACGAAAATATCAAAAGTATTATTAAACGTATTCAAAATTATCATATGATCCAAGATATAAAATATTTTAAAATATAGTAAATGGTTAAGTATCATCTAAACTACAATAATATTATGTGTGTGTGTGTATGTACACTTAAAAAACTACTTCTAAAAAATTAAATTACGTTCTCAAAAAGATCGTCAAACTCTTTCTTCCTCTTATGAACAAGAGAACTTAGGGATATATGAAGAGATTTTTTGTTTAAAAACTGTTATTTTATATTTTTTTTCTTTACTCGCTTACACTCTTTATTTATCTTTCTATTTAGAGATGCTCTTAATGCTGTAAAAATTTTTTTTAAAGAATTTAAATCGATACAAGTATTTCTTGTAGCAAATCAATTTTGTTCACAATATAAACTTTATCTAAGTACATGTAAGATTTATAACATTAAAGACACAGTTCAATGCATATTAAACTAGACATGATAAATGCGAATGCGCGCACGAAGAGGAGAAATAGCTAAATTGAATGTATTCACTCACGTAACTAAATGTTAATAAATGATGACTCATGAGAGTCATTTAAATTTTCATCTGTTCTAAAACATATTTTCTTAAAATAGAAGATATCTATAATGAGACTTAATATTACATGTGTCTTGTATTAATTTTATTTCCTTCTTATTCATTTATTAATGAATCGAGAAGTTTTAAACTAACCAAATAAAACTAATTCATACAAAATTAGAACAATAAAAGATAAATTTACGAACTTTAAAAGTTATATCAAGTACAGATTTACTTAAAGAATAAAAAGAATAAAGAAAATGAATGCATAATAAAGTTTAGTAATATAAACTTAATGTACGTACACACTTTTAATGGCTAAAATAAAGCAGCCACAATAACAGTAAACTATTTCAATTATTATTTGAATATTTCTAAACTTCAACATATTATATGAATATAACACAATAATAATATACCACAATTTAATAAAATTAATAAATAATATTCTTTTATATATAAAAACATATTTGATTATATAATTCAAAAAATTATTTTTAATTTTGTTTCAAATAATTTTGTTTAAATTATTTAAAAAATAATATCTTGAAAGATTATGTATAATCTAATACTATTATTATACGTGTTCCGAATTCAACACAATTATACTTACAAAAAAGAAAAAAAAAGTGAGATACGCGATTCGTACAGTGATGAAGGGGTAGATAAATTAAAAAACACTATGAAAGAGATGACAGAAGTAGCAAGTACATTTTATGAGAAGTTGAATAATCTTAATGATTGACTGTATAAAAGAATAAAAAATAAAAAATGGGAATTTTGTTAAATTAAAAAGAATAAGTCAGAAAAGGTAGAGGACAAAATGTAAGAGATAGAAGAAAAAACCTAGAGATAAAATAAACCAAAAACAAAAGTAGAAATTTTTAATGTTCAAAAGAAAAAATGACGCATAAACTTACTGAGTAGAAAAGAGTATGTAAAGATACAAGCAGACCAGACAACATTCAAGAGAAGAAAGCGAATAGAAATAAATGAAAGAGAAACAGACTACAGAAGATTTAAAAGAACAAGGGATTAGAATAAAAATAAAGAGAGACAAAACCAGAAAGGAGCAGGATAAGATGTGGGCATACAGAGGAACACAATAAAAAAAGAAAATAACATGGAGAGGTAAATGAACTATAGTATAAACTAATTAAGTGATGAAAATTACTGTTATATGAGAAGGAGCATATATGATTATATTAGACTTAAGTAACGATGTTATATTGTCCTTAAATAAATGTGAAATCTCATGTAATCGGGGTTAAGCAGAACGACTATTATATTATACGACAATTCATATATTGTTCAATAAATACTACTACTATACTTACAAAGACTGTGTTTGCATAAATTTACATATCTATACTATTTGCCAATTCTCAGTCGTAACTTTCTGGTCATTGGAGAACGATAATTGGTATCGAGTTGGCACCAAATTCTAAGAGAGAATCTTCATTCGCTTTCTCATTTTGTATGTTTATTTTTTTACAAATCTTATTATCTTAGTTTTCTCATCACTCTCTTGTATATATGAACTCAAAGCAATTGTTTAATTATACAAAATACTTGTACAGAAACTGAGAATGAAAATAATTTTCTAATTACCTTACGTATAACTCAAAATACTGTAAATTAATTCTATTTGACTTCATTTAATGCAAATTTAATTATTAATAAAATAAAAATATATTATATATTATATATTTTTAATATAAGAAAAGATTATATATTAATGTTGATATTATTACTTTTTTATGTTATTATAGATAATATTAAATAACGTAAGATAAATAATTACAAAAACTAAAAAAATTTTTAATACTGTACAATAAAAAGTTTATAAATAACTTAGAAAAACTTTTGTAAGAAATATTTAAATTTTTAAAGAATAATTTTTTGAATTGTACGAAAAAAATGTTTTTATTTTTATAGTTAAATATATAAAAACTTATAAAATTGTAAAAGTTTACTCTTATTTTTTTATTTTAGTAAAAATTAAATTAAATAATTATTCAAAAAATAATAGGTATTTTACATAAAACTAATGTATGGATATTAAAAAATAGAAGCACGAGTTAAGATATGCTTTGCAATTTTTTTGTGATTTCCATAAGTACGCAAGTAAAAAGTTTTCAGCGTTATAACAATTTCTTTTCATTAATTTCAAAAGTTACCGATTAAAATTTTATAAATAATATATGTATAACCATTAATAACATGTATAACAATTAAATAAAAATCTTCAAGAATTTCCAAGTTTACTCTGAAGAAAATTGAAAATATTCATTTGAAAAAATAACTTTAAATATAAATATCCGAAAATTTGAATATTTTGAAAATATTTAGTATGCAGTGAAAAAAGTTGAAATTTTTTTAATATATAAAATAGATAAAAAAAATTTTTAAATCACTTAAATGTATAAGACGTTGTAGTTTTCAAAGAAAAATACTCGTTATTTATATTTCACAAAATTAAATTCGATAAAAGTCATGCACTTTTTTTACTTTATATTTTTTTTTATATTTTTTAAAAGTAATTGACATAATACTTAAAATCATCGCAATTGAAATAAACTTTAGTTTTACGTTTTAAATTAAAAATTCGACAGTATGAACAGGAGACGAAAGATTCGTTCCACTATTCCAATAAACTTGATTGTCTTCTTATTTACGCATGTCTCTTAGTTACTGCTTTACGATTACGACTCGCGGTAACTCCAGGTAAATTTGTTCTACTAGACAAAAAAAAACAAAAGTACTGACCGGGAGATGACTCAGGAAATAAAATGAGAATATAAAAAGGGAAAGAAGTAGAGTAAAGCTAGATTGAATAAAAATAGTAGTGTATATAGTTTTTACAATCTTATTTTTCGCGTTAAGGAGTAAATTAGCACTCTTACGGAAGTATCATGTATCATTATGATTTATAGAAACCTAGAAATTTGTACCTAAATTACTCTTCCCGTTCTTATTTTCTTTCTTCAGTATTTTCTGAACTACTAATTTTTTTATTTTTACGTTTCTAAAATTCAAGCCTCTGTATCTTTTTTTTCCTTATCCCTTTTACTAAAGATTATACTTTGTTTGTTAGTGTATTTCTCTTATTTTGTATACAAGATTTATAATATCACAAATAATTAATTAATTAGATTTCTCTATACATCTTTCCAAACTTTTTCTAAACGATTAATCTACTGAACGTTCTTTTTTAGAGAAATACATATCAACTTACTGTAATATATTCTACAAGCTCTCAAAAATCATTATTGTAGTATTTAAGACAAATATTTACAACATCTTCTGGGATAAGTGAACGTCGTCCAATGCATCAAAATTGTAACAGTCAATTTTTGTTTAATACATTTTCAAAATCAGACCTTATTTGAAAACCAAATACATTTATTTACACAAAATTCATTTATTTTAATATCTCTGGAAACTTTAAAATTATGATGGTTAAAAATATTTTAATAACTGCATTTGAGTCATTTCATCCCATTCGAAATAAATATTATTCTATCGATGGATCTTTTTCAGTCTTCTTCTTACTTGTTTGACTCTTATTTTTCAATGTAAAAACCACCATTTTTTCTCTTTTTCACTACTTCTATGATAGCTTTGCATCCCCCTTAGTCTCTTATCGCAATTCTTTTCTCGCAATGAGACAAATACGAAAGAATGCACGCTTGTGTCGGCTGACGGTTGATTCACTTGCTAGCGTGAACTTATCGAGCGAATGCCGCTGAATTATTTTCATTCTTTCCTGGCGCCTCAATAACAATGTTTTTACGTCCCATAAAATGAAGCTCGTAGCTTCGATACATGCGCGCGCGTACATGTTACCTTCCATTCGTTTGTCATCGTTTATACGTCCCGTGTTACTCCTCGTCACTAAGACGACACTCGGAAGATGACGAAGCGAATTTTACGTTCTTCTACAAGTGTCGGAGGGAAAGAATCAAAATGAGAGTGAAGAGAGATGAACAAACTGAGTATGTACCAATGCGTCGAAGCAATGCGTAAATAAACGCCAGCCTCTGCTCAAAAAGTGATGAGTAAAAATACCAACGTCTATGTACGGAGGCGAGTTTCCAGAATACGAAGGTCTATCTTTTTTGCCGCGTTTTGGTCTCTTTTAAAAAGCAAGGAATTTATAGCGCAGAATTTTATTACTTGAGAACTTGCTCTGATATTTATGCGGTATTCCTGGGATGAATTAAATGGTAAAAAAGTTTCGTCCAGACATTTTTCACAAACGAAGGATGCTATGAGATTAGCAACGTTATAAGTAGATATTTGTAGAAATTTAATGTGCATCGTGAATTACGGAATATGGAGTTATGTAAATCGATCAAATTTAGATCGATAACTTATAAAATTACTTATCCTAAAATATTACCTCTCTATTATTTTCTTATGATCACTCAAGTATGAACAAAATTTCATTTCGATTATTAAATGATCATATATTTTTAAAATAAAGTTTAACATATAATTAATTTAAACTATTATTATATCAACTTCCATATTTGCATAAATATTATTATAAGTATTTTTTTCATAAACAAATATTTAATGTAAAAAACATTCATCTCCCGAAAAATTTAAAAGTATAAAAATTTTATTATTTAAATTTAAATATAATTTATTTTATAAATACAATATGAATATTATTAAAAAATTAAATTAAAAATATATTTAATTATTTAAACATATATAAACATTTAATTTTGAATCTATCCACCGAACTAATAATAATTTAGACTATGTATATTTATTTTAATTTATATGGTTTAGAAAATCCACAGAAAATTCATTAAGTAGTCATCTAACATTATTTCTATCATTTGCATACACCTAGACAAAGGTATAACGTCTTGCAATATAATGTAAATTTCAAGTATAATGCATGTATAACTCTTTTTTACTGTAAATTTATTTTTCTTACGTATAGACGTATACGATGATCCCGTACGTATATTATTTATATTATTAGAGCCGTATATTATTAGATTTTCGGTTTTAAACGAACGTAATATTTGATTTCAACATAATAGAAAATTTTAATTCATATAAAAATTTGTTTACATTTTATAATATTATTTTAACTTTTTATTATGTGTTATTTTCTTTTATAAGTAAATATGCAAAAATATTATTTAGTATTGATGTCTTTATTTAAAATATATATAATAATTTTATGTTCTTATAAAAATTCAAAGAAATTAAATTTTTTTAAATTTTTCATGTATACTTTGCTAGATTTGAACATTATATTCAAAGAATCATTTAGATTTTATGTCTAGATATTTTTTTAAGCTAAATATAATTGAGCTTAATATTATTGTTGTAAAATAAAGGGTTACCATACTCTTGCATATATTTAATAATACACTTTATTTATGAATATAACACAAAAATATGTAGCAGCACAAATGTACAAAGATCGCAGTGCTAACAGCGAATAGTTATAAGTTACATAACACGATTTATTAAAGAAGATTGAAATTATTTTATGTGAAAAAAAAACTTTATAAGGTACGTTTCTGCTACGATTATATGTTCTTACGGCTTGTGAACTACTGACTCTCTAATAGACGAAAAAGACGTCTTGCAGTTCAGACGTAGAAATAATATAATATGTATTTATGTAGCAATGACCATACAAGTATTACGTAGAATCTAAAAACCATTGAATGATGTCACACGCGGGCCGAATTGTCAAAGCAATTACTGTAATATAATTGTTCGGCAATAAGTAAATTTATACGACTAGAATGCCATTTTATTAAACACTTCTCAATTGCACCATATGTGCGCCGTCGCTTAAATATATATTCAACAACAATTATGCAATTAATTTTGAATTAATTTTTTAAATATATTAATTTAAATAGAGTAAATGAAATATTTTTGAAAAACGAAAAATAATGATAAGATGTATTTCATAGAACTGTAATTTATAACCATACAAAGGAAAAGTAAAATATTTTAAAAGTCATCTAGTATATTTACTTATTATTTCCCAATACGAATATTAATCTACGAAAATGTTACATTTTATATTCAATTCAATTGATCTGACAGATAAAATGGAAAAAATTACTTATCTATATATTCACAACTAACAAAAAGTAAGCAATTTTCCACATCAGGAGTCGAAATATTATTGAATTTAATTTTACAATTTAATTAAATTTAGAATCAGCGTTTTCGAAAGCAATACATTAAAGGAATTTATCTCGTAAATCTGTACTTTCTACATAGCTTAATATTAGGATTAAATAACAAGAATAATGATGTTTTCGTGTTTGACATTAAATGTCCAAGACATAAGAACGTGTACAACTAGTTTAATATGGGACAAAATCTTTTGCAATCCCTTTTTGTAATTAATTTTCAAAAATAATTTCGATTCATCTCTGGGTAGCATGCACAAGATATGAATTTTCACTTGCTGTAATTGCGTGTACAATGTTTCTCAAAAAAAGTCAAAGTGCAATCTTCTTGCCATCCATGATTTTTCGAACTTATGCATCGCTCCATGCTTAAAGCAGTGAACAAAAATATAAAGCTTGACAAGAGAAACGTCTCCGGGTAGCTGATGAAATTTTTACTGCAGCACATAGGAAAAGCGGAAAATCGCGCGAGCGAATCACGCACAATCCGGCAATTTTTTATCGTCCTCATCTACTCGGAGGCACTTTATCCGCAATAAAGTCGCGCGCACATGAATGCGACGTGCCAATAAAATTCGAATACGAACGTAACGGTGCGAGAGAGGGTCGCTGAAATTCGGCCGAGAAGTAACTGTGGGAGCCGAAAAACAGATAGTACTATCGTGGAAAGCTTGAGATTCTATTCAATCATTTTTGATACTTCAGAACTGAATTTTATCTAACAATGCAGACTCCTACACTTTCTTTAATAATTTAACAAGTAAAAGATATTGTTACAGTGTGCAACGAGATGTACACATATCGATCTATACGTAGAGATCGTAATGTATGATGTTTCATAGAATGTGGTAAATAAAAATTTATTTTGTGGCAATCTGAGTTATTTATTATGTATTTTAAGAAATTCATAATTTAGAAATTAAATAAGAAACTAAATAAGAAATCAAATAAAAAAATAAGTATCATTTATTGTAAAAGTTAATTAGTGTAACGGAATTTAAAAATCTGTGTCAGATTAATGAATAAATATATTACACAGACACTGATTGGTCCGATTACATATAAATTAACCGAAACTAAAACTAATAAAGTTTATTAGTTGCACGAGAGTTACATACAATAAATAGTTATAGTAAAATATTAATGAACTAACTAAAAAATTAATTTGCAATTAAAAGTATATACTATTTTTGTTATTGGTAATATTGAATTCTAAATCTTAATGTATTTAAATATTCATAAATTAAAAGCTTTTTTTAAATAATAATGTTAATATGATTGTAATAATAATTAAAGGTTTTGATCATTTGATATTATTCGAATTTTAAATGACTTTTAAATTTACTGCGATTGTTCAGAATTTTACACATTATGTGTTATTTTATTCAAGTTAATTAAATGTTCATTGTTAATATGATAATATTTTGTGTTAATGAAACAAATTAACTTAAAGAAAAATAAATTTTGTTCTTTTTATTTTTATAAAGATTTTGTGAATAAATGATTTATTATGCTATCATTTTCTTATATATAAAAAATATAATAAAAAAAAAGAAACGTAATCAATTTTAAATATGCTTGTTTTGAGATCCCTTGATTATTGTACGCGATCACGCATATATTTATATTTATATTCTTAAGTTTGCGAGTACGTGGAACTGTAATAAAATTAAGTGTATACATTTGCATGTATATATTTTCGTGCGTGCATGTGTAGGTCTCTTTATTTTTATATCTGGAAAGTAGCTGAACGATTTGAAACTGAAACAATTAAAATTTTCATCGACTAATTCATGCGCTTTTATAATTCAAATATTTTTCAAGTATTCCATATTATAATTTAATTTTTTAATATTTCTAAATTAAACACGTAAACATTTATTAAAATTCATTAAATTATTCACAATAATTAAATTTTAAATTTTATACGTAAAAATTTATAGATTGTCTTTGAATTATTTTAAATGCTAATTTTAAATATTTTGTTCATAAAGGTCAATAAAAAAATTATTTACATTTGACTTTTATTAGACATTCTATTAAAATTACTTAAAAATTAAAATAAAATGTATTAAAGTTCTAGAAAATTAAATTATATAATACCAAACATTTTTTAAATTTAAAATATATAAAAATAAATTATTTGTTTTTTTAAAATATTTTACATTACTAGATGCAACTTTTATAATTTAAATATTTTATTATTTATAATAGCATTTACGTAGTTATAATAATAATAACTTTGTTACTTCTTATAAAATAATTCTTATAGTACTATATCTCAAATATATATTATTTTATATTAAATTGAATTAGTTTCTAGAATTTTACAATTTTAGTGAATTTTAGCAAATTTAAATGAAAGACATAATATTTTTAAATAGAGATTATTATAAAAGCATACGTTTTTTTGATATTTTATTAGGAAACTTATAAGGTATAATGATAATTTAATATACGAAATTTGTTTTATGCTGACAAAGTTTGTAATTAAATTTGGAAAGAGAAGCGGATTTCAGTGAAATGTTTACTATTAGTTCTAAATTTCAACAATAATTTCAAATTTTAATAACTGAAACAGCTGTTTCAATGTGGTAAAAATTTAAAATAAATAAAATCCTATTATTAAACAGAAAATAATCATTCTTTATAAAAATAATTACTTTCATTAAAAATTCTTAAAACTATTAGTTGTTACCTATTAGTTGTTATTTAACTTTCATTTAATTATTCTGATGAAGATTACCTATTTAATTTTCGACGCGTATTACAATAAATGCAATACACGTCGAAAAGCATTGTTTGATTTCAATCATACAATTTTTTTAACTTATAATTCATTTATTCCTTGTAGCTAGTGCGCTAGTGCGTTCAGCCGCCCTTAATTTAGAATATGTTATTTAGTATGTATAATAATGTAAACATCAAAATAACAAAGAATAACAAGAACTTTATACCGTAGGGAGCGACTACCGTAGAAATATAGAAATATGTAAACTTTAAACGTATATATAATGATAAGTAATTCGAGTAAATAAAAAATAGTAATCGTAGAAACGTGCGTAAGACAAGTGGGCAGGCGAATTCACGCCGAGGCGAATGAGCGAATGAAGATTACGGCGGTCGCTTCACGAGCCCGATACGCCTAAACGGACGAAGGAAAATTTCCAGAAGTTTACAATTGAAGAAACTTGAAAGGGAAAAAGGTGAAAATATTTCTCGACAATGAAAAATAGAAACCGGTGCGATTGAAAGACGAACATGGTACGCACGAGGAGGGCCCATAACGTAGGGTTTAGGTACGACGCTCGAGTGCAAGCAAATCCCATATGCTGCAGCCTTGCCCCACCTACTGACCTCTCTCTCTCTCATACACTCACCTACTCCACCTTTTTGCTCGGCTCTCTCACTCCCCCTTTATGTCTCTCATTCCTGAGGCACCAAGCTGTCCTATTCTTCTATCGCTCAAATGGTACTTCCGGTTTTCTAATCGTGATACACGAATTTCATGGGCACGGATCGATCCAATAACGACCTAAATAAATCCGCGTGCCCGAACTCAGCTCGCATTTAAAAGACACTAAGGCCTTGAGCGAACTCCCGTTTTCGCGTATTTCTCATGTCCGCGGGCTATCGCTTTTTCCCTTCGCGTATTAGTCACGTGTGCCAACAACTGACCTTTGATCAACCATTATCCTAAAACGATAATCTCGAAAAGCTAACTCCTTTCTAACCTTTTACTCTCATCTTCCACGTGAAAATAGGCCTGCGTCGGAATTCGGCATTTTGATAAGTTGTGACTCCTCCTCATAAGTAAGGCCGAGTAATTAGACTACCACGTAATTCCGGGCAGTCTCTTGCTCGAGGTTTGGAAAAATACGAAATCTCGACCGACGAAATTAGAAAGTAGGAAAATAGTTAGGTAAAACAAAAAAAAAGTTTTTATGTCAGCATGCGCCGGCGTTTCTCCTGGAAGTCAATTCTAGAGTGTAAAGATCTTTTTTCCACTGCAAGTCTGGCGAGAGGTTTTTTTATGTTTAAGGACACGCGAAATAAGGTGTGTAACATCGGTGTGAGTGCGATGAACATTGTAAACGACGACCAAAACAAGCCAAAAACTAAAAAATAAATAAATAAACTTAGTTAAAACCAGCGAAAGTTTACAATAAGTGTGGGTGAAACGTTAAAAGTAATTTAGGGAATGTTATTAGAACATGCGGAAAATTGTATACAGATGTGTGGTGAAAAGTAGGTGAAGGGCGAAATGATCGGAGAAAAGGACAAAATAGGATAAATGTATCGGCTCGGAGGAATTCAGCAGATTTGTTGAGAAGCTAATTTTTAAACAAGACGTCCGAAATATCCATTTGGCTATATGTTTGTCATTTATTTAAACTTCAACATTTGTATTCCTTTCGATATCAGTAATTATTAATATCGGTTTACATATTTCTTGTAACTATTTGATATAAAATCTTAAGGGCTCTGTTTCAACATAAAAAATAGGAAAGAAAAAGTGAAACAGTGAACATTATTCATTTTAACCTACCCACTATTACCTCACGCGAATTGATAATAATCGTATATGTAATTCAACAACAAAAAGAATAGATTTCATATTTTAAATTCATAATTTTTTATAATAAAATTTTAATTTAGTTTAAAATATTCTCTACAAAGTAAAGTAAAATAATATCGTCTGTAATCTTGGACTGAATGATTAAGAGCATCGGCAACGACATGTATGAGCTTTATCATGCAATTTTCAAGCCCATTCTGTAGTACAGATCATAAAGTCAACAAGAATGACAAAGCTATTTCATCGTATAGAAAGATATCCAACTTGGAAAATAGTAGCGTGTAATTCAATAGCTCACCGAAATCGCAGGGGGGTAGTGATAAGCGATTCATGGATTTCCGACTTGAGCATCGTCGCACTGATCCCCTAGTTCATAGGCAAACTTGGAATAATGTCATATGAATGAAATGTGGGTATCCAACTATTGCTATTATGATTGACGAGTACTAGAATGTTGATGCTTTTTACGTTTTCTCTGCTAATTTCAAAGACTCGTTGTGCTGATTTAGTAAGAAGAAAATTAAACAGTTTTCATTACTGATCTGTATTATTCCGTTGTTAATTTTTATTTAAACACGAACGTAATAATGAAAACTATTTGTTTTAAGAATTTTTGAAAATTTCATTGCTTTGCAAATATTTACAACTTGCTTGTGTTATTATCAATTTAAAATTTTTGCATTTTTTATAGTCTTTATAATACATATTATCTACAAAGCAAAATTTTTTCAATTTTAAAAAGTTAGAATTAAAGTATTGAGCAAAAATATACAACTAATTTAACAAATAAGAATAAAAATAAACATCTATATAATTAAACATATAAGTATCATTTTAATTGAATTGTATAATATAGTTTTATAAATATAAGAACTATACACTTTCTGACGCATAATAAAACCAGTACATAAGTTTGAGAAATTATTATTATATTATGCTACCACATATACAAACATTTGTACAGTTAAACAATCTTATATCAACCACAAATTTTCTATGAGCACATAATTTTTTAATATATTAATTATTCTGTTAAATTATAAAATATTTGTTATTTTCTAAAAAAGAGTTGAA
Source organism: Platyscapa corneri (assembly GCA_018907185.1). Classification (NCBI taxonomy): domain Eukaryota; kingdom Metazoa; phylum Arthropoda; class Insecta; order Hymenoptera; family Agaonidae; genus Platyscapa; species Platyscapa corneri. The sequence continues at coordinate 2,497,667 of JACCHW010000048.1, read as the reverse complement.
TATATTTTTATAATATTATATTTATATAAAATATGTAGTTTATACAACTAGATTACGTTATTATTAATAAATGAACCATTTAGAAAAAAACTTAAAATATGTGCAGAGGTTTAAAAAAATATTATAGAAAACGGCGTTTTAAAAGAAAATAAATATAAATTTTATAATACAATAAAGAACAGAGACAAAATCAATTATATGTGAAATAAATAAAATCAGCTGAAAAGAAGTAAGCAAGTTAAATACAAAATTAACTAATGTTTTACAAAAAGTAGTGTTATAAACCTTAAGGATTGAAAAAAGAATCAACTAAATTATAATATATAGTGAGGCAAATTATATAAGTTCTAAAGAAAAAGAGGAAAAGTAGGATAATAGAATAAAAAATAATATTAATTAAATTTAATAGAGAAGAAATAGTAATAGAAATAATATAGAAGAATATTGAAAATTAAAAAAACGTAAAAAAATTTAAAAGAAAATATAAATAAAAACTCTAAATATCTAAATGTTTCTTATATCAAAATATACCAAACTAGCAATTGTAAATTGCAAATTGAAAACTATAAATACTACAATAGAATAAAATTTATGGATAACAAAAAAATATTCAAAATTTAACTTTTAACGTGTAACACGAACGTATTTCATAGTAATGTCGCTAGTATAGGTGATATAATTAACACTTGTTTTTAAGTTAGTTATTTATTAACTCTATACAGCAACAAAGTATATATACTATAAAGAATGTACATATGCCGAGCAGTACGTGCAACACAAATACTTGCACTTTTCAACTGACACGAGTGCCCATCGGCATCGGGCGCAAAGCCCTTTTTCATTTTTCTGTTTACATGATATTTATTGTGTTTAATTAAAATCTAATTAAAATTAAAACTAAAGGCATATGTCCGTCGATACTCGACAGTACGGGATACCCTATCTTTATTGCAGTTCGAGCCACGCCGAGTTGTCATAAGCCTCGACGAACGGCGAACAATGATCGGGGCCGTCGCTTATCTGCGGCGCAAACTTTCTTCAAGTATACGCCACAGTAATCATAAACAATATACAAGATCTGCTTTTAAGTATATTAAGGAAACAAAAAATTTTATTTTCAACTGTATTTTTTTATTATCGTTATATCTAAATTATATATGTTTTAGTAACATAATACTAATGTACTTATTAAATTTCAATATATCTCATTGATATTTTGTACTTATTACCAATATTAATAAAGATGGAAGAGAACAATCGACTTTTAAATATTATGGAATTGGTAGACCTCATCGAGCAGTTCAATAGTCCAAAACGTCAAACGTAGTATTTATGTTTATGTTGATAAACACATATATATCATTTTTCAATTTGGACCTTAAATAACGACTTGTATCCAATTTTATATATATTAAATTAAATTCTTCAAAATAAAATTTAACATTTTAACCTAAATTTTCAAATTTTACATATTTTAAAATTAATTTTATATATTTCATTATTTTAAATACAAGTTTATACGACTTTATTTTATTATCACAAAACAATTTATTAGTAATAATAAAAATAATAAAAATATTCTAATTTTATCAATATTATTATTAATACATTTTTGAGTCATTAAATAAAAACTTTTCCTTATTCAATAATAATCTTCAATATTTATAAAAAATAATTATCTAAATAAATTAAAAACATGTAAGAACATATAATTTAAAATTATGTAAATTTGTTAAATTTAATAATAAATATAATTTTTTCAACAAACAGATAACTTTTAATACTTAAAGTATAAATAATAATAAAATTTCAATTTATATAAAATATAGATTATAATATAAAATTATGAATTTAATTTCATATTTAGTTCAATTAATTATTAATATAGATTTAAGATAAATGAAAATATTTCTATAAAAAAGATATTTTAAAATAGTAACAAATATCTGAGATGTAAATGAAAAACTGGCTTATAGAATATGTCAACAAACATAAGAAAAAGAAAGAGTAAAGAAATGAATGATCAAATTAAAAAAATCCAAGTGAAATAGTTAAACCGACGAATAAAACTTACGAATATAAAAGAAAAACAAGAGAGAGGATGAGACATGTAGCACAACAAGATTAGAAATACTGTGTGAAGTTGGCCCTGAAAATTAGAGAGAAAGAGAAAAAGTGTGAAAGCAAATTTAATTAATCAATAAATCGCATTTTACTACAATCATACAAATTTATATAATTAAATTCTAAATAAATGATAATCTTTTTACATTTTTATTACAAATTTCAATAATGATGTCAATGTAAATATTCGAATGTTAATTGATAAAATTAATAATATAGATATATTATGATTTTAGTAACTTTTTAATTTACCAAAAGCGTCAACGTCTTATATTAACTTCGAGTATAATTTATTCAATACAATGCAAATACGCTTATTTAGTGTCACGTATCAACTTAACTTAGTTACTTCATTATCAGCATAAGAAAACATGTTTAAAAAAGCTTACACCTTCTCATGCCTCGTTCTCTCATATCTGAAATTATGTTTATTTCATGAAAATACAGAACATAAAATTTACTCAAGTTCAGCAAAATATTTACTTAACAATATGATGACGAATTTAATTACATAAAACTATTACATTGTACATAATTATTAAATAAATCAGAATATTTAATATTTTGTAATATTATAATTTTATTTTTATCGTTTATTTTAATTTATTTTATAATTTATTAATTCTTAACTTAGTGAAATACATTATATTTTATCGGATAATCATTATTATTTCGAGATCTTGATTAAATGTTATTTCTAAAAAAATGTATTACAAATGGATGTATTTGTAGTTTATTTGAGTTTATTTGTCGTTTACATTTAAATGTAGCAAAATATTATTACATAATATGTATAAGCAAGCAAAACTTTTAAAGCTTATGATTACTTTCGTTGTTACAGCTTCATCGCCAGGCAAATGTTGGTTTCCTACGTGGTTAACAGGCAAAGCAAGTCTTACTTGGCACACTCTCGATCTCACTCGGTCCTACACCTTTCATATGAGTAATGCATCGCTTCATACCGCAAGGTCTAACGGAAGTTCCAGGAGCTCTGAAAGTACGGATTTTCTAAATTTACTTGGGCAAGATGATCACAATGTCAAAATACTGTGTAATAGCGTAAAAGTGGCCGATGTCGAACAAAACATTTTTATGATTGTTGCCCATTTCACGGTAGGATGGTGAGTATTGAGCTACTATATAAAAATTTACTTTTAAAGCGTGAAAAATAAATAATACTAAGAAGCTTCATTTTAAAACTGATATTTTATTTCAGTAAGACTTTATTTAACTATTATTAACTATTATTTAACAATTTTCGGCTATTTTTTATTTTTTCAAATACAGTTTTAAATATATAAACAATTTCTTCTCCCTTATTATTTTAAAGTAATTATTTCTTTCCTTTTATTTCTTAGTTCTTACCTAAAATTCTATAATTGTTAATATATTACTTTAAATTTTTTCTAATTTCTTTCTATCGAAGAATGACAATATTCAATTATGTACAATTAATTTAATTACTTTGTTTTACTTACTATTTAATTAATAAATTTTACTATATACTAAATATAAAATGGAATACTGAAATCTATTAAAATTCCCTGCTTATTTCACGTTATTTGTTCATTCTTTATATTTTATTATCTCTAATATTACAAAATATTAATTTATTTTAATGAATACATTATATTTACGGTAGTCAATATTTAAACATATTATTGTATTTATTACATTTTATTATATATAATTTATTAATATGATTAAGTTCTATATAAATTTATTTTACAAATATCAATAAAAAACAACGCAACGACGCTGACTAAGTATTTTTTAAATATACATTTTTGATTATTATTAATCATTCATTAATATCATTCTATGATGACGATTATTGCATGATATGAATTGTCTCGATATTAGGGCAATTAATTTAAAAATTTGTAAAGAAATTTTATTTTACATTTTATTTTACTTAAAATGAATCTGAATTTCTTATTAGTATTTTATGAAGTAAAAATCTTATTTTACCAAAAATAGATAAATAAATAATAAAATATGATATTTATGTACATGTTAATCAAAATAAACTACGGGCTCGTACGTATCTTTATATTTTGTTTTGAAACTTATGTTCATGTAACATTGATGAAATTATATTAATCATTTGTTATTTTTTTGCTTATACTTACGCTTTGCAGTCAAAGTGGCTATATGTGCATGGCCTTTTACAAAAGGGACGGACATGTTATCGAACTACAGACTGGAACTACCGTTTCTAGGGCGGAGGATGCTTGCAGTCCATCTTACTATCAACAACATAACGTGCCATACATCACCCTTGTCAGTAAGTAAATAAAACTTCTTTTCTACCATTATTTCTTTCATTTTTTTCATTTTATGGTAATTCACTTAGATAGAACGAGAATTGGTAAAAAGAACATCAAATATTTCTTTAGTAACGAATATTAGGAAAATGATTCATAGTTGTACCATTATTTTATCATGAATTCAAATCATCACCAAAGTGACATTTCCAGTTCATTTTTACATGTACCAGTATAAAAAATACAATGTTTATAATAGAATATTGACACCGATTTAAGAATGAATTCATTTATATACTCTATTGACATAATGACGTTTACGTAATAACTTAGTGTCTATATTGATATTATATTATAAGTCTGAAAATAAGATATTTACTTTTAAATGTTCTGAATGTACATATATTAAAAATTAGAAATATACATTTTATACTATGATTTATTAAAAGAATGAAAAGTAAAAGAATATTGGTATAGAGACTAATAATATACCGATGTTTTAATAATACTCATATTTAATTGTAATGGATCCTCTAAACAGCTATGTATTATACTTAAAAATTTCTGATATTTAATTAACTACAAAAAATTTATAAAAATATATATTGAGTATATAAATTGTAATTCTATAAAAAAAAAGATATTTATGAAAACATACAATATATAATATTATGTATTGTTTACTTTTTGGATATCAATAGTAGCACTACTTAATAAAAAAATTGGAAAATGATATGAAGTACATAAAATTATTCATAACATATGCGTATAAAGAATTATTAACAAGCATTAATTAATACTTAATATTATAAATAATAATTCTTTGAGATTTTATTTTAATTGTTTGCTTTTATTATAGTATCTAATATAAGGCAACGACGTTAATACATAAATAAATAATAAGGAGAAAAATCTCTCTTGAATTTAAGAAGAAGTGGATGCGAGAAACCCCTTTGCCGTGTGTGTAGAAGTTAAAGAAAAAAAACTTCTGTATTTTTAAAGGCGTTATGATACTGTAATGCGGAGTCTTGTCTATCATCGTGTCTAGTTTCCTCTACCTGTTACCTACTCAACGAGATCTTACATTCGCCCAGGCGTATTAATTTTCTAGCAAAAGATCCAAGGACTGCCGGCCTGGCCGTGAAACAAATCCTGGGTCAGCCAGCACGATGGACGTAAGCACGTGCGATAAATATGGTGTCGTTTCAGAGTTATAATCTGAACTTGCTGATGTACGGAAACGTAATACACAAATGTTCGAATATATATAGTTTTATTAAGATTGTACTACATTATTGTTGGCGTCTTTTTTAAATATAAGTTAAGTTTTCAATGTGGAATTATTAATTCAAAGTTACCTTTTTACGGATAAAGACTGTATGTTTCATCTCATATTTTCAATTGCAAAATTATTCATTACATCACTACTTGAAGCTACGTGGTCGATTTCTTCAATCCACAAGCCAGACAAATAATTTGTAATAAACTTGGTAAATGTAAACAACTGAAAGCTTAAATGACCAGCCGAAAACAAAATCACATATCGGGTCCCCCAAAAAAGAAACAGAAAAACTTTCGATATACCCAAAAAAGCTAGAAAATCAAACTCAAGCCGGGTCCGACGTCGATTCTACTGTTCCACTCGATTTGTCTTCAGTATATAGACCCCTGGAAATTTCAAGCGCGGAACCGTAAAATCTCACTGCGTGTCTCCCTCTTTCGCCTGCACAGTCTCTAAAGTTCTCTTGCTCGCTTTCTCATTCAATCCCACTGTCTCATTTACTCTATTACTCTTACTCTTTCGTGCATCCCCTTTCCCCTGTCTATCTCTCGCTCTTTCTCTGCGCATTTATGTGTGTGTGTGTGTGTGTGTGTGTGTGTGTGTGTGTGTGTGTGTGAGTGTGTGTGAGGATACGTGCACGCGTGTGTGTGTATGGAAAACTTTCGCTAAACGAGCAGCAACAAATGCGGATTTAGAGGCTTCGCTATGCTGCAAACCATTTTATGTTTTAAAATAGATGGTGAGGAATAACGAAAGACTATATATACCTATACTCACGCAAATAAAGAATAAACTTTTTTTCTATTATTTATTTACTCCATTTATATGTCGTATAATAGCTTGATTACGTTTTTAAACTGAATAGTTGATTTTAAAATTAGGCAAATGTCTTAAATATATCTTTAAAAATATTTTAAATAATTTTAATTCACTTTCAAATACAAATAAAATAAATAAATAAACAATACATTTATTAAGAGGATAATATTTAAATATCTTAGTTATACAAATTTAAACTTTCATCATTTAAAAAAGTAAAGCTATCAACATTTTTTAATACTAATATTTATATATAGATTGAATATACAATTTAAAGTTTAAAAATTTTTTTTAATTTTGATTTGAATAACAATGTTATACACGTGAATTAAAAAAAAAAATTATAACAAGTAAAAATGACTAATTGACTTAAAGTTAATAATAATTTCATTTTTCTAAATATTGTCTTTTAAATGATATTAAATTAAGTAAAATTTACACATATATTATTTACATTGAGAAAAAATTGAAAAAAGATTTTGATTCCAACTTAAAAAATTGCGGTTAATTACAATTCTTTGATGCGATAAACTCATCGCATACAAAAACTCATCAAAACTTGGTCTCTTACGTCACTAGTCAAGTTTGGTTACAGGTAGCTGAAGGAAGACATCTCCACTTTTTCTGCGCGGCAGTAACATACGTCGTCCAATAGTCAACGACAGGACACTTCGCGTCGAATTCGATTCGCGCGTGCTCGTAATCCCTTCAGGAATTATTGGATTCGAGCGCGCGCGTGCCACAAAACGTTCGTTTTCGCTCTGCTAAAGCGCCACAGCACGGGGGAAAGGGGAACTGTTTCGACTACAAGCTTTTTTCTTCATTTTTTCCATACTTTTGTTCCGTCCCGAGAGATTTTTCGAGCGCGCGACACTTTTACGGGATATGGATTGTGAACTTTATCGCAAGCTTTTACACGTAGCGGTTAAAAAGATTATATTGGTATTCTCGTTAATTCATAGTTTTTTGACAATAGTAAGCGAAAATTATGGTATTATAGTTTATTATTTATTAGAAATTCAATGATAGTTTTTTTAAATGACATTCATTAAAACATATCTTGCCTATAATCAGTCGATTTTAATTTAATTTTATTTAATATTAAAATACAAAAATTTTAATTCTTTTTGCCTTAACACAATTATGTAAATTTATCAATTTCATCACAAGGAGTCAAAAGAACTACCTAAAAACTAAATAATCAAATAAAACGTATTACGAGGATAATAATAAAATATTAAAATTGTTAAGTTTAATTTTTAAACAATATTTTGATATTAATTACATACTATTGATCAATATTTCATTATTTATCATTTAATCAATATTTTAACCATTTTATTCAATTTAAGACATTATTAATTTCAGATAAATTAACATAGAATAAACCTACATTTTTATTAAGTTTATATATTTTCAAAACAAAATATTAAATATTATGAGTTAATTAATTAATAGACGCTGAATATACCGTATTTTATCTATAGATTAAAAATGTAATTGAAGAAATGTTGATGATGGTTATATCAGAAGCAAAATATGGAAAAAGTATTTTTTAATATATTTACTTAGGTGATCTATAAATAAAATATTTTAAACATATAAACATTTCAGTATTATAAAGTAATATATATAAATTTTTCTTCATTGTTGACTCAAAACATATATTTCAACTCTTCCTTGAACTAACTTCGAGGAAGCTAAAACGTTGCACATCTTTAACCATCCTGCTTAAGAAATGTCTTTTCTTACAAAAGCATACTTTTCCAAATCGTAAAAATACATACATACACATTTGAAAATATTATTTTTATAATAATCATTTTTTTTCATTCACAATTATTCATGAATTTGCATATGCTTATACGCAAATAATTTCACACCGCACCTAGCAAAATAGTTCGATGGTTACGCGATCGTAAAATACCGCGAGAGGAAGCAATTGATTGGGTGGGAAAAATCGTGCACGCCCTAGTAATTTCCCCGTCGTATAGCAATGTCAATGTGCACTTCCTTTCGTGGAACACAAAGGCCGCGAATAAAAAGCGAATGTTTGGAAATGAGTGGTGGCGGCAAGTGTCTTCGAGATCTTTGCGGCGTTTCCCCTACTCAGCAAAGGCTACAGTGGACGAGATAGGATCGGGCAATATCTGGATACTCATTTTCCCGTTGTGCTTTCACTCTCTAGCCTTTCTAGCGCTTTCCATTCACTAAAAATATACATCTATGCATCCCCAAGCCATCTCTTCTTTTTTATAATAAATCGCGCTGCTCTATAAATCCTGATTTTCAATTTTTTATGATTATTATAAAAGAAAAGGCAATGTAGAAAGACGGCGTTGATGAGCGAAATAATTATAGTTGTTTTATAAAACAAGCTGTAGTAGGTGTGCCAGTTATGTGAAATCGTTTTAATATAAGTCATTTAAATGGAATTGAATGAATTTTCTATCTGCGAACAATTATGATAAATACAAATATTTGAATCATTTGCTAATGTCGAGAAATATTTTTGAAATTTGCGTTTTTTAAATTTCAATATCGACACATTAGTTATACAATTTTTTAAACTTGTATTTGGATTTCATAAGATAACTTCTCTAACTCTTCAAATTTATATAACAATATTATAAAAATTATGTTGTTAATAGTTTTTTATAAGTTACAACAGGTTTAATATGATTAAATATTGCATTCCTCAAAGTATTTCAAAATAAGTATTTCAGAACATAAATTTTCAATTGTATTATTATGATTTTAGATGGTGTATATTAAATTTCGACTATAACATAAAAATTTGGAATTATTCAATATTAATAAAAATGTTTTTTAATGAAAGCTTAGTAAAAATCATTGTATTTATAATAAATATAGAATTATAGAACATTACAGTTATTTGTAATTTAAAAAGTTATTAAAATATATTCGTAAATTAATAATCGAAATTATATCTTACTTAAAAATGGTTAGCCTATACTTAAAGAAGTATATATTTCTGTAATTATTATATATTTATAAATTAGGTTTTTATAAAATTTTCACAAAAAATATTTAATTATCTTATCAAACTTGGAATGTTGGATTTTGTTGTCTTTTATTTTATCAATTTAATTATTGCTTCAATTTGTTTACATATAAAAATATATTTTAAAAACCTAAAATAAATAGAAATTATATGAAATTATTAATTAATATATTGACAAGGCCCCTACACCTGAGTGTCCGGGTTGGTTCGCCGTCAAAGCGCGTGGCAAAAGAAATATTCTTCTGGCCCCGGATCCCTTCACCGAGGAAGGGAGAGGTGTTCGCCTGGAGGCGAGTACTTCCTACGGGAAGTCCAAGGGACTTGGTGTACGTGACGGGTTGGCCCGTATACTATGTTCAAAGTTGCCCTGAGAAAGGCGGGTTCAAGCCAGAGGAAAGACAACTCTCGCGAATTTTCTTTCTTTACTCAAGCGTAGACGGCCGCAGCAAGCACTGCTTTCTCTCGTCCTTAAACTCCCGAGAGGGTCTGATTTTCTCTCAAGGGTTTTCGGCTTTTATATCCTTGGGATCGGGCGGGAAGCCGAGAGTAAACGATGATGCTCGATCGGCGCGTCCGAACATGTCGAAACGACATGTCCCGACATGTCCTGAACGCGTCGAAACGAGCAGTCATTGTCGTCTTTGTGTAGAGCGGCCGTCATTGGCCCGGTTTTTCCTCGATTGTCTAGACGCATCGACTTGTATTGTTTTTACGAGTCGACAACGTGTGCCGTTAGTTGATGACTCATATCATCAACTACGAACGTCCTAACTCGTCCGGCTTAGGGCCGTATCGGGGTAATTATTCGGGCTTCGGCGTGCGTCAATATTTTAAAATAAAATTTATGATAAATACAAATTAAGGTATTTAAAATTTTTATTTTTTGAATATTAGTTTAGAAGAATTTTTATTCCAAATATTATACAAACTTGAACATGCTTCTAGAAAAATAATTAATTTTTTAACACATATACATTTCATTTATTAATTTAATACAAGTATTTATCTCTAATATTTAAAAGGTTTTATAAATTTAATTTCATATAATTTTACCTTCTTTTAAGAATTTGTAGAAGTATATTTAAAATTTTTCTTACTTATGTATATCATTTAAATGAGAAATAGGATGTCAAAACCTTACTTTTGTTACATTAATATCAGCGACAAAGCTTTGAAATAAAAAAATATTAATTCGTACAAGAGATATATTTTTATGATACAGAACTATTTTAGCAAATATATGTTTGTTTCAGTATAAATAAGAAACCATCCAAATTGAAAGGATTTTTGGTTTTATATATAGAATATAAGAAATAAAATTATATTATGTTTTTCCTATGTAACAAATGCGCATATAGATTTTATGATACAAACAGTAATGAATTTTTCGGTTGTAATCATAACTATTATATTTAGAAAAATAAGATAAACTTCAAAGAAAGTAAATATTATTTAATATATGTACTATATTTAAGCAAATGAAGAGTAGACAACTTTAAACAATTATAAGTTTTATAAATTTAAAAAATTTCAAATCCAACATAAATATAATAATCTTCAGATGAACGTAATTATTTATTTATTAAATTTAACAAAAAGTTAATATTAAATGAACTCATTATCTATGATATAAACAAATATATCGTGATGATTGGCATATATACATATGGTTTTTATTTTACTCTGTATGCTACATATTTTAGTAAACCTTGTTTTTATTTGAATAAAAGAACTAAAAAAATTATTATAGTTCTGTTCTTAAATAATCAAAAATTTATGTTCGATATCCGTGATAAATTGTTTTTACTTTTTTGATTCTATATTTAGTGAAAAATCGTAAATTGCAATTATTTAAAAAATGTTTATATTGCCCGATAAATTTTTTATGTATTTAGGAGTAATGTATTATTAATTTACGATCTATTTCTAATTGATAAGATTGAAATAAAATTATTAAGAAAATTTATGAGTGAAAATCTTGTTATTTTATCTCAGCCTTGAAAACCTAAAATATAAATTTTTAATAGTTTATTTTTACAGTAAATTTATACTAGTATTATCAGGTGAGATTAATAATATCCTTAAAGATTCTTATTTTCAATGATAAATCAGTTTTTATTTTTGTCATCATTTATAACTATAATTGTATCGTAAACTACATATTTTAATTATCCTATCATTTTAGTGGTGAGGAAGTCCAAACTTTTAAATAAACTTGACTATTTTTATTATTAAATAATTTGACAGTTTATATTTAAATTTAACAATTTTTCATAATAAAAATGTTTATGTATTACGTATTAATTTTTCAATTTTCAATTTGGATATTCAATTTAGAAAGTTTTTATATACAATATGATTAATTTAAATTTAATTCGTTAATTCGTACCTTAAATAAAGTATTTTTTCATCGATATCTGATTTTCTGAGTTTCTTTACAAATAGATAAATCATAGAGAAAAGTATTTCGAAGCAAAATAAAAAAATTTCTCTTTTATATTCTCAAATTTTCTTACCAATGATGCATTAAAATTTTATTATGTTATCATCCTTTTTGACATCTTATATATTACTGTGTAACTGAATTCAGTCTCGTTTCCTTTTTCTTCATCTTTATTCATACAAAAAAAATAGATCGTTCTTATACTTAAATTTCCTTTTAGTAGTTATTAACATAATTGAAACTTAATTGCGATCCACTAAATATCTGAATTAGTGATCGAAATAATGAAAGCACATGATACCGGTTAAAGGGTGAGAATAAAAAAATTACTTACAGAATAGCACGATGAAAGTTTAGCAGTGTGTTTCGAAATTACCCAACATTGACGTCGAAAGAGTGCAACATAGAGGGAGAGAAAATGAGAACGAGTGAGAGAAAAAGAAAAGACGCGTTTTATGTATACACTCGTGTACTCTCAGGACGCCCGGGAATAACGAGCTCGACTCCCCTGAGCAATTAAAGTCGACGGTCACGGTGCCCCTTACAATCTATCTCCTGTCCAACGCAATTCTGTCTCTGTTGGTATATACGTAGTATGTTAGGTTACGTACGCCTATGCATGAGAACCACGCAGACCAATAAGCCACTTTCCCACGTCTTTCCATGCCTTTTCATTTTCCTTTTTTCTTATGTTTACTCGTTATTTTCTGGAATCGAAGGCAATTTGTGAGAAAACATGCCATTTTAATTTTTCCTTTTTCTGAGCTCAGAAATTAATGTAGCTCTAGATTATAAGTAGTCAGATAGATGCTAACTTTGAATATTTTGGGCATATTCAACTTCATTTGGTTTTTTTCTTATATTAATAGTTGTCATATCAACACAATTTTATATTTATGAATTATTTACTTTTTATCATACAAAGTTTTATTTTCAATATTCTGTTCACAACAGTTTATAAGACAAGAAAAATATGTTTTAAAAGTTTATTATATATAATAATTAATTGAATACATTTTCAAATATTCGCGTATATATATATAGATAGATATAGATCTATATATATATATAAATATAATAGATCCCTAAGATATATATAATACTATAATAAATTATAATATATTAATAATATATATTTTCTCTTCATAGTTTACGTTTATCAAAAGTAATTATTGTTAATCGCAACTTATTAAAGAAAAAAAACTAAAATTGAACCCTATCCTCAGTATATGGTATATTTTTATGATATACAGAAAGTTTATTGATAAAAATTTAATGTCAATTTTCGAGAAGTCATATATAATCCCATAAAATATATGATCCAATTGAATTCTTTGTCAATTATCGAATAGTAATGATATAATAAGAAAATCATTATACTCATCGTCAAAAAAATTCTTATAATGATAACAAATGTTTAAAAAAAAGTTTCAATATAACCATCGTAACTGTGATAAGATTAATGATTATAATATTTATATTTACATTTTTATATGTATCTAAATTAAATTTTAATTTCCTAAATACATCTAATATTAAAAAAAAACTTTAAATTACAATAATTAATCATTAATTATTAACTGAAATTGCAAGAAATTTCTAAAAAAGCTGAATTCTTTATCAAAGTTTTAATTATTTTAAAATAAAATTACGTAATTGATATAGTATTTAAATATATTTTTCTTCGAAATAATTATATTATAATTTTTTTATTTATATAAAATTATATAAATACGTTAATATTATAAATTATATATGCGATCAATTCCTAATCACAATTTAATGATTTTATTTCTAATTTTAAAATATTAATTTGCAATATTTCAGCATTGAATTTGTAAATATTTTAATCAAGTTATTCATGATTGTTTATGGTTATAAGAAAGAAAAACATAAATTTTAATTATTAACGCATTTTCAATTATCTATATTTTTTAAATTTATTTTATCGAAAGTGAAACTAAAGATATTATAAAAAAATTTTAAATTGCATTCTATCAAATAATTAATGTGATTTTAGTGTATAATTTTATGTTTATTAAAAATCTATCCATAGTATGAGGTGATCTCATTTTCTAAAGAATTATTTTCTCGTTGCATACGAATAATTTCGGAATGAAATAGTGTGTGGAAATTATTTTTAGAGACTATTCTGAATCGAATTGTAATAAATTCTATAAGATTAATATAGATATATAGCTATACAATAGCTAATGTAAGTGTATAATTAAGTTTGAAAATACAAAAAATTGGCCGTTTACTCGAAGTACTAAAATAGATACTACTTTACATTCACTTTATAAATATATTAAATTTAACGATTCAAAGTTAACATGTAGTACAATAAAAAAATATTTAAATAGTTTAATTTTTATTCGAAACTTAATAGTTATAAATTTTATTGTTTATATATTATTTACTATACAAATTATAAATGACACTATGTTAAAAAATTTCAGAAAATATTTTAAATGATTAAAAATACATAGGTTATTTCCTTTGTATATATAAATGAAAAGATATTTTTTTATTTTTCTAAAAGTAATTATCTACAAATCTACTTTATATTTTTATAAAACTATTGAAATTTTTGTTAGAATAAATCAGAAGAAAATTAGATAATAGAAAAAGTTAATAATATATTTTTAATATTTTTAGAATGATTTCTAGTTAAATATTCTATTTTCATATTAAAATAAATTGTTTAAAAATATAATAATGTATTTTAAAAGAATAATGAAATATGAATTTTATGTTATCACTTAAAATTCATTTTATTCTAAACAGATAAATGAATGTATTTATCAATGCATTAAATTTTACAAATAGTAGAATAAAATTAAAATTTTAGGATTAAATTAAACTTTAAATTACATTATTTACTAAAATTTGTGCATGGATATAAAGAAGATAACGTATAATTTCTAGTCATAAATTTTGCATAAAAATAAAAAGCTCTTTATTTTATTACTTACTTCTGATACTTCCATTCATAAAATTACAAAAGCAATATTCCATTCAAAAAATCAATCCCTCAAACAATATTATTTTATTCATGTAGTACAAAAATAAAATACCAAATATTTTCGTAATTCTGTACTTACTAGACCGATTATCTATACATGAATGAGTATATTTATATCTTTTATCAATAAAATTATTGAATATGGGAGTATAAGAAGCTTAAAATTAAATATAATTTTTATTATATAATAATTATCTAAATGTAAAAAACTTGAAAAGAAACTGAAAATATATGAAGCAATTGTTTAGCATAAATATATATGATTAATTTTTACAGTTATAATAGCTAGTTATAATAACAACATCTTAAATGAAGAGAATGATTTTTTTACAAAATATGTTAAATTTATGTATATAGCTACATAAAAATCCTATTAGCCAATTAAAGTGTATTATTTTCTCTTATAAATCAAAATTTTACTTTTTAAAAATTTTACGCTTCAAAATTTTACTTTGCTAAAATAATAAACTGACAATATTATTAATTAGATTAGAACCTTTTTCGTATTCAATTACTGTTAGTTGAACCTTGAGACAACAATTGTTAAGTCACGAGATTAATTTCGTTTAAAACAAAGTGAAGAACAATATTTAAAAAATGGATTACTGAAGTAAATATTTTTTCGGAATAGGTAAAAATTGTAAAAAACATGACAAAATATCAGACATAAAATGAAGTGAATATTAATTGTATTAAATTAATATTTTTACTCAATTTTAATTTTGAAATTTGGAAAGCTCGCAATTAGAAATTAAATTTTATTTATGCAGAGAGCTTTTATTAATCCTCCTCCAACTCCGATTATTAAAAGATACTGTACAGCTGTCTACATTTATTCCATGCAAAAATCAAATGCATTCTAGTAATTGGAGAGCGCATATTAAAATAACTTACGGCAAGTGCCACAATGTAGCTAGCCGTACTCGGAATTGATATTTTATGATTCATACATGCCTCGCTTTTGCGCTTATAGAAAAACTGGGCGTCGAAAATAGGCTCGATTATTATCTATTCTGGACAAAAGGTTTGACATGCGCTGTAGATCCAACAAGCGACGAACCGATCATACGTTGTTCAAATATGCACGTGGGAGGGTCTGTATATAATATTTTTAAACCAGTGCTACGGTACTCTCTTCTTATTTGCTTAAATACGCCCCGACGCGTGCGCAGAGCTGTACACGAAGAGGGCGTACTCCAATTTTTTTCCTCGTCCTTCTTTCTGGACGTCGAAATGTTTCAAAAGGGATTTTGGCAGATTGGGTGATATGCAAATCCTTGCCTACAGTAGTGACCGAAGCTCGTTTAATGAATGGATGTCCAAAAGAAATCATTGAGGGATTCCCCTTAATTATTTGGTTTGCGATCTTTCATTGTATTATGTGTGCATTTGCATTGATGGTGCACGCAACTACTCAAATATAAGCGGTAATTAATACTTTCGTTTCAAAATAATTGAACAACGCTAAATGTAGTGTTAAAAAGTATATTAGAAATTTCTTATATACTTATTTTCTTAGAATTTTAATATTTATTGATAATTGTTCTTATTATTAGAACTAATTCCTTTACTAATTTTCAATAATAATTATAATACTATAAGTAAATCAGTATTTATATGAACTTATAATTTTCTTTATTACATTGTTCATTCACAATAATTTCTAATATCAATTTTGCTTATTTAAAAAAATATTTATTACGAATTTACCAATTTTCTAAGTGAGAAAAAAACCAGTCGCTGTATGAAAACATTTTTGTTGTTTACTTTCTCACTTCCTCTATTTCCCTCTCTTTCTTTCAGATTTACTATTGAAACTTTTTCTGCACCATCTCTTTTACATATATTTTTACTTTTATACATTTTTTGTCTTCACTGTTCTTCAGTCACACATTCTCGATTATAATCACAAATTGCGCCTATAAAACAAAAATGAACCGAATAAACTAGTACTTGCAAAGGTTGTATAATGTATGTGGTAAACATTCACAAGATAACAGTAGGTACTACTATTACTAATATTATTACATACTCTTCAAATTAATGCAATTTTACCTTTTTCTGTTTTTATTTTTGAATGATGTTAGAATATTGACAAAAAATAATAGTTTTTTCGTGTACATGATAATTATTTAGGAATACATTGAATGGAAAAATTTTTCAAAACAAATTTAATATTAATAATGACAAATCAATCAAGGATATGGTTAATAATCAAAATTAAATTTTTCAAAAAATTTCGTTTGAATGATGGTAAAAAATCTGACAATTGTATTGGCAAAATTATAGAAAATTTGTTAAAAAAAATTTACGTATTCAGAAAAATTTGAATAAAAATATGTAATCATAAATTTTGACCTCAGGTATATAAAAATAATAAAAATAGTGAAAAGTTATTTTAAATTAATTATAATATTAATAATGATTTACAAATATACTATTAAAGAAAACCACCATTTTCACCATACATGTTTTTCATGTAACATTAATATATTATGAATTGTTATAATTGCTCATAATAACTTCTACAAAGCTTTAATTTTGTATGTTTTTTACATTATTTAATTTAAAATTGTTGGTGAAAAAATTAAATTTCAGCTTTCAACTAAATAGTTCTCTTAATATTCAAGTATAATACTTTTGAAATACGCTCTGTAAGGAATTAAGCATACGAAAAATTTAAAAAGATTAAGAAAATATACAAAATTCTGTGACCATCGGTATGCCAATGATTAAAAAGCAAATTTTTTTCGACATTTTCACATGCAACTGCATACATATAGTATTTTTAGTAACACGTATATCGTAGATTTAGTTACATTAGATCTAAAGTAAAATAAAAAGAGAAAAAATACACATAACAAAAAGCTTAAAAAGGTACTATTAATTGGGTGGCGTAGAGTACGTATGATTTCCATTTCCATTGGAGTAATTCATAGAATCGGTGTAGTGTTTTTTAAACTATTTTTTTATTTGTTATTTTTGCGTTTATGGGATTAAGTGTTCAGATTTTCTTTTGTACATGCCTTCCAAAGAGGATTAACAGAAGTATATGTACATAGTTCCCGCCCCAAGAACTTACGAGTAAAACGAATTGCAGCTTTATTCATGTATCTTTTATTTACCAAATACATCATATTTATATTTTATTATATATTTTTGATACAAAAATAAACAAGATTATGCAATAAAAGTTACAGATTAAAATACTAAAAATTATAAATCGTGATCCATATTTTAATTAATGGCAATTATTTAATTGTACTCAAATTATTTGTTTAGTATAATGTTAATATTCAATTTTTAATATAAAAAAGCTAAAACTATGATTATTAAATAATATACTACGGAATCTTCATAATATTTAAAGAAAAAATTATTACGTTTGAAATGCAAAATGTATATTTAGAAAAATTTTGTATATATAATGTATTTGATTTACCGTACAAACTAACTGTACTATACTGTTACTACCGTAACAAACGTCATAAGACTAGACTGATCTTTTCCAAAACAAAGACATAATTTCAATAAAAAAATCAAATCTTTACCTATTAAAACAAGAATGTTTATTTTAATATTTTTGTGTTATAAAGATGTACAAAATTATTAACTTCAGTAAATTTCTACTACATATTCAATAAACAAAATAAAATGTTTTTCTTGAAATTAGTTCTAAATTTACTTTGTATGTATACTTTTCAAATATTTGTAATTTATTTATTTTTTGTAAAGATGTAGTATGCAATATAAAATTTAAATATAAATTTATAGTAGAAAGTGTGATATTTTTGAGTAAAATTTTCAATATTTATACAACTACTTTTTAGCATATTTTTTTTTTAATTTATGGTCTTACAATAATTGTTAAATAGCACATTCTTATACAACTTTCAGAATATTTGATTTTACTTCTTATTTATTTATGGTTGTACTATATTTAAATACAACGAATTATATTTAATTTATTATAATCAGTTTAAATATAAAGTTTTTACTTATATATATATATATATATATATATATATATATATATATATTATATAATATTTGTATATCATTACATGTGTGAAATAGCACAAATGACAGATTTCATGCTACGTTTCTGATATGAGAACTATTCTAAGACACAAAAGTATGGCTATTGATGTTTCAGTTGGAGGAATATTCGTTGTAACAATAAAAGCTGTCGAATTCTAATCACAGACAACAAACAAAACTGTACAAAAATTTTTTCAAGCCTTGCTTTACAATATTTATATTGCCGAGTACATCTGATCATAACCAAAACTTTTTATTTAAAAAGAAAATTTTTACATTAGGCGTAAAAATATTCAAAGAAGTTACATGTAATAGTTTTGAACGTGTTCAAAATTTAATATAAATATCTGTAGTTCAACAAACTTTAAACATTAAACTTTAAATTTAATATTACATTCAATTACTTTTAAACATTTTTAAAAAGATAAAAATAATTTATACTATTTGGTAAGATATACTTCAAATAAAGTATAAGTAAAAACAAAACATTAATAAAATTTACGATATATTATTAAAATATTTGAGAATCTTCAGATTATAATACCTTCCTACGCAAAGATATACAAGTTTAATTAAAATAAATTTCATATATATTGATAAAAGTTAAATACATTTATATTAATAAGAGCTTTAATTTCCTAAAAATATTATATTTATTCAAAAGAATAATGTTTTATTTAAACTTTTGTTAAACTATTCTCTTAAAATCCTCTTAAAATATGTCATATGAACTTTCGTAATAAATTATTAATTTAGTATTTAGTAATTTAAACAATAATTAATTAATATACACAACTAATGATATTATATTTACTGAAATAATGAAAAAACTTTTATTTAATGCAATAATATGATTAGTTTTTTAATAGTAAACATAAATTTATCAATATTTTTATCCTTATTTTCACTATTTCAATTGATTTTAATTTATCTTATTATTGAACATTATTTCGCTTACACAAAATTTCTTGAGTTTATTATGTATCAATTATATAAAATAAAAAAATCATTAACTTTGCATAAATATAATATTAATTTTTTCAAGTAATAAATCTCAGACTCTTAAAAAATGGTAAAAATATTAATACATCGTTGTATCGGTATTTGCTAGTCACTCATTAATCCATAAAAAAGTGAAGCAATACAAGACAACGACTGTTGCTATTATTAAAGCCTTTAATTACCAGACGTGGTAGAGACAAAAGGAAAGACAATGGCAACCGGCATGACGCTACAGGCAAAGTCTTATCAAGAACACTCAAATTTTATTTTCATCCTTCTTCGTCCGAGGAGCTTACGGGGAATAATAATGTGATCTACGGACGGTAGTAAAATGGGATTATTACGCGATGTAAAATAAAATATCGGACTAAACCCGGAGGGTACAGGTAGACTATAAAATTGATCTGCTGTTGTCTCCCTCCTTCTCTCGATCTCTCTTTCTCTTACTCTCTCATTCACTCTTAAATTTTCTTTTTTATCTATCTATCTATTCATCTATCTTTCAGTGAATATAAAATTTATCCATCTTTTTTTCAGTTATAAACTCCGTTACTAATTTAATAACGAAACATTAAGATATAATGGCCCTTTTCCATGTAAAATTTTTTTTCAATTCTTAACTGTTTAGATATGATATATTTCACTCTGTTAATCTAAATAATTATTTCTTTCCCTTGACTAATTAAGTACGTAATTTAAACTTGTAATTTCATTTGACTCGTAAGTTTTTATTAATAAAATTTAATGCAATGTATTAATTAGTTCAAATTAAAGAATTGTATTATTCATTTATTAGAAAATTTATATGTGAAATATTTCATTTCATATTTTATGTTCAATTTAATATGCTTTTAAAAATAAAATATTAGAATCGTAGAATCATATGATATTTAAATCAAAATTAATTTGAAAATCACAAATAATGTGTTTATATGAAAAGACAGAAGGGAAAAAAGAAAACATGAAGTATAGATATTAGCGAGTTTTATATTAGGTAATTAAACGAAAACAGCAAATATTTTAAAATAGAATATGTATATTATGTAAAAAACAAAAATAAACAATGAAGTACATTATCGAAGAATGCGATATTACGGAATTATATACAATCAACTGCGAGAATATTATGAATGGTGATATCAACGGTATTAAAGATTCATTAAAGTAGAAAGAGAAAAATGCAGCATAATAAAAGAGAGGAATCATATTAAGGCAATATCAGGAGTAAAGAAATAGAAAAAGAAATAATTGATTGATAGATTTACAATTAATTTTAAGTGTAAAAATATGTATTATTATGTACTATATATAATACATAATTTGGTAAATATAATAAGTGTAAATAATTTTTTTTTAAAAAATTAAACAATAATTTTTTAATAAAATAACACGTAATAAGATAGAATTCAAGTATTTTCATTAAAAGAAAAGCAATTTAATAATCTCGAAAAAATTTTATCAAGTTGAAACACTATAAAATTTAAAAACTGAATGATGATAATCCTATTAAATAGCAAGAGTTCGGTGATTTTGGATTAAATTTCCGTCTCGAAGAAATGCGGGCCATGCGGTCCACTCTATCGTTTCAAAAATCAAACATCCAAACCTTGACGTCTAATGCAATGAAAGCAAGTAAACTCTTCTACTAGAAAAATTAATTGTATGTCTGTGCTGAAATCTATAAAGATTATAATTAATTTTTAATTTTTGTTTTGAGCTTTCATTTCTGTACCTACGCAGTTATTTACGCCCTTAATCTTACTTTTTTGCTCCTTATTATTTCATCGAAAAGTTAATTTGATATGGGAGTATATTAACCCAATCGTAAAACTTTAGATAAAGAAAAGAAAAGTGTATCACAAGTCATACACAACTACGCGTTTGTTTATTTTTTAAAAGCCGAGGGTCTATATTGTACATCTATGTAGCGAAAGTTGCACCCTTATAAATTAAGCTGATGCTTTGCACGATCGATTCTTTCAGTTTTAAGCTGATGAGGTACATCTACTCATCGTTCTGCTAATTTTTAAAATTTACAAAAAATATTATATAACGATGAAACTTTATCGTCAATCTACGCTAGTTCGTACAGATTGTAATTTTATCTTTAGTTATAAGAAGAATATTTTATATTAATTTAAACCATTTTTTTTTATTTTATTGTTTTAACGCTTTTTATGAAATTTCATAATTATCATTAAAATTTCTTTCTCTATAAAAGTAATCAAAACGTTTGTTTTTCAAGTAAATTTAAATAAGAGTTTATTAAAGTATTATATAATTTAGTTTTCTATTAAAATTCTCATTTTTATAGAAAAATCCTATACAATACTGAATTCAAATATCGTTAGTTATTTTTTTGTAAATTATATAATATTCTAAATAATTTTAAAACAATTTCCAAGCATATTATTTTATTGTTTATAAATAGTATGATATTTATTATTTAATTTAATTTTAATAATTTCGATTAAAAATATTTTTATAAATTAATAAGTTCCATATATGTAATATTTTAAATTAGTAATATTATATAATAATAAAGATGATTAAAAATTGGCACACGTATATAATAAGTGTTATTCGAATTAAAATGAAGCTATTTAACGTTTTATAAAAATATTATTAATAAGAATGATAAAAAATTAAAGTTTATGTATTTATTTAACATTATTTCTTATAATAATTATTTGAAAATCCTATATATACAAATTATGATTTTTTACAATTATAAACTAATGATTATTAAATTAAAAAATAATATGTAAAGAAAATAATCATAAATTTCTTCATAACATTGATTTGTGCAGAAATCTATACACCGTAATATGTTTAAAAATAATCATCAAATCAGTACAAATAAAGTATAAATGTTGCATTGTAATATTTACGTATTACGCCCACTATGATTATTTATAGATAATCCGTTGAAAATAATATTGTAATTAGGAACTCTGCATTTTAATTATTATTTGTGTTTTGCATTTACTAAGTGGACGAAAATCCGACTAAAAATGGAGAACTAAGCCGCTGCAGAACACACCAATAATGTGCATTTCTCGCTAAGAATATTGAGTAATTCTTTCTCTTTTTACCAACTGTACCGACGTAGGTAGAATTACGTCAAAGAGAAAAGATCGCAAATACTTTCCAATTAAGCTATTTCCACGCTTTGCGTAATTTCCCCATTTTTCATCATTTCTTTTTTCAACGAGATGTGTACCATGCAAGTAGAAGGAACTCGAGTTCAGTCAGTCGGCCGTCCTGATGTCGGCTAACTCTTTTTTCACATAAATTTTACGAAAACAAACGACTGTCAGGGCGCGTAAATTTGAATTTTACCTTGTTGGCGGACTATCGTCAAACAAACGTCGAAAAATAGACGTCGAGAAGAGTTCGGCTATGGCAGCGAACATATGGTTCCAAGAGATTTTTTTTGTGCGCCGCTACTGGCAATCTGTAGTTCCTCTCGATCTATTCGCTTGAAACTCAAACCAAAAGGTTTGGAAATAGAGGGGCCGAACTAAAATTGAAATAAAAATCTTTTTTCCCGTGATCCGAGAGTTCTGACATCGACATTCACAACTGACTCTAAAACTTCTAAAATGGCAATAATGAAGAAAGTATTTTTCTCGTGCTTATTAATTTTTTAACATAATGCACGTGCGATAATAAAGTTCCTTAGAATTTTAATCTTATTACAGACTATTTTCGATTCTTTTAAAATTTATATATTTTATGCACTTAAATATAAATGCAGTTAACTTTTTATTTATTTAAATTTTTCTTTAATTTTTTGGCTTTTACTCGTTGTTAATATTTCTAGAAGTACGGAAACTATTTGATATTATTTTTAAATAATCTTGAAAAATATTTTTTATTTTAAAATTTTTTATATTTTGAATAATTATTAAATAGTAAAATTAACAAAAACCTTATTTGTACTTTTTTAAATACACAAATGTATCCAATTTAAAACGAATGCATAGTCTTAAAATAAAAATAGAAAACTTTAATATCATTTATGAATAATAAATTTTAATGTTTTAACGTCATTTTGTACGTAAGATTCTTTTATAAATTCTGTATTCTTAACTTTAACTAACTATAATAATGTTTAAAGTATATATATAAATATATTTGTCATAATTCTTAGAAAATAATAGTGTAGGTAGATTTTAATATTTACATATAATTAAGTAGTGAACAAATATTCTTTTGTAAATATCCTTAGTGTACTCAAATTTTAGACATATTAGTGTTCAATATAAACTCCGAAACTGTTCCAGCAAGAAAAAAGGTAAATTATTAAATTAATAATTACAAAAAGACTATTAAAATTCTCTTATTACCTTTAAATATTTTAGCATTATATTTTATAAAATTCTTTAAGCAAACCTTTGAATTAAAGACAAAAAATAAACTAAAATTTTCTAATAAAAATAATTATTTATAAGTCAAAATTACATTAAATTAGAAAATTTTTTTTAGTCCAAAGCTACTTATAGATGTAGAAATAGTATTAATATAGAAATATAGAAAAATAAATAGAGATAATGTAGTACTATAGTAATAGTTATTGAAATAATATACAAATAGAAATACAAAGACATAAATCACTAAATTTGACGGTAAATCAAATAACTTTGCAGATTAAACTACAATTTATTTTTTTCTTCGGATGATGTAAAGAAATGTACATTCCATCATATGTAGTATTTTAGAAGAATAATACACAAATAAAATATATAGCTGAGATACTTGTGACAAAATACATATTCAATCATATAACATGGAAAACAGATGTATTCATCATTTGAGTATACACAGATCGGAAGGAAAAAAATTGCTAAGATAATTTACAAACTTTCCACCATGATTTTTATACTATTGATGTCTTTATATATATAGATGAAATCATTGGACATAATAACGGTTACATAGTTTAAATTTCCATAGCATTATTTTCCGAAATACAGTAATCAATCAGATAGAAAAAATATTCTTACATAAATTTTGTCTCTCTTTACACTTTAGTAAATTATCATTACATTTTCTTAAGTTTATAAAAGTAATATTTTTCTAGAGAATGATAAGACTGTTTTTTCAAGTTTAAAGAATGTTTTAAATTTTATGAATTGGTTTTTTATTTTAAACTAAATGAAATTAATAAATAAAGAGAAATATACAAACAAACATATACACATATTATTTAAATATTCTTAAAAGATATTTTTTACACATTTTTTATTAATTTAATAGATTGAAATATATACATATATTTATTGTTCGTTATAAATATTATTATGTTTGTAATCCCGTTTTACGTCCTGTAACAGGATTCTACTCTCTCCTTAAGTTTTCCTGCGCATTATTATTGCTTATTTTATCTTTAGTCGCTTGTATTTACTAATTTATTTTAGTATTACTAACTAATAATTTTAATATTACTTTTATAATTTTAAACATCGGTTAAATAATTTTTTTTAATTGAATGTTTATTCAATGCTATCATGTTATACAATTTATCATAAAAATTTCATTATAATACTAAAGTTGAAATAACATAAATATTCTATTTTCGTCTTCAACGATTGTTAAATCTTATTATTTCTTAAAGAATCTTTTTACAAATTTTTATATTATTAACTTTTAATTATGTCAACATTTTAATAATAAAAAAATAGGTATAAAAGACATATAAAAAAGGAGTTCATAATTTTAAATAGTTTATAAAAAATTATAATTAAATATAATAAAATATTTGTTTATAATATTTATTTTGAAAAACATAAAAAATTATATTTTTCCAGTTAATCCAATCAGAAATTTGATTTTTATAACTTCACATTCAAAGTAATATATTGTCTAAAAACGATTAAATAGTCTTTAAATCTATGAGGAAGATAGAGAATCGTTATTTATTGCAAGTTTAAACGAATTAATAAGATTTTCACAAAAAGTTCTGTATAAGCTGTTTCACACTTTCTCATTCGTCTTTCTTTGTCGGTTCTCCAATTTGATCCCCCTTATACCTCCCTCTTTTAAATAAGAAAAAATAGACAAGGTGGTGAAATCTTGGTGAATTTGCCGACGACAATGCAACGACTGCATCACAAAGTCCCGTGGCAATCGCTCAACTTGTCACTTATCTTCAAGCCCTCTATTTCGGACTTTAACATTCGGGTTTTTCGAATTCTCTCGCGAATTTAACATCATTTTCGAAAGGCGTATCGAATCCTTCGATAAAATTGGGAGGGAAAGTAAATACACCGAAAGTAATGCTACTTGAAGCAACATAATTTATTGCGTGAGAGATGATTTCATATAACAAGATAAATTAGATTACAGATTGAATAATTGTTGAATTTAGAATTTTTTCAAAGACAGTATACTTTAAATTCAAAGTTGCTTTAATGAGTTATTTTTTTATTGGTTTATTCCGTTCTGAAGTATACATAAATAAAAAGATAAAAGTATGTAATTGTATCACATTCTTATTTTTTATCCTTGTTATTTAATATTTTTTAAATTTAACGGTAGATAAAATATATGATATAATTTAAACAAAAGTATTGCAAATTATTGAAGTTTGGTATAATAATTTTTTCCAATTTTTACACACATACACATATATATAAATGTTATAAGAATCATCTTGGAAAACGGTTGGACAACTCACATTAAACGTTTCTTTTTATAAAAAATGGCTTACTTCATAAAACCAAAATATTATGTAATAATTTTTTAAATATTGTAAAAAAATAATGTGTACAAATTAAATATAGTTAATAGAAAATACATACAATAGACAAGTGATAAATTGATTATCCTTAATTATTGAATGAAATTCATAATAGTAATACAATTATATATTATAATAAAACAAAATAATATTTTATTATTATTATTATTATTAAATTTAAGACGAATAGCTTCAAAAATTCTCGAAAAATTTTATGGGGTAAAATGGATAAATTAATTTTGAGTGTGTTTATATTAATGGTCAAGGTTTCACAGTTTCTCTATTATTTTCTAAAAAGAGTATTCCTACGTTAAAATAATGAGTCCCAGTAAAAGTAATAATTTTTAGAAATTTGATGAATTTAAGAAAACAAATATGATCCCCGATATATGATATTCAAGTGTATTGAAGTATCTTATCGAGAGAATTATATTGAGCATAAAATTAGTTTCAATAAATAAATAATTTAATCATAAGCTATACAGTACATAAAATATTTATTTATTTACGAAATTTTTTTATTAATAAAGCAAAATATCTGCAATATATTTATTACCAATCATTTGAAGGATCTAATGTTTAAAATCTACTCTTAAAATTTATAGTTATGAGAAATCCAAATAAGAATAATAAATTACATTGACGATGTTTTTATAAATTCTCTATAAATTATTAAAATTATATAAAAAGAAATAAAAAGGCAAGTTAATCGTAAAATAAATTGTGATTTGAATATTGCAGTAAAGATTGTAAAACTAAATGTAGGAAAAAATTATGATAAGTGAAAAATACCAATTTTAGTCAGCCAAATGGATCCCTGGTACTATCGCAACCAGGAAGCACGAGCCGCGAGTTGCATGCAGTCACATCGGGCGCTTCATTAATTCTTAAATCGACTCGTACGACTATATCCAACAGGCTGTAAATCCGAATATAACTGATCCTTCTCTTAATAGTTTAATAATAGAATAATAATTCTCTTAACAGTTTAATAATCGAATTTCGCTAAATTATAGATTTCCTTCTTTCCCATCCTAACTTTACATCTTTTCTTATGGATTTTTGGAATATTAAAGTAAAGTAAGTTATTACCTAATTTTTTTTATAAATCTTACTAAAAGCAACGAAATGTGAAGTCATATTTCAAAAAATAAGATACCTGATTTATACGTTGAACTAGCTAACTACATAAGTATTTGTAAACTATAATCAAGGCTTAAATATTTATATTTATACATTTAAAAATAATTTAAAAATACAACGACAAAAATTAGAAGATGGAATAAATATAGAATAAACTTACACCTTTTTTTAATTTAGTTTTTAAGTATCTACATCGACGGATTTCTTATTGTATAAATTTGAAATCAGCTTGTAATAAACCAAAATCTCAAGCAATTAATTATAGATTATTCAATATAATCAAATTTTTTAACTTCTTTAAATTTCATTATTTTAAAGAAATATGAAATTTATTACTTCTAATTAATTTTTTAATTATTACAGATAACTTATTTTTACATAAAGATTATTGGTTTAAAAAAAAATTACATAAAAGATTTTTCGTTAATCTTAAAAAAAAATTACATCATAAAAGATTTTTCGTTAATCTTATTTATATAACTTTTCTAAATAAAAAGCATTATTGTAGATAAATTACTGTATCTTTTTTATATAAATAAACTAAAAATAATTAAAATCAACTATTTAATATAAATAAAGTTAGATTTATAATATTATAATATAAAATTTTAGTTTAAATATATTTATTTTTAATACATTAAATAAGTAAAAAGCAATTTAAACACTCAAAATGATTTTTATACATACAAAACTTTTTTAAAATACGATTCTACCAATACTAAATAATCTACCAATATTAAAAAACATTACTAAAACAAACATAATAAAGTATAATTGATTTGGTATCTATTACATGTATTCTATATCTCAATAGACTTCAATTTAATTAAAACATCCTAAAAATTACAATATATATTCCTTATATACATGGATACAAGTGCTAGATGCATTATGGCGGTGGCCAATTATTGATTGACATGAAATTTTTTACCTACATTTTCGAGCAAGAGACAGTTTCGTAAATACATATATAAACTCTTGCTTATGTACGCACAAACATAAAGGGAGATGGAAAGATACGACGGCGATTATCAAGATTCGTAACTTTCATTTATTTGTCACTAGTGCTCATTTCTGCATCTACTCCTCAGTAATATTCTAAAGATGAGTGTGATTCAATTCGTCATTCATCGGTGAAGATGAAGAGCAAAAATTGAGTTTATAGTAGTTATATTTAAAATTAATTATTACTTGTCTCTCCCGTTTGTTTACTTATTTTTTACTTTTGTTTTCATTTTTTTAAATCAATGTTAGATTAAACTAAATCAAGTCTAGAAACTTAATTATTGTTTTATCTTTAAATTGAAATATCGACACATGAATTTTTTAACTAATAACCAATACTTCCCTGATTTATTTACATATTCGTTATAAAAATAGTAAAAAGGCTATAAGTAGTAATCAATTTTAAATATGAACTAAAATAGATAAAATATTTTTTATAAAATAATGAAATTTATAACATTATATGAAAAATATTTTTGAATTATAGGAAAAATACTGTTTTATTTTATTGTGATTTAACGTAAAAATGTCTTAAAATTTCATTATGAATACATATCATAGCAAAAATGCATTATCCGAGATAACGCAGTTGTTCACTTTAGGATAAATATTACCAAGATTAATATATTGAACGTGACATTATAGACATAAACACTTTTATAAAATATGAATTATTCTGAATAACCCCGATATTTGATGATTATTTTAAACGAAGTATAAAAAAATATCAAATTTTATAAATTTTGTATAATTTATATTTTTATTTATAAAATTTTTCAGGTATTGATTTCAGTAGTACGTGCACCTTCAGTAGTATGTACAATAAAGTTTTTTTTATTTCTAAAAAAAACTTTCGCATGTTACATGTCAATACAAAGTTATTTCTTTGAAAACTAATTATTATATAATGTTACATATATATACATATATGAAATATATAAGCAAAAACTAATATTATCTAAAGTAAATTTTTCAGTTAACCTATCATAAGAGTTAGTATTTTATTAAATTAAATATTTTACAAACAAAATCATTTACATACACAAATAATATAATCCACAAAATTAACAATACCTGTATGAATTCTGAATATACTAGGCTTTAAAAAATTTGACTATTAAATAACAGTAATAAACAACGTATGTTAAAATGTCTGAACACGTTCCAGTCACTTTATTATATGCACAATATAACGGAGTAGTTACGTCATAATGGTAGAGCAGAGTGGAGGCATGGGTATACTCGTCGGAAAAATTGACGATTGTCCTCGCTCTCTTGGCTGGTTGCCAAAGAGGTCCTTCCGGGGGGTCAACGACAGAAAAATCTCGATAAATCGTATTGTCGCTTCGTTTATCGGATTGACTAAGATGCCAAAGACGTAGAGGTACTTCCTCTCGTACCCGGGAGCTATCCTGCAGTGAAATTAGGTGCTCGGCAAAATTTGCCCCGACACTTTTCCCTCTCGATGGTTACATCGTTAGAGATATACGTGATGCGGAATCACTTATAGACGAAGACGTATCTCCACGACTTTCTGCGCATTCGCGCGTTTAACAGACAATTTGAGATTTCTGTCAATGGCGACTTTCTTTGTGGCTAAAAACCAGTCCATTCGTACTATTAATGTTGATCCTGATGCATTAAAAAATTAAATAAAACTCGATAAAATTCTATTGAAAATTTCCTTTTTCTTTAAAGCTAATATTTGGAAAAAAATATTGTTATAAATCCTATAAATATTGTTTTTTATAGTTCGAATATATTTATGATAATAATTATTTTTTTTTAATACTTTGTTAATTCTGAATACAATTCTACAATTTATTATTATACTTATAATTGTTTATACTAAATATTTACAAATTGTCCATATTTATAATTAAATTAGATCGATGTACCTATATACTTCTAGTTTAATTATTATTTATAATTTATAAATTAATATATTTGCCAGAGATTTACGTATATCTTCGTAAATAAAATATTATTTTTAATAAACTCGTAATTTTCAAAATTCATCGCAAATATTTACGTTTATATAAACTGTATGAAACATATTGAATATGTTATTTAATAATAGTTGTTCTGTGGTCGTAATTTTAATTATCCTATTAATTTATATAAAAAAATATATTAATTTATCAATGAATAAAAAAAGCTTCGAATTAAGTATTTATTGTACTTGAAAGATTTCAAAAACAAGGAAGAAAATGTTCACGATCGTCTTATTAAGTAATTAAATAAACCATTAAAATTGTAAGAAAGAATTTTTGTATCTATAAAACTTAATTAATTAAAATTCACGAAGATCCATTTTAACCATAACATGCGCGACGTAATTAGTCCAAAAACTCTTTACAATACATTATACATTATAAATACAGTCATTAGAGGAATAAGCAAGAAAAAATATCGTTAGAAAATAGAGAACATCGACAATTCCTACACTCCCTATGTACCTCTCATTCCTCTCTGTATTTTCATTCTCCGCTACTTCTTTATCTTTCTCTTTTTCTCAAAGTTTATGTGCGTCAAGCACCAGCAGCTACAGCACGATCTGAGAGAAACCGTTTCCCAGGAAAATTTGCAAACAAATTGCCAATTCCCGCGAGGAGTTAGATATTCGTGAAGCTTTTGCACCATTATTGTAGGTATGCACAGGTAAGAGAGACCAATACAGAAAAAGAGAGAAAGAAAGAGAGAGAGACAGACAGACAGACAGACTGTAACCTCGCATACGCACGATGTAAAGACTCTTTTGATCCGCAAGCTGATTTGTTCTTGTACGCAATAGAACTTGTAGCGTTGTATATTGTTTTTTCGTGCCGAATAAACAAGCGTTCATTTCTCTACTTCGCGCCTTTACAAAAAGAAAGCGAAGGGAACAATTATCGATACTATTGTAGTTTATAACATGAGAGTTGTAAGTGGAATTATTGTAAAAATTATTTCACAGCGAATATTTTTTTATTCGCCTTTTTATGAAAGTATGATGGAGGTGAAAGTTAAAAAAAAATGAATAGATAGTAATATATTTCTTAAAGTTATATCAGTTACTAATTATTATTTTAAAACATTACTTTCATTATATTGAATAAAATTATTTTTTGTTAAATATTTCATATGTTATGATACAATTATCTTAAGTCTCTTCAGTAGAGTAATTTATTAAAATTTTCAATTTACAATTAAATATTTAGTTTAAATTTAAAGAAAATAACTAGAATGAAGAAAATACAAAATTTATGACTAAACGAGCAATGATAATAAGAAAAATATATTGCATAGTAAGGATTAAAAAAGACTATAGTAAAAATTAAAATTTTTAACGGGTTAATTAAAAATGTATTACTATATAAAGTCAAATTATAAAGTTTAAAAAGCTGCAAGAAATTGAAAAAGTACAAAAAAATATATAAAATTAAGACTTGATTACGATAAAGATTATGCCGTTTGTATTATGATTATTATGATTGATTATTATGATGTTACAGGGAAAAAGAGCAAAAACTATAGTGCGAAAGGATTGAGTTTTGAAAAAGCTTTGAATGATTAATTGAAAGAAAAAATATAAAGAGTAGAAATAATTTAAAAAAAAACAGAGATAATAAAAGTGGTTCAATAACAATAATAATAAATAAATTAAATCAATAATTATAAAAAATGAAAATATTCAGGAGAAATGAAACAAATTATCTTGAAAAGTTTATAAAAAAAGTGTCAATGTGAAAAAAAACAAAGAAAGAAAAAGGCTGAAAATCAAAATATTAGTTAAACATAGAATGGATAAAGAAATAAAAGCGAATAAACATGAGATAAATGAAGATAAAAAGATTTATAGATTCTGCAATATAGCAATAAAAATCATTTTTGAAGAATACTATGATACACAAACTAAGACAAATAGTTAAAATGAGATAGTGAAAGAAGAGAAGAAAGATTTAAATATATTATACAAGAATCATTGAAACAGAGAGAGATTGATACAGGAAAGTGAAGATATTATATTTAATAATACATTAGATATAAAGAAGAAAAAATAATTCTAATTTCATAATAAAATTTAAGGAATTGTAAAAAATAATGTAATGTAATAATATTAAAAACTGTAATTAAGTTACAAAAGATTTATAATTTATAGGTAATAAAGTATAAATTATTGATATACTAACAATTATAACGTCATTAATAATTAAATATTACAATACACTATAAAGTATTTAACTTGCTGTAATATATTATATTGCGGATTTTAATGCATAAGTATTATATGATCTTGTATCAATAATATGATTTAGACTGATATTGAATTTGCAATAGTTATTAATTATGTAAATAAGTAATTTTACAAACCTTATATTAAATATAGATTTAATGCTTTATTTTGAAATTTTTATCTAAAGCAAATATTTTTTTCACATATAAATTTATTCACTTTTTAATTTAACTTTTAAAATTACAACGTATGAAAGTTATAGAATATTAGTTTTCAATTTTATTCATTTGTATGGCAAATTCTATAAATTTTTTTGATATTGTAAAATATTGATCAAAATTTTATTTTCTTTGATTTTAAAATTTTATTATTATCTTAATAATTTTAAATATATATTAATTCTTTTGTTATTACTAATTAAAAACTAATAATTAAATTTAAAACATTTAAAATTGTATGAAAATCTTTTTAAATTTTAGAAATTGTAAAATCTTCAATAAAAAAGGGATTGAGGCACTTTGAAAATTCTTATTTAATTATTAAGTTTTCAATAATATGATAATATTCAAACTTCAAATAAAATTTACATAAGTGCAATTTACAACATTGATATATTTAAATATTTTTTAATATGTAAATATTAATCTTAGTTATTTTCTTCTCCTTTAACGATTTCTTAAATTGCAATTATTTTCATTCAATCATTCTTTTATCCGTCCTTTTTCCTTTTCTTTTTCAGATTTTTTAAAATCATTTTTGGTCATTTAAAATACCAAAAAAGTGAGAATTATATACAAACGAAAGTATTTTATATAGTGAAACTAATAGTATGGAGTAACTATTAGCTGGTTATTTCAAAAACACCTTCTTTTATTCCAAGATGAATGAGAAAGACAAAACAATATACAGAATAAAAGAAATTGTAGATATAAAACTGTATGAAAATAAAAAAGATACCTGATTCTGCGAATTCTAACATTAGTTCTTCGTCGTTACCGCAAAACTACACAGTCTCTCTGTTCTCTTTTTTTCTCCTTCTCTACATCTTTTTTCCCTTTTAATTCCCCTTTCAGCCAAAAAGTAAAGTCAATTCGGCGCGCGTGTGTGTATACACATACTTACACATGGTAGACGAGCTGTTACTTTTGCTTCACTCGGAATATCCCCTATAAAAAGTCCGAAGGCCTTTAAGAAGGTTGGTCGAGGCGATGAAAGCTACTAAAGACAGACATAGAAAGAATAGAGAGAAAAGAAAGTCAGAAGAAAAGAATAAAAGGTGTACGAGAAAACTAGCAGTAGAATAGAAGAAAAAGAGGCTGTATACGCTATATTTGCTGACGTAGTCGCGACAATTCTTGCATCGTCCTGCGGGTACTGGGAAGAGGACGACTTGGAATAGAGTGTGCACATCTTGCATTTTCGCATCTTGTGGGATGAGTAAGAAAAATAAAGAGAAATTGAGAGACAGATAGACAGATAGATATATAGAAAGATAGATAGACAAATAAGGGAAGAGAGAATTCAAAGTATGTGAAAAAAATACATTGCATATATAATACATACGCGAATAATGCTCGAATATCGATGAAAGTTTCTATTTATAAAATCGATATTTAGAGGAAAATTGTTGAAGTAAATAGTCGATGACAAATAAATTGATTTTGGAATCAGTTGAAAAATGTTTTAATACACTGGAGTAATTAACAATTTTTGGTGACACTCTAAAAGTCAAAAAGAGACGCGTAACGAATGTCTTTCATCCTATCTTGTGTAGACGTAAAGTCGAGAGACCAGTTACATCTATGGGTATACGGCATGAAAGAAGCGATGAGAAGCGAATGTATACGCGTGTAGGAAAAGTCGCCATTGCCAGGAAAAAGAAAAAGAAATCGGAAAATAGAAGAGACAGTCAGAGACACATGTTAAAAAGAAAGAATAAATGAATTGTATGTATGTGCGTGTACAAGTATAGAACGTATGTGTGCGGGTGCAGAATTGAAAGAGAACGAAGGCAAAAATAGCGGATAGAAACGTCAATGTCGTACGAAGAGAAAGTGCAGAGTGAGATACTTTTGTAAAAATACACGCGGAAATGAATCCAGTAAAATACAGAGGTGTTGTGATGCTCTCTGCAGGCGTTTCATTAACGGTACGTGCGTGAGAAACTCGATGCATCGTTTGTAAAGCTCACGCGGTTTTGTAGTTACGCTAACTAAACTATCAAGTAGAAAAAAGGATTGCGTGTTATAAGCTTCTTGTAATTTGTGCCCGGCA
Source organism: Platyscapa corneri (assembly GCA_018907185.1). Lineage (NCBI taxonomy): Eukaryota > Metazoa > Arthropoda > Insecta > Hymenoptera > Agaonidae > Platyscapa > Platyscapa corneri. The sequence continues at coordinate 2,462,256 of JACCHW010000048.1, read as the reverse complement.
AAGAATGTTACAACTCAATAGCATATGCATTGTAGTGCGTTTGAGCGAAGGCAATCTGTGGACGCCATATAACGATAAATTACATTTTTTTTTACTATTTTTTATATTTAAAAGTAAGAAATAAGAAATAAATCTCTTGAAATTTGTAAAAAAAATTTCCTATTAATTTAATGTATGAACATTGATAATTTATAATTTTTGTTCTCAATATCTATATGAAATTCTTTTACATTTACTATATTGCAATTTTATCATTATAATCATGCTAGAGATTATAAATTATAAATTAATTACACAGAATAATAGATAATCAATAATTATGTAAATACAAGATTTATCATATTTTATTTTTATAAACAGCGTATTTATTCGATGAAATTGAAAAATTAACCTATCTAGAATAGAATTATTAAATAATAAACCACAAATATATTAAAATAATAAAGAACTCATAAAGCATTGTTAAGATAAGCAATAATTACGGATAATTTTGCATTAGCACGCAACAAATATCGAGTTAATTAAAAACAAGCAGCCACATATCATCTTGTTGTATCACAATTATAGCTGCATATACTGATTTCATTAAAATCATCTCCGGCCAACGCGTTCACGCGAGCCGATCACTCCTATATCTATATCCGCTACATAATGAAGCTATCGACAGAGTTTCTGATGCTACAACACAGACATTTCGGAAACAAATGCCTGAATAAGTAAAATTTAGTTACGGCATTGAGTGACTTCAACGTGCTCCGTCAATGCGTCAATACTGATTGACCTCAATATCTACATTTTTTAATTTTTAATGCTCCTTGTTTTTGCAGAAATTTTGTTATTTTATTATTTTTGAATGGTAAAAACCTTATTATTTTTCAAACAATGGTTTTCATTGTTGCGTTGGATGACAAATTACATTATTTCATTTAGAAAATTATTATTGAAGGGAAGAAATTCTGATAGATGCTAATTAAATAGCTTATTGTAAACGATTATCCATTATAGAATACTTGAAAATCGATATTTATATTTTATGAAATGTGATAAAAGCGCTTAAATGAAACGAATAATATTTTTGTATTGAAACTGCTTATTTTATCTTGTAATTAAAAAACAATACATCTATAAATTAATTTTACTCTTGATAATTTAAAATTTAACTGAGTAGTTTGATTAGATTAATCATATGCTAATGATAATATGTAATAAAAACTCTTGACTATAAAATCTTCAATTTTAGTCAATCACACTTAATGTTATATATTACTTCTTAAAAATATGTTTTAAACAAAAAAGGAATCTAATTAATATTTTGATCGTTTAAAAATTTATAAAGATGTTTTTTATTTATGTTTGAAATTATTTTTGAAAAATGTATATATATTTTTGAAAATTCATGTAGTAAAAGATCAATAAAAATGTTATATTATTAATAAATACTAAATAGAAGCAATGAAATAAAAGATAAAGGAATTATCTTGCAATAAAATTTAAGAAAAATTTATGAAAATAAATCAAATAAAAGTTTCTAAATAAAAGTTCTCAAGAACGAAGTAAGATCGAAAACAGTTATTCGTGCAAATCGTAAAGTTAACTCTGGTAACCAACTCAACCACAAATAATTCGGACTTTTACCGTATCAAACTTCAAAAAGCTGTGCGGCTAAATAACAATAAATTTCTCTTCGGAAAGTTTTAACGTAACCTCTCTCGCACTTATTTCGGCTTACTTCCGTAGATTAGCCTCCGACGGCTGTGGCGGCCAATTCCTGAAGCATCCAACCTGATTTTCTTCTCCTTCACTCACTTTTTTCCTTCCTAAATACTTTAATGCAGTTTATCCAAGAGAGAAACAGAGAAGAAGAATGATAAAACAAAGAGAGGGCATACTTTTAAGACCGGCTGCGCTCCACTAGACCGCCTAATCGAAAGTCCTCATCTGTTGGTAAAATGAGAAGTTAAGAAGAAAATAAATAACGTCGAACGGTAGCTTATTTTGGCTAGGGCGAAAATAATTAACACTATGATTTTCAGTTTCTCTTTTCTTCGCGAATTTAAAAATCGTCGTATCGCTTATTAGGCCGTCGATTTTGAAAACTTTTTCCCTTTATTTTCTATAGTAGTGACTCGAGAATGTTTTTGATAAAGAGTTTTTCCCTTTATTTTCTCTTTCATACATTTTAGTATGAGAAATGTGCTTGCGTGTATAAATGTACATCTTGAAATTAAATACAATTTTTAAAAGAAATACACTTACTTCGGATAATTTGCTCCATGGTGGATGATCAATATATGAATCTTATATTATATTTTATATTATAAAGCTATTTTCTTGGTTTAATAAATATAATTATAATTTTATATTTAAACGTCCATATAATTTTTTCGTTAATAAAATTTATTAACCCTTAATGTTTTCTCTAAGTGTAATAGCCGTACACATGGTATAATTTATTTCAATTTCTTCCTGAGGGAGATTGATACAATTAAATAATAATTTTAACTAATTTCTTGAACAAAATCAAAATTTTATATAGATAGAATAATGTGAAATTGAAAGGGAAATATTATATTACAATTATAAAAAATAACTATCTTTCAAACTAGAATATATTTAAAAAAATTCAACATAATATATACTTTTAATTATTAATTTTCAAGTTTTTAATGAAATTTTATAGGGTGGAAATGTACATTTATTTATTTTGTTTAATTGTTATATTTTCAAAGTAAAATGTACATGTCATTGATATATATATATAATCATTATTTTATACACACACACATATATATATGCATAATTTTGATTAAATATTTTACTTTAAAATAATAACTTGATTTTTTTAAAAACATTCTTTTTTGTCTAAAGTTAAAATATTGATCTTTATAATTTTTTTGGTAACGAATAAATATTGAGTTTGGCCGTTTATTAATTTATTTATAATTTGTAAGTTTAGATTTCTAAAAAATAAATATTAATATAAATATTAATTAATTCTAATTAAAATTTCGAGTAAACAATAAGCTGATTTTAAATCAACTATTTAATTATTTTCAAATGTTTAAAAATTAAAAATTAAATTGATCGATGATAAATCCATCACTCCAATCAATTAAAAATTGAAGCAAATAAATATGCAGTTTAATCAAAATTAAGTTGAATCTGCTCAGCTATGCATCTGCCTCTTCGATTTTGCAATCAGAGATTTGTGTTTCATTATTCTACAGCACAAACGATCTTTTCAAAGAGCAGTACCCATTAAACAACATTAGACTTGAGCTATTGCAGTTACAGGAGATTTGACTTGCGGTTATCGTACCAGAGCGAAGGAGTTTGCAGGTGTTATGCAATGACACAGTGTAATCGAAAAATCGCTCGCGTCACGTGGACTCGCAACGAGACTCGAAATCGGAATCGATTAGCTCCAGAGATGAAAGATGAAACATGAGAGTTGGGGAAATTCCTTCAACCCCAATAGTTGCCTCAAGTTAAATAGTTTTTTATCGTTCCCAGTCATAGAATGGAAATCGACTTTAGATTTTGTCTTATGCGCGTGTCCGACTATAATGCACCTTTATGTACGTGGACATATATTTGCGTATGTTTGTGTATAAACAGACTTGTGTTAAAAACAGAACGGAAGCATGAAAAAGTAGAGCGACAGTCACGTCCCGGTGGATTGCAACGGAGAGTAACGCCACTGCGAAACTACTTTTCCCTCGACTGTTTCGCCTCCTTCACGCTTTTCCCGGCTTGATGCGCATTCCAGAAGAAACGTTTAATCTCTCTTCTTCGTTTTCTCACTTACTTTTCTCTTCTGATTTCTTCTTCTTTTCATTCTATTCTTTTACTAAGACTCGTTACATCATTCCCATGGGTAAGCATCTTCCGTTTTCGTTTTCGAATTCTAATTTGCTATATATACTATTGAGAATATATCAACCTTTGATTTTAGAGATTCTTTATTTTTCTTCTGTGTATCTCGGCGATTCTTTTACAATTTATCTATTTTTTGCTTCTTTTATTATAGAAAATACATTATGCAGATTTTATTATTAATAGAAGGTATTAAAAGAATGAAACTTCACTGCACTAATGCAAGGAATTTAAATATTTTAATAATGTACAGAAAATATTCTCAGGGTGCAAAAAAGGAAAAAAAAGAAAAATAAAGCTTTCCAGTTTTTTGTAACGAACTTAAGAAAAAGTATAATCATTATTGTTTATATAAAAAATTACTACAGATTTTATTCATATACTTTACTAGCTTATTATTGTTTTGTTTTTTTTATCAATGTTAAAGAAAATATCCAAAATTACTAATATGTGTGTTTACATTCAAGATCATAAAATAATCAACTATTCATGATTAGATGGTTAGTAGCGTAAAAAGGCATACAATTCCATTATAATTACAAAATCCATAAAGTTGTAATTTAACTGTGATTACCAAACAATTTAGTAAAATTAATGAAATTCATCATTACAATTATAGTAAGATTTCGAGTAGGAAACAGCTTACTAAAACCGTTCAACAACTAATTAAAGGTGTGTTATACATCTTGAATCCATGTACCTTAAAATTAAATTATTATATTGATGAAAAAGATTGAAAAAAATCTCGTTTAAGTAGTACAACTCAATATTAGCATAAAAATATCATAAAAATTAAAAAAATTCTCTAAAATAGAAAAAACAGAACAATTAGAAGTAAAATAAAAAATTAAACTATTACTAATTTAAAATATTCAATTACTCAAATTATTAATCGATGAAATACAAATACAATTAAAAAATTATTTTTTTAAAATATTTTTTTAGGTTTATCAAAATGTTTATTACCATTTTAATATAATTTATGTTAACATATAATTATATATAATTTATATAAATATAAATTATCTTGAGCTGTTTTGACATTGTAAATTTGTTGCTAAATACTAAAGCTTGCAATAAAAATAAAAATTGTAAATTCTATTTTATGACGTATGATTTTGCTGTTACATACGACTTATTAAAAAATTAAATACGTCGTTTAAAAAATCAATAGTTATCCTTTTTGTGTATATATCGTTAAATTAATAGACGTTTATTGAAATATTAAACAATAAATATGTTGTTTTATTATTTGTAACACGAATAGCAACAGCGTGATTTCATAAAAAATGGTTATGTTATCCATGACTTTGTTTACGCAAATAAAATACTTTTTAATAAATCTGTTTGCACAATATAATTATATGATTATGTTTTGTTAAAAGTAGATACTTAATACTTACCAATTAAATTTTTATTATAATTTTATCATGATTATGTTTACGTCAATTATATATATATGTAATTATAAAAATATTATTTAAATGCCGTTTATTATTTAAAAGCTTATATGCTAATTACAACTAAAAATCATTTGGTTTAAAAAGAAATATGGAAAAAATATTCGTTAAAGATTACTCTTTGTCGTACTATACGATTTTAAATTCGCCACAAGTCTACCAAAGTTTGCAATAAAGATCGAAAACTCCGCAGCTCTCTGTTAACTCATTAGGCGTTTCATCGATCGAGAGAAACGAAAATCAAAGTAGTGCCAACTGCAGCACAGTGTTTTTATGACAGTCCCGACTGGATATTCCTTTTGGGCGTATCGCTAAAGAGATTAACTTATCGGTGGTACTAATATTCCTATCGTGTATCTATGATGGTTTTCTTAGATGAGTTGAGGGGAAAGCTATGGTTCATTATGTCGTTAATCGGGTCGAGACCAGTTTTAACTTGAATTATTTAAGACTTGGTGAGAAGACACTACCTACTTTAACCAATGCTGCGTCTGCCTTTCGTTCCTTATTTTACATTATCTTACAAAAAATTTATTCATTTATGTGGCTTATATTTAAATTGGATGAAATATAATAAAAAAAATTAAATAATTTAATTAACGTATCTTCTCAATTACTATTTTTAATATTATTCAAATATTAAAACGAGCATTCTAGATTTTAAACATTCTAAATAATTTATTGATTGAACATATATTTTTATTCAATCATGTAGTTGTTTTACACATTCATTAAAAATATTTTTTACAAAGGATATAACTGTATTTCAATCCTAGTAGTGGTTGATAAATAGTAAATATCAAATAATACCATAAAAAATTTTATAAACTAAACTATAATCTTATTCTTTTTATTTCTATATTTACGCGTATAATAAAAGTTTAAAATTATTTTTATGTATCACCCATCAAAAAAAGATTTCAATTGATTTACCATGAAATTCTCATACAATTTGAAAACAAAGATCTTATCTCAGTCTAATGCCAAATAACTGAAGATTATTTATAAATTATATAGTCTTTTATATTATACAGAAACAATGGTTTTTCATCAATAACCAAAAATGAATCGATATGGTAAACTTTGAAATGAAAAAGATAGAAAAAACAAAATGAATTTATAATATGACAAATTCATTGATCATAATTAAGTATCAAGAGCAATATTCTATGTGTTTTCACTTTTAAAAATTTATATTATTAACTGAAAAAATCTGAATATATACATTACTAAAATACACACATATATATAAACATAACAAGAAAACTTCGTAGATTTCATTAATTTTTATATTTAAATATATAATTTAAACAAAATTTTTCAAACCAAATTTTTTAGTAGTTACTTTATATTAGTTATTAGGCAAATTAATGATTTGTTAATATTAATAGAAAAATAGCTTTAAGCAAAATCTTTTTATAATTTACGAAACACGCTCTTCAAGGTAAAATTTATAACTGATCAAACTTTGAATAATTTTATCAAAATAAATTTTTTGTTATAAAACAGAACGAATAATATAATCTCGAACTCTTAAATCGTTAGATTTATTAAACAATGAAATTATTTTTTATTCGTTATTTTAAATTATTTAAAGTAATAACACTTAACATACTTATAGATTTCTAACATCATAACTTTTATCATTATTTAGTTGCATGAATTATTGCCTAACTAAACAACTTAAAGTAGAATTCCTTATATAAGCTACATATTTGCGACAAAGCAAGGGAAAAGTATAGGTGACGATATTAAAGGTATTATGACCTATCATCTGTGCAGGAACCGAGAAAAATTTGGCAAAGACTGGATTGCGAAGTATTAGGGACACATGCTAAATATATAGGGAACTTCCTTTATAGATTGAGGGTTCAATGATACTTGATTTTAACATTATTATTTTAACATTGCAGACAAAATAATAACAAAATATTTTTTAATGTTTTTTATAATGTAAAATTTTTTAAGTGACTGTTTAGAATTTTCAATAATATAATCTGCATCTAAAAAATATATTCTTACTATAGATTAATATCCATATTTGTAGATAAATAAAAATCTTTATATCCAAATTATAGAATAAACATTGGGAATAAATGTAAAAACTGGTGTTTAAAAAGTACAAGAATCCTAAAAATACAAATTATACCGTTTGCATAAAAACTAAAATTTTAATCGAACAATCAGTATAAAACGTATAGAGACTCTGAAGTATTTTTCAAATGACTGGAACTCATAGCAAGCGTCTTCGTCAATTTATCTCGACGCATTGCTCTGGAAATCAACTATGCACAACCGCTTGAATTTCATGCACAACGCGGATACAACAGAGGGAAGAAATTGACGTCATCGACGATACGACAGAGGAAAGACGTAATTTTCAGAACGCAGAAAATGAGACACCCTTTCATAGTGCAACGGATACACACTCATGGAATATGTGCATAACCCACTCGATGTGTAGGATGTGGGAGGATGTATTCGGTTCTAATCATCTTGCAGGGACGCAAAGAACAGGTAAATGTCACAAAAGAAAAGAGAAAAGTGGTATAGCCTTTCATGTTCATGCAATGCTTTATATACCGTTTTGACAGATGCTTTATGGTGAATAAGAAGTATTGAAGAAAAGCCCTGAAAAGCGCTTTATGGACATTTTATCTGCTTGAAAGAACTTTATTAAAATAATCGACAATGTATTACAAATATTAGCAAAAAATTCTTGATTTAATTTTTTTACTTGCCTTTGAAACTGTTCGATTTAAAAGAAAAAGAAAATTATTATCTTCTAATTCTAAATGCTTATAATTTGTTAATAATAATAATTTGATATAATGTTTATTCAATAAATAAAAATCTTATTAAACTTTATTAAGTTTCATTTTTAAATAAAATGAATTCTGAATTTTATAAGAATTTTATAAGAAGCATCATTATCTAGATCAAAGTTATGGATTAATTTTTTTAAAATGAAAAAAAATTATTAGATTAAGGTGTTTTATTTATAAAAGATATAATCATTGGTATCAGTGAAAGTCTTTCCGATAGCACTTTTATACCTTAACATATCTCGGTCGACAATAATCGACCGACTCACGGAAATGTAAATGTTTTTAACGCGCAAATAGAAAAAAAAATAATAACAATAATTAGTACAAAACATCGAAGAATACGAAATGATCGGAAGAATTTTAAGATCCTCATCGCCGGTGAGATTGATTGCCATTGAGCTTTTTAGAAACTCGGCGCCGTTGTGGTTTTACCAAATCATCGCGGCCGTCGGGGTTTTCAGAAAGAGCAATGGAAATTGAGGTTATATTAGCTAATAAAAAATTTACAAGAGTAGCGGAAGATCATGAGCAGTCAAACCTCACGGACAGACAGAGGCCGTTCGCGAATCAACAGTAACCCCGTAAAAAGCATGCGCAAATATTTCGCAGTAGCAGGAGTTCGCCGACAAACAGAAGCTACGACACAACCAAGGAAGTTGTTGACGGGCAAGAGTCTTCTGCAAACAAAAGAATCTCCAGGATGGGCAAAGGCCCTCAGCATGAGAGAGCGGAGGCTTCTAAATAACGCGACGGTGATAGAATGCCGCCGACGAGATGTAGCATTAGTGCTGCGATAAGCATCACCCGTGAGAACAGCCGACGCGACGTGTATATATCGTGCCAGTAAATAAAAGAACATATTTCAGCTTTAATTCTCTCCATCATCATCCATCCTTACTTGGCAGCGGCTCTAGGAGGAACCGAACTTGTCAACCTACTATCTGCTTGTAAAACATTATTGAACACAAAAATTTTATTTAAGTAGTTATTTTAATAAAAATATATATACATATATATACATATATACATATTTATATAATATATTATAATATTTATTTGATTATATTTGATAAAATTACATTTTGATATTAAATATCAAAATATATCGAGTCAAATATAACCATGTAATTATAATTAGAGCATTAAATACTTATGCAAGTAAATTAAAAATTAATAAAGAAATCTTATTTATATACAAAGATATTTTTTAATTTAATTTTATAACGAATTAAATGGTATTTTAAACACTTTTTATATCAAATAATTTTTATTTTTTTATACTCTATAAATGTCCAATAAATAATTTAATAATTATAGATAATACCGAATTATAAACATAAATATTTAAATAGAAACAGAAAATTTTTAATATGATATATAAAAAATTATAAGTTTAATTTAATTTATTTGGAGAGAAAAAATCCATTCAAAATACGCATGCTGTCAAAAGAAGTATGAACATAATAATAATACTTAATTGTATTAAATGTTGCAAATATAAGAAGTTCGTTAATAATTAAAGTTAAAAAACATTATCGTAAACCCATAATATTAAAAATAAGTTTACTGTTTATTCAAGATGTGTAAGGAAACAAAGAAAAGAATTTGCTCATTGTTCGGCACTAAAAATTACTTGATCGCAACACTCAAGAGTGTGAATCTATGGTAAGATTACACGTTGAAACCAAGTGTTTCACAAAAAAAGTATACGGCGAGCTTAAGAAAGAAAAGTAAAAAAGTGACGAGATGAGATAGTGATAAAAGAAGGCAAAGGAAAGAGTAAGAGACATCGACGAAAAGCTTTAAAAGGGTTTAGAGGGAAAAGCTGTGGAGAAAATAACGAGTGTTGCAGGTTCAAGAGAAAAAGAGAGCGATTCAAGAGGGTGGTAAAAGAGATTCCAGAATCCGCGAAGGAGTAACGTCTTTGAACTTGACACGGGTCAGATGACGGAACGCATATCTCCTCTGTTACTCGTGTAGTGGCAACAGTCATCTCCTGCACCGCTGATGCTCCTACTACTATGGCTACTATAATACCGCTCTTAGACCTTTAAGAGCACGATGAGCTCCTTTAGTGTTTTTCTATTTAAAATATACTTTGATACATTTATTTTGTCAAAAAATGGCTAAGGAATTCATTTTTCACTAGTCTCTGAGTCCCTCGGTAAAATAATATGGTTCATAATTCAATAATATTACAAGCCTTTTCGTGAAATATATTTGAATATTAAAAAATTACGAGTTAATTATTTATTATTTATACATACATAGAAAATCTTATGTTATTGAAGAATAAAATTAAAAATTAATTTTTTTTATACGATAATTATATTTATAATATAATTATGTCTAGAAATGATTATTTTTATTTTGTTTGAAAATATTATTAATTTAAAGATTACTTAGTATGTTCTTCAGTCAAAAATACATTGCTCTTTTTAGAATTACTATAAATTTTTACATTGGATATATAAATTGAAATAGAATAACATTCACCGTAAAATATGTATATGTTCTACAGAACTGTATATTCTCTATTTTGATATGGTAACTTTTCAACTTTATGTAGAATAATTAAAAGCAGAAATGTATATTGAAAAATTGATAAATTTTATTACATTATATAATGTGAAAAAATAATATATTACATACAATATGTTTAAATTTAGATTTATTTAGAAATAATATAGAGTGATACTTATAAATAAATAATATAAGTAATACTTTTTTCAAATTATACTATTATCAAACTGAGAAATAATTCTAGAATATTAAGGTTTATTTACTTAAATACTTATTAATTGAATACATTAAATGTTTGGGAGTTCTTTTTAACAATATTTATCCGTAAAAAAAAATATTTAAATATTTCGTGTAAAAATTGTTGATCATTTTAAAATTATTTTATTCTGAATATAAAACTAAACTTATAAAAGTCTAATTCAAGATAAAAAAGAAATGGAGAACTAATTTATTTAAAAATTGGAATATAAAAATAATAAAATATTAATCGCACATCAAAAATACTTTCAGACTAATTAAAAGTTATTTTACGAAGATTCAACCTCTGTTTAGCTCTTCTAACATTCCTTAATCTTTTTTTTATCCTTATGGTGGTGACATTACTGTAGCCTTTACAGTTTCTGTTACCGAAAGGTCCTCCAATGAAAACGAGGTAGTTTCAAGCGTAAAACGCATACGCATACTTGCTAGCATTCATAGAAGAAAATGCTTTTCATACAGACTCACACATGTCTCCTTTTCTACGATGAAACTTTACGTGCCTTGTAACAGTAGAAAAGAAGATGAAGAGCAAGAGAGAAGTTTCCTCGAAGAGTTTTCATCCATACACAGAGAAAAAAGGGGAAGAAGTCAATATGTTCCCGAAAAGAAAAGTTTATTCGCTCTTTCACTTTTACCTTTTACTTTCAAACATTTGTAGTGGTATATAATATTGTATTTTTCCCGCATTCCACTCACATCAGTCTCTTATTAATTTTTTAAATATACTCTCTATAAATACCAATCTTCGTTTTAAATAATTCAGATACTATTCAGATACTCCGGAATTTATGTTTTATTATTCTTTATCGACAAAATAATGGGTATTAATTTTTTCTTCATTAACATTTATTTGAAGCTATTATAAATCAATTTGATGAATAAGAAATTAATCACTTAAAAAAAATTATTGAAATAATAAATTAAGAATTAAAATTCTTAATTCTTAGAAACCCAAAATATTAATCACTTATTTATAATAAAGAAAAATCTTACTAATTGAAAGAAAAGCAATATGTAAAGATAAGTTGTTAAAAGTCTTTCTAATCTCTACACAAAATACGATGTATTAAACATGGAAAACTTTGAACCAAATAATTCTTTCCTGAAAAAAATAATTTTAATTATAAATAAAAATCGTTTATTTTCAAATACTTTTATTTACCTTATACTAAAAATAAATTAAAAAATAAAAATCTACTCTTTATTCTTAAATTAAAAGGATGCAGTAATATATCTTTCAGTTAACATATGCGAAAATTTCATTTCTTAAGAAATACAAAAAAAATATCTGAAATTACTGGTACTGGAACTCTTTTGTTACTTTTTACTTAAAATTCAAGTTGAATAAAACTTTTCAAAGTCCATAAGCATAAAGTTTACTGAACATGCACTCCACTTAACTTTACAAGCAAATTCCAGTCGAATTGGAGTAACTTTTAACCTGGATTTTTCGTCGCTACTATATAAAGTCCGTTCGATACGATGCAAGAAATTATTGGTGGGGCTGTCTTTAAGATGCTCTCGCTCGTGAAATCTATGCCTCAACGAGACTCGGAACTGAAACGCGAGAAGCCTACCCTGAACAAGCGCATAGTTTGCTTGCTTGCAGGCCTTTCTTATCATTAAAGTATTTTAAAGGGTGTATATATCTCAAGCGTACAAATGGCTAATTTTTTTGTTAGGAAACAAAAGTAAAACCACCGTATAATATTTATTTTGATTTTCGAAATTGAAAAAGCGCAAAACTGATACAACTTATAACATTAACACATATTTAGTTATTAAAGTTTTCCATCAAAAATTTATTATCCTAAAATATTCTAAAATAAAAATTTATAGATTACTTATTTTATTTTATATTACTAAAGTACAAGAGTAAAAGTGATTTGATACAAATAATCTAAACTTATATTGAGTAATAAATTCATTAATTTTAAGTAAATAAGATTATATTTTTTAACATAAATTTTCATCTTCATTTTCATAATATGCGTGTATGTAAAATAATTATTTGCATATTTATTCACATTATAGATAATCCTCGAAAATTTAAAAAATTATTAATAATTTATATTTTATGATTAAAACCCTTTTGATTAAAATCGTACAAAGTAGTAGTATTAATTTCTCTACTATGTTTATCTTTAATCTATTATAATAAAATTTATTTTATAAATTTTTCATTAACGTAAAGGATCATAATAATCAAAATAAAAGTTTAAAAAGATGAAAATAAATTTCTTCTTTTTCTAAACACATAAAAACACTTTTTGTTGGCATTTTCAAAAATAATAATAGTAGAAATCTCGATATTTTATTTTTATAAATATTGAAACTGAAAAAATGTTTCAAAGGTAAGATATTTTTCTATCAATAATCTTTTTTGTACCCGAAGATAGTTGTTAAGATTATAATTTTTTATATGTTCAAAACTCGATAAAGTTAACATAAAAAGTTTTTTGAACTTTGCTATTAAAATTCAAAATTTTAATTTAATACAAATATTTAGCAATAATAATAATAATAATAACAATAATAACGAAAATAATAATACCGCGTATTTCTTATGTAGTGTAAGTGAAATTTAAAAAAATAAAATTTACTACTTAGATTTAAAAGAGTTTTAAAACAATGAATTTTTTTTCAAAGATTAATTACAATTAAAACGTGATTTAAATTCTATTTTATCCAATTATAAAACGATTAAATAAAAAAACAATTATATAATATTATAAAATAGTATATAAATTTAGTAAATAAAATTATCAACACATAACAAAAATGTTTTAGAAACTAAAAACAAAAGTTTTATAATTTGACAAATTAAATAGTTTCGATGTAAAATTTTTTATATTTATTTAACTTTGTTATCAGAAGAGTTAGATTCAACAACCCAGAAAATCATTGCTTCAAACGAAAAATGAAAAAATTGACACTGATTGAAGAAGAAATTCTTTGATTCATGCATCATCTGAAAATTTCATTGAACAGCGTTGTAATGTTTCATATTCTTAAAATATACCACTTGTAGAATCAAATAATGATAAACGATTCATTTCCGGCTTCGATAACCGAATCATTCTCGCTCTTTACCTATACAAACTTTCTCGTTCCCCAATATTTCTACTATGTGAAAAGGGAATATCGTCTGTAAATCAAAAGAAATCCTTCGAGACGACAAAGTATAAAAAACGTCGAAGATATCCGTGACCAAGAACCATTAAGAGTATGTTGAATAAGCCTTTTATTTAACTAATGGAATAGCTCCTTTTCATGCGAGTGATCTTTCGATAGGGAACGTGCCTAATCAGTTATTCTATATATATTCTTCAATAAACAATGAAGTTAGATAACAAATACTTAATTATGAGATAAAAAGTATTTTTTAATAATCCTAAATATTTTCTATTCTTTTTTCTTACATTTTTTTAGTGTCTGAAAATATTTCAAAAGATAGTACACGTAAGGACTGAAAAATATGCCAATACTTAAGATGAAATCGTAAAGAAAGTGCTTCATATTATATCAGCGAAAATTAATGAATGAGTTATACGTTGATTACTTAATTATATTGCAACTAAACTTTTCTTAATATATTTTAAATATTTTTTGAAACTTTATTTAATATTAATATTAATTTTATTCATTCAATGTCATTTATATTCTCATAATATACACTTTGTTTTTTAGCAAATATAGGACAATAAAAATGATATTTAATAATATTAATGGTTTAACATTATTAAATAATTACATTAACATGGATTTAATTTAATTTATAAAATTAAATTATATATTGCTATCAATTATTCTTATAAAATACGAAATTGAAAAAAAAAATAAATTTACTTACATGCTTAGCTGTTTCTATAAACAATCTTATACTCATTTAACTTTTCTGACTACAATACATATTTTAATAGAATAAGCTACCTTCATTTTTTATGTGTATAAAAATATTGTCTCTTAATTTAGAAAATTTTAATTCTCAAAATTTCAGATATGTACAATTTTTATATTTATTTTTATAAAATCTACATCGGTTTATTACATTGATTTTTTTAAATTACAGAAAACTAATTTCAATGTCTATTGTAGCTAGTATATTATTTAAAACTATTTTCAACTTTTAATTAAATGCTAAAATATAAATTTAAAAAATCCTACTCTTATTAATTAAAAACAGTTTGAAAACTCATTTTTACTGTACTTCTTTACATACTTGAATTTCAGAAAACATATAAAAATTTTATATTAATTGAAAGTTTCTTTATAAAGACGTTTTTATTTATGCGATTCTTCCTATTTTACATTACATACATTCTAGTAAATTTTTGAAATCCGAATTTGATAAGTAATATGTTATTTAATCTTTTCAAATTTAACGAGTAAATAAAACTATGTTTTTAACTCTCATTTGGTTCAAGGTTATCTAGTACCTGAATTCTTTTATTTAGCAAAATGAAAAAAAAATGTTTAAAAACAATGAAAAACTTCTATGTACCGAACAAAGAAAAGTAAATCACGAAATAAGAGAATATAGAAAGAAATATGTAGAAACTTATCTCGACTCGCACAAACGTAAAAAAAAAGAAAAGAAAGAGGAAAAGGCAAGGAGAGCCTCGACCCCTTAGAACCCCGGAAATCGTCTAATGAGCCGGAAAAATCAAGTCGTCGTCGTCGTCATCGTCGCCATCACCGCTATCGCGGCTATCTTCAAGAGAAACGAAGCTTTCTCTCCCTTTGACAGGTTGCGACACACTCTCGCGTCTAATTAACCATAAAAATAATGAAATTTCTGTGGTCTGTACCCACTCGTAACTTGCTTATTGCAGTCAATATTTTTTATATGCGCGTGAGTTTCTCAATTTTTGTTCCTGACTAGAGTAGATAGAAGAAAAAGAAAAATAAAAAAAAAGAAAATAGAGAGAAAGAGAGAATTTAATGGTACTTTATGCTTTTCTCTTTTTTAAAAGTTTCAACACTTTAAAAAAAAATTTCAGCAAAATTCTTTAAGAAACGGTTAATTTTTTCAAAGAAATGAATTTTATGCAAAAGAATAATAAATTTATCTTTGTTAGAATTCAAACATTTTGTTCGAGGTATTTACATACTAGATTATATATATATATATATATATATAGGTACGTATATTAAGTTATATAATATTATTATTTTTGTTGTTGTTGTTGTTGTTGTTGTTGTTGATATTTTATTATTCTTATTATTATATATATATTAAGTTAAAAAAAGTATCAGTAAAATAAATATTTGTCTTTACAAATTTAACGAAATATTATTATATTCATTACAAACTTAAAGAATTTCGTTATGAAATTCTTTATAAATGTATCTATTAAGAAATCATTTAATAAATATTTACTTAAAACTATAAAATATATTTTCATATAAAATAAAATTTTTTTAAATTAAAATTCTAGAATAATATTTTATTAATTTTCTAGTTATGTTTCAATATTTCAAATTTTAAATGATTTTAATGTTTTATATTTTATACTTAATATACCATAAAAATATATAAAAAATAACATACGTATACATAAAATTAATAAATAATTATAAAAACTACTCCAAGATTATTAAGCATTATAAATTTGACTTTAAATAACGAATGCTTTGGAATAATAAATATATAAAAAGGTATTCAGAGTAATTATATATGATTGCAATTATAAAAGTGAAGTTTAATTGTACATTAACAATTAAACTTCAATTCGATATAGACAAGAACATAAAGCAAATATATTTTTAAATACGGAATACTCACACAAAGAATCAAAACTTGCTTGAAGCCTAAAATTGAGCGATCTACAGGGTTAGAAGGAAAGAACCACGAAAACATCTAGATGAAGAGGAAAGGGAAGGGCAAATAAGAGAGCGGAGGTTTGCTACACAATAACGAAACAGAAAGCTCATAGAAGTAGAAAAAATGATATATACAGAAAAGGAACCCCCTAGGCAACTCGTTGGATTTGTCTCGTTATAGTTTGCATTGTATCCTTGGGGTTGCTTCATTTCTCCATTTCCCCCTCGTCCGCACGCATGCTTTATATACTCGGTTTTTCTTTTTTTCTTTTACGTCCCTCATCTTCCTCATTTTCTCGTTTCGAACTTCATATATTTCTATCTTTCCTACTTTTTCTTTCATGTTTATTTTTCCGTGGACTCTCGATGTTCCCTGCTTTTTTTATTACTTTCTCTACTGTGTGCACTAAATTAGAATGCCAGCGAGAAAAAATATCGGAAAAGAGAAGGGGCGTTCTTTTTCTTTACCTCATGTTTGATTCGATGTGCAGTTGAAAGATTTTTTTGCTTCTTACGCGTATGTGTAGATTTTATCTAGTTGGGAAACAGTTCTAAGAACCTGATAAGAAATAATTGTAATCTGGTTTTAGACGGTTATAAGGGACAGAAAATGCTGTACTCGTATTTTGATAACGTACCAAATGAGACGTTGATTTTCTTTAGTTGGTAAATATAACCTTTCAACAATTCTATTTACGGGGTGGATAATATGTTCTCTTTCATTAAATTTAAATAATATTTTTATTATTTAAATAAAAATTTTAAGAAACATTTCAAGAAACATTTTTATTGGTCTTTAACTATTTATTTCTAGACATAAAATAACCATAACTACTTTATAGCTATCAAACGTATCTTTCATTCTTACACATTAATAAAATAAAAATTAGATAAAATTATTTATTTTCTGCACTTACACTTTTCTGTAATTGTATAAGCTTTGATTTATTCATGTCGATTTCATGAGTTATAAGCTAATTTAGAAAATTCTACCATTCTAAAAATAAAAAGGCTTGTTCACTACCTTTTTATAGAATTTTGTCTTAATTTCTTAAAAAGTACGTTTAACCTAATTAAAAAAGTAGTTTTCCTTGGTTTTTCTCTTTAATTGTCGCTTTGATGAATAAACCAGTGTTTTTATTTTGTTCGAATTCTAATGGCCTAATTGAATTTCGTAAAATACTATGAGTTAAAAATCAGGAACTGGGGAAAGATAAATATAAAGGGATCCGAGCCTTCTTGTGCAAAAGTTACATTGTCTTTTACCTTTTCTCCATTTTCGAAACATTCAGTGCCAGACTATTCCGGAGCTCATTGGTTTCTCTTGCTGTTAAAGGAAACCATTTTTATCTTCAACCACCTATTTTCATTTTCGATTCCTGAGTTCTTCCAAGCTTCAATTCACTTTCTCTAACTCCGTCTCTTTTCCATTTTGTTTTTCTTCTCCCTTCACTTTCATTCATTCCATTTGCAAGAAAGACTCCGGTGCATATGGGCGTACCTAGATCTGCCTGATACGATAATTAAATTTTACAGGAAAAGAACAGCAGTTTCAGGTAGATTTAGATGAGGATAGGACCGGCTGCTGAATGTCGCCGAGTTATGAGTAGAATCATTGTAGATCTTCCATTCGTTGGGTTCAATCGGCTAAAATTGTTTGTTGGACCAGAAACTTTTATATCTTAAAATGGAAAAAAGCTTTATCTATTTTTGCGACTATCTTTTTATTTATTTTTCTTTCTATTTCCATAATTACAAGTATATATGAATTTTAATTTTTCTCTCATCTTGTCTTTTTCTGTTTTTTCTCCTCTTTCGCTCTATTAAATTTAAATTTGATATCTGTCAATTTATCCATTAGTGCAATATTTTCTATCCTAAAATTTTTACCAAATTTATAAAGAAAATTTTCTGATTTTCATTGACTTTAAATTATCAACTCTAAGAAATATTTAGAAGAGTGCATAATATATTTGAGTTTTAACATAATTAAATAAATCTGTTTAAATTTTTTTATACTTTTTTATACTTGAATTCCATATTAAATAATATTGAGAAATATTTATTCCTGTATGAATTATTTAAATAAAATGTAAGGAATTGAAAATTTTAAGAAGTTTTTCATATATAAAAAAATATTAAATATTAATATATATTGAAGTTTAATGAAATTTTATCATTATAAAATTATTATTATTTAAGATTTTATTTTTATTATATTTATATTACTTTATATAAAGTTATTTTAAAGATCTTTAAATATTACGTTGATTAGGTAATTAAATATTTTTATATTAAATTGATTAGTTTCTAAATATTAATTTATAAAGTAACTAAGGATATTACTATTCAACTAATTGAAAACTTTTTTTTATATAAAATTGAAAAAAGTCAATTATTTTTAGAAGTTGTCAATTGATTCAAAATATAAATATTTTTTTATATAAAATTGAAAAAAGTCAATTATTTTTAGAAGTTGTCAATTGATTCAAAATATAAATATTTTTTTATGTAAAATTTTCATTATTTTTATTGTAAACATATAACAAGAGTACTATTAATTTTATCTTATAAATTAATTGTTTTACTTTTAATGCAATAAAAAAATATTGTACTGATGCAATTAAAATTATTAGAAAATATCAATATTTATATAAATACAAATTTTTTTATTACAAAAACTATTAATTAATTATGTAATAAATTTATTATATTTATTTAATATAGAACGTAATGATTTAATATTTTTCAATTAATTTTATTTAAAAAAATATCCCAGTAAAATATTTTCTTCGTGAATATAAACTTTTTAGAATCCCATAAAAATCTATAATCTTTATCTGTTGTTTCGTGTTGGTATTCTTGTTATTTGTTTGAGATTTATTCCCAATAGAGTTAATTGAACGCTATCGGATGAATTAGAACATTTTCCAATAAGTTTAAAATAAATTAAAACTTTATCCATCCAAAATCTAAATATATCCATTAAGTTGATTTGCAATAATCAGATTTATTTTCTTTTGATATCTGGTATGATCCCAGTTCTTATTTTATTTTAATAATAAATTATACTTTACTATTTAAATATTTGTAGTTTTATTATATATATATTTATATATATAAATTAATAAGTATTTAAAGCTTAGATAACTCTATAAGTTTTTATTATACGCCAGTTAAAATATTAAATATCATCAAAATAAACTTTAACAAATAGAATATTCTACGAAAACGAATAGTAGTATTAGTTAGGAAAAATTTAACTGAACAACAATTAAAAATAATTCTTCAAGTGGAAAAAGTGCGAAAAAATGTTTTAATATAAAAGGAAAAGTAAAAAAATATGAAAATATATAAATACACTACGGCAACCATGGGAGGCAAGGTTGACAACCGGAGATATAGCAATGATTAAAGACGCCGCGTCCATAAGGATCGATAGTCATCTACAACTACAGCTGTGGCGGACTTGTCACTTCTTGACATCTTGGAGTTGTCATAATGTATACAGTTGGATGTTGGATATTTGTTGATAAATTTTAGCTAACTAAAAATAGAGGCTTTGATTTCATCCAATTTAACGGCAATATTTAGACCCAATATGTAAACTTAAACTGAGGGATGTGAAACTTTCTTTCTAGATATTTGATAGATGAATTTTTAACGAATCCATTATTTACACTTAAATTAATCTTAAATAATTATAATTTATCTAAAATTAATTAAAATGATTGGTATAAGTAAATTGTTGATATCTGTTAGTATGTATATATATATATAACATAAGTACAAAAGATGGTATAAATAATAATCATCAGAATTAATTTTGGTATTAAAATAAGCAAACTTTATATTGTATTAAAAGTTTATAGATTTTATGTTATAACTTTATATTATATCTTACACCATTAGTAATAAATTCTAAGTAGAATACTAAAATGCAATCGCATGTTAATAATTTAATATATCTTTATTTTTTCTAAATTAATTATTTTAGTTAACATGAATAAAAATTTGTTTTTGTTGTACTTATGTTAAAAAAAATATTTTATAAAAAAGATCATAAATTAATGTAATACGCTATTATTTATTAATTTTAATTAAGTATTCACTATATATACTCTATAATAGAAATATATTTATATGAAAATGTATGAAAATTATAGAATATCTAAGCAAGTATTGCTTATATTTACAAAGATATTTTTGATAATGAGTGATATATATCGTTTTTAATAATTTAACCATAAAATAGAAAATAAGTATTAAGATAAGACTTTAAACAACTCTAATAATACAAGGATAAGGTATTGGTATACTAATATTAAATTGAACCAAATATGAATTTAATATATTCGAGTACTTTTTTTTTGTTGGAACATTTTTTTAATAATAATTATAGAGCATTAAGCAGTAAATATTAACTATACTTTTATTGACTTGCTTTGAAGATTATTCGATTATACATTTTGTCGCTTATATACTGGTTAACAATGTATTTTACTAATTAATTTTTTCAAAAAATATTATTTTCTATAAACTAAATAAATTTTTTATGTGAAATAAATAAAAGTTTTTTTTCAAAAACAATTGTAGTATAGCAAACTATAATTATATTATTACTTTCAGCGAGTTCACCAGAGCTTCGTCAATGTCCGTATCTCGGAAAATTCACGGTAACGGGTTTAAATGGTCATTCTCAGAATAAAAATCCTTCATCCTCAAGCAGCTTGTCTCGCGGGAAAAGCTATAAGAGCGAACAGGTTAGGCATAGTCAGGATCGTAAACTAGAATTCGATATCGAGAAGCGACGAGGCAACAATCAGTATCTCATACACGAGCCACCACCGAGGAGGGTAAGATCCGGCTTTCAAGAGCAGCAGTTGGTGAATAGCCAAGATCTTGTAAAAGAGGTTGAAGAGAAATTAATGGAAGAGGAGCTAAGAGCACGAAAGACAGGACGTGCGTGGATACGAGGAGATGTTGAGGCATTCTTCAATGGTAATGTCTTTCTTCATTATTATGACAATCTACTTAAGAATGAATTTAATAGATTTTTTAATAAATGAGATCTTAAGTTTTCTTCTAACTTTCACAATTTAGGTCGTTAGTTCCAAATTTTCGATGAGCTAGAAATATTTTAAGCGATAAAAACAATTTATAAATATACATTAGATAAATTTAATCAATAAGCTTAACTTTCGTTTATAAATCAATAATTCATCAAGAGAGGATGTTAGTAAGTAAATAATATTAGCAAAATCTTTTTCATTCTATATTTTGGGCGTGTTGTAATTAAATTGATTTTTCTGATGATACTAATCTTAAATACATTTTGAATTTCAATTATAAATGAAAACTGTTCCTTTCTGATTCCCTTCTGAAACGACTTAAGCTTTTATCTGAAATAAAAAATAAAAAAATAATCCTATTTGCAGGAAAATATCGTTCTAGAAGGGAAAAAAAATTAGAGGATTTCCAGGTAGATATGGATGATTTTACACAAATACATCGGATCTGGAATTCAAAAAGTTCAGATTTTCAGAAGCACAATATAGAAGATGTAGCCGACGACGACAATTTTGGTGAATACATGGGCGAAATCGTCGAATCATCGAAGAAGCGCATCTACCCCAAATTTCTTAGCTGCTCTGATCTCATAAGACTGCAAAGGGACATAGAAGAAGAGGAAAGAGAAGAGGTGAACCACAGAAGGAAACGCGAGGAAGACGAAGAAGAACGGCTCCAGTGTAACTCGGATATAACAACTCTGACCGTAGGTTGCTCGACCGCCGATAGAATGGAGTTTCAAAGTGACTGCGTTGATGAAGATTTCGTCACAGGTAGGTTCCGTTCTCTTCTTACTTCAGGCATCAATGCTTTATGAGATAAACAAGATATACCGAAAACCCTACCAATGAGAGCAAGATGCGATGAAGCATCTTTAGAGACAGACGCCTTACAATATCACTTAATTAAGAGAACTTAGTCATTTTCTATCGAAAGAGATCCCCTCAACGCCGTCAAAGTATAATGTTACCCTTTGGAGCATAACGAAACTTAAAAGACTAAGGAAATCTGATATCTCCAAATCTAACCTATCTGTGTAATTAGAAATCGGGCTAATCACTAAATGTACTGAATAATCAAAGGTAAACCCTTTTGATGGATATATTTGCCTTCATATGTCATAGAATCGTACTTGTAGTACTATTTGATGAATTTATTTTATATTATTAAATCAATAATGTTATTTGCATAAAAAAGATGACTTACTGTATTGAATGATAAAAAATGTCTTTTAAAAAATAAGTTTCTTTTTCAAAAACTATAAATTGTAATAAGTAATTCCTAAGAAGTAATTCATTTGTAATTTAATAATCATCGATAATTTTATTTATTTTATAAAATAACATATGATTAACTAAATCAATAATTAGTACAATCCTCTACTAGCACAGCACTTATTTATGCATGACTTCTATTATTAATTTTATTCATCGTGAATTTGATCATCTAAAACTGACAAAATTTTTTTTCAAAAATCATTTTTTGTTGCATAAAAAATATATTTTGTATATACATAAACCATAAATTTTATTATGTCTTAAGTTTTTTACTATAACTTAATTATTAATGAAAAAGTAATTCAAAATAATAAATATATAATTCCTTCCAAAATATACGTAATATTAAAGATTTAAGATAATACTTGTGACATTTTAATCTCATTTATATTTAATTTAGCATCAACTATTTTTCTAATTAATTATAACAATTACCTATAAACATCATAGTATATTTTATTATTTCTTATTTGATTGGTTAATAAATAACATTAAATTTTGTTTTTTTATTTATTATTGTATTTTTTTAATATTTTATACTATTTTCTCAGTATTTTATGTAACAATTTCAATTAAAACATTATAAAATTCAATCCATTATTGAAAAACCTAATTATTTGTAAATTTTTAAAAATATAATTTTTATTACTACCTTTTAAAGTTATTTTTTATGAATGTTTCTTAAAACTTTTATGGTTAACATATCTTAACTTCGCAAATGAATTTTTTAATTAATATATTTGAAAAAGTGGTTACTAAAAAATTTATAATATTAATTTTAAATAATAATAGTCGATAATCTTACTCGTATATTGAATAATTCATTATAATATAATTTTAATAATTATTAAGAAAATTAATTAAAAAGTTAGATCAGACTGCTTTGAACAGCGATATAGACCCCCCTAGTACACCAAATAGTCTTCTCCAACTACTACCTTCTACTAGGTAGTGCTTACAAACTCATACAAAAGGTACTATTTGGTTCATTAGATGTTAACGCGAATAAATTTCAAATTAAAAAGATTTATTATAGCTTTGTTCGCTAAAATCTATAATTGTTTAATTTAATACTATAAAATACCTTAGTTCCATAGCTCTTAAATAAAAATCAAATTTAAATGAACTTATTTCATTTTTTATTTATAGACTGTGAAATATATATTCTTAGATAATTATAAATAGAATAATATTTTTATTGATAGTATAATTATTATCACTGCATAATTAAATATAATTCATAACGTAGTGTAATTTAATTTAAATAAACGTAATTATTTTATTTCAAAGTAATAGTAATAATTAGTAAAAGTTTAATAGGGTATAATTTACAAGATATGATTTAGTAAAAGAATATTTGTTTAAAAAATTTTGTAAAAATTATCTTTTTATAGCAAGATATTTTTTAAGTAAGATAAGTATATCATACGTTAAATAAAATTATTTTATTACTTTCTTTAAATAATAATTAAAAAATGATTTGATAAATTAATTGTTTTTAATTATTATTTGTAAAAATTTATAAACGTTTAATTATTAATAGTAAACGAGAAAGTTAATTTATGATTAACGCCTAATTATTAATAAATAAGTATTCATGAAAAGAAAATCTGGAATACTAAATTTTTAAATCTTACATTCTTTTCAAAATTAAATTTTAACTTTATAAAGAAGAAATAATGTTACATTATAGTCACTAAATCATATAGTATTTACAATTTTGTATTTGTATAAATATATAAAATTTATGGAAATTATTGAAATTCAAAATTTTCTTTATACATAATCACTAAAATTTACTTTTTGACAGTATTATTACATTATGTATTAAAGTTTTAAAAATTTATATATATATAAATTTAGTATTTAAAAATTTTATGAATCTAATATAAATTTAATTTCAAACACCTCTTTTTTACGTTTATAAAATGAAAGTAATTTTGTTCAAATAAATAATTTTGAAATTATTACTTTCTTAGTTACTCGAATTAATTCATATTGTCTACAAAAATAATTGGCTTTTATAGTTATCATTATGCGCATATTAATAGATTTAAAATAGAGAGAAATCATAGTTTGTAAAATTATCGGGTGCTTCCTTTCTAGAGAAATTCGTTCGTTCATAGGCAAGCAGAAAATGTCTTTCTATAAAGTCATAGCATGATCTAAATCAGAGCTTAGCCTTGCATACGTATCCGGCAATCGCGGGTTCAAAATACCATAATTATACACTTTACGCTCTGCCTTAATCGAACCACTAGTGCAGACCACGTTTGTAGGATCTATATGGACTATAGCACGTAATATCGATTGTATGCTCCATAATTCACAGCATATTCATGCCATGGACGCTGGTTCGACGCTGAGGGCACTCAGTTCGTTATAGCAACGCCATTGGCGCGACGTACCCCTACCTCCTGGAGCGGTCCTGATGGTTCGAGGGCCCAGCCGTATAGGAACAGCCGAAGGC
Organism: Platyscapa corneri; assembly: GCA_018907185.1. Classification (NCBI taxonomy): domain Eukaryota; kingdom Metazoa; phylum Arthropoda; class Insecta; order Hymenoptera; family Agaonidae; genus Platyscapa; species Platyscapa corneri. Next base: position 2,436,665 of record JACCHW010000048.1, on the reverse strand, counting down.
TTTGCTTCATGTATCGAGAAAATGGCGGTGTCGTTAGTCTAACGGCAAGTCCAGTAGCTTGTCAAAGGGGTATACCACCACCTCCACCACTCCTCGCCTTTAATGCCACAAGTATCGGTGAGCTATTTAACTTAAATTTCTCTAAAATTCATTTAAGCTTTCGCTGTTATGTAAGATAATCCGATTTTTAAATACTCTAAGCATTGCACTTGCATTTTGTCTTAAATTATTTGAACGAGTTAAAAGTTCTTAGTTTTATCACTAGTATACTATCTGATAATCTGATATTTTATATTTTTATGTATAATATATTAGAACATATTCAGTAAAATGTTTTACTATTAATCATGAATTTCAATAATTCTCAAATTAATAAAAGCTCTTAAGATTTAATTATTTATTATCATTAGCACTTTAAATTCCTTAATTTTCAAAACTCATATAATATAGTATGCACATTTCAACTCATAATTAAATTTAGATAAAAATGCAATTAAATTTTTATAAAGCGTCAAATTTTTTCTTAATTAATTTTCTTAATTTTAAATATGTTACTTAAAAATATAAAAATTGTTTTTTAAATAAGAAAATTATTTGACAGAGAGTTTGTGGATTTAATCAAAATCGTACTCCAGAATGAAATAGTACTTAGTTCATCTGTAAGAACATGATAATTTACTTTTCTAGGTCAATGCATGGACGGGGCCAGTAGCTTGAGAAATCACTCGCTCTACATGATCCTGTCAGCGCTAATTCTGTTTCTCGCTGTGTTCAGGTGATTCTAAATACAAAAGCGGTTAAGAGTAATACCGCTTACCAAACAAGCAATCGACCAGCAGAGTAGTTGCCCATAAGATGAACTCTGCCCGACTTCATAAGGTGAAAATGCGATGAGGGGTGAGAAACGAAAATCAGATAATTCGTATCTCGCGAACCAACGCGTCATATACAAAACTATACATACTTAGGGATGAAGATTCGAACACATTTGTGCAAATGATCCTATTTAGCCTGCGGTGGTCTTATGTGTTTCGAGCGAAATTCGAAGACATTCAAATCATGTAGATTCAAATGACAAATGTTAATTAAGGTCCAAACTGAATATTATTTAGTCATTTGTAGCGAAAATTTGAATGAATTTTACGTAGCGTTGTTTTTTTTAGTAAATTATTTATGTAAATATAAGTAATCTTTACAAATCCAATGAACATAATATGAATGAAAGAATAAAGCAGAATCATTTGAAATGATTTTAACAAATTATTTAGATATTAATTAAGATAAAAATTTTAATTAATATCAGTTATAGCATCGTTCAAAAGTATTTTTACAAATTAAAATAGCTTGATTAAAACGTTACAAAATTAACTTAATACTTACTTACAATAGACTTAAATTATATCATTGTCAATTTGATGAAACTGAATAAATTATCAATTAATAATGAATAAGTCTTTACCAAATTCTGATGATAAAGTCATAACTTAACATACGTAGAACTATGAACCATCTATGAGATACCAAAAATTAAGCATCATTTTTTGAACTTTGAAAGTTATAATTTTAATTATATTAGAGAGTAAATATAATGTTTACCGAGACTGAAATCCTAAACGAATAATTTTCTGTGAAATCTTTTCGAATTTTGCTCAACACGCATTCCTCCGTGTAGCTTTTTATACCAATGTAGCTTTTAAGCAATACCCTTATTGTACAATAGGTACACAAGGTATAAAATTTCACATTAAAGACTAAAAATAAGATAAACACTTTAAAAGAGAACATAATAGATTGTAAAAATAGAGATGAGAGTACGACAAGTATATAAAGATAAGAAAATAGGCATGTAGATCTACCGAAGGTAAGGTTTAACGAAATATACGATACATAAATAATTTTGGGTTATACCATATCACATAGCCGCTATGAAAAAAGGATAATTTTACATTCATTACGTGCTGCAAATAGTAAAGGAGAATGTAAAAAATAAAAAGAACACGCTCAATGCGTAAGTGTGTACGTGGTTGAGAAGATGCGAGAACGTAAAGGCGAGGACCTTGATTTATTACATAAGCTTTAGGACGAGAGCACGATGAGTTATATCCTTAATCTGTGTCTACGAGTTCTTGCTTTAGTGCAGAGTTTGTTCGAGTATGAGCATAGATGTAAGTATTTCGGGAATGTTTGTACGTCAAAGAGAGAGAAATTTCATAGATAATTTCAAGGGTAAGGAATATTAAGGAAGTTATCAAATGCAATACATTTATATACGGCATAGTGTAATTTTACCGCTCGATAAGAAAAGGGGGAAAATTTTCCCCAAATGACTTTTTAATAGATACTTTGGAAAAATAGAGAATAGGTAGATTTTTATGAACAGAGAATATTATTTTTTTTTAAAGTGCTTTATTTTCTATAATTAAATACGATTAATTTTAGTAAAAATCTGAAATGTTAAAAAAAATCATTTCTTATGAAACATATTCAATGCATTATTTTTAATTCTACATTGTAAGAAATGGAATAAAGTGATATAACGGAAATCGATCACCAACTGCAACAAATAAGAAAAGCAACAGCGTTTTCATCTATACAGAATCACCAATTACTAAAATACCCCTTCTCAATAAAAGTAATTCTCCTCGAACGCTTCAAAGTGTCTATTAGATTTCTTTTCAGCGAGAGAATAGAGGGAAGAAAAACGATGAGCGATTTCAGGATAGAAGCAAAAGACGATAAAAAAAATAAGCAAGAAATTTCCTTTCATCTCAGAATAATGGACGCGATATGTAAATTGCTGTAACTGTGATTAATTTAGAGTCGAAACGAAATCGGAGATTTCACTCTGTGCATCTATATGATCGGAGATGTTTTCATCTACTGAACCCCTATTCGTCGTCTGAGTCTGGTCGTCATTTAACAGCTGCGTGAGAGAAAATTCGACCGATAATGGGGTTCTTTGCTCTCTTTCTCTTCATTCGTATAAAGCAACGAAAAAGTGTTGAGCTTCGTAAGTTACTTCTGGTTACGGTTATCTATCGAAATTACGTAATTCCTTTTTTCAAATTTAGGTAATGCCTGAAAAATGCCTGAAAAACGAATAAATGCATTGTAAATTATTTACACTTTAATTCTAAATTATTAGTTCCATTATAGAAATAAATAAATCTGAATTAACAATAACAGATCCAATTAGAAATATATGATTTAATAGCAAATTAATTAATTTCGAATTTTACTACCGTTAATCTTTATTTATTTTGAAATTTTCTGAAACTTTCCATTTTAATTTTTTGATTTATTAAAATGAAACCTGAAAATTATTTCCAATTATTAAGTTTAATAAAAATTATATTCTCTATTTCTTGGTAATTAAAATGACAATCTTAAAAACTAATTTTGAATAACTTAAAATACTTGTTCACTAATGTGTTATCTTTTATTCACAATATATTACACGATTATACTTTTAGAATAACAATAATTAATAGTAATCCTATTTTTTTAAATAATCACAATACTTAAAATGTCGAAACTTATATGTGAAAAACAATGAAGAATCTTTCTCTCCCTCTTTCTGCCTTAAATTCGCAATCCAAAAGCAAGCAATAAGTAACAAAGTAAATTGAGAAAGAGAGCATGACGATTGATGATATACATTAATATGTGTCGCAGCGATAGATTTTGTACATTTCACGCTCAGTATATAAAGAATGGAAGTTGGTAGATGAGAAACTGCAGTATTGATTATTTATTCTTATAAATAGGACAGTGTGACGTAAAATTTTCGAAATGAATACGTTTCAATTTGTTTATAGATTACCTTTTATTAAAATACAGAAATAAAAAATTAATTTTAGTAAGCACTTCCAAAATCAACATTAAATCTGTAATGACTTATAAATTATTGGTCTTAATTATGTGACATTTAAAATATTAAAAATACACTCAATAAAATGATGTAATCTAATTTTCTTATTATTGAATGAAATGCAAAATAAGTGAGAGTAAAGCTAAAAAGGAAGCAGGAAGATTATTGTATCTAATACAGAGTCTATATTGTACTATTAATATTGTACAATTATAATAATTTTTTAATAACTGATATGCATCAGTATGGAGAAGGTAAATATTCGAACTTCAGTATTTTATAGAAAAATAATTTAGAATACTGAAATTTAGAAAAAATGAAGAAAGATATTGTACGAATACTGTCTTGGGAAAAGAATTATAAGATTAATCTTTTCTTACATTTTTTTCAGTGAAACTTCCTACTGTAGATACTATATTAAAAATTTCAGGAACTGAAATAAAGAACATAAATCATTTGATTGTATTCATTCATTATTTTGAAAACTCGAATCATTAAGAAATACATGTCAAGTTAGAATAAATAATTTTTTTCCCACATTCGTACAATTTTTCTTAGAAATTTTGTAAATGTGTTAAAAAATTTTTTACTTACGAAAAACACTGAAATACTCGAAAAAGCCAATATTGCTATTTTTAAACTATAGTGCGAAATAATCGCTACTATATATATACATACCCTTATCTAAAACCAATCAATTCGCACCTGAGGCTCTGTTTATCCTCTAGATCATCGGATGTTTTCACCAAGCGTTTACTTTCATCGTTATGCTCGCTCTTTTACTTGCAGAAGACTGCAAATATATTTGTATATAAATTAAATTAATACAGAGAAAACTCGCGTTAAAATTAAAAATGTTTTTATGTTCGTTAACATGTTACATCTTTTGAGATCTTATTATATTTTCCTTGTTTCCAAATTATTTTGAACATAATACATTTTATTAGTATACTGAAATAAATTGAAACAGATCACAGCTAATTTAAAACTACAATTATAAATTAAAACAACGTTTTTTCACTATTTTTTAGTATATATATACATATTCTAATATATATTATTAAATACTTCAGTATTTTTTAATTCACATAGAAAGAAAATATCATTGTTATTTTTTAAGTAATTAAAAAAAATATTTAAATATGAATTGTCAAAATTAAAAATTCTTTAAACTAAAAACGAATAATAATTATATTTTAATAATATAATAATCAGTGAAATAAATAGAGCCAGTTTTAATTTTCCTTTACTTAAATATGTTGATAAAATAAATCCGCTGAAACTTGATCCTCTTGGAGTTACTGTTCTCATCACATTATAAGGAAACATACCTATAAAAACATGAAGTGTAGTGGTTAAAGCATGTTCAACGAGAAAATACATGGAAATGAATAAAAAATGAGCAATAAAAAAGTTGCATTAAAAGGAATAAGAATTTCAATGGCGCCTGCAAGACAAAATAACGGTGTCATGGATTTAGATGGTTCTGTACAAGATAGCGTGGTGCGTGATTTGAGAAAGACAACATCGTTTTTTTTCTATATATTTTTTATATACACAAGCTGCTTCGCATACAAGAATCAAAGACCAAAAACCTCCGTAATTTCTTAGCTTTATCGTTATTACTTTGTCAATGAGAAAATCGAGGACACCGATTCTTCTGATCATCTTCTTTGTAAAGAAGGAAATTAATTGTTCTTCAACACCTTGTATTTTAAGCACTGGCTAATGTTAAATTTATCAAAGTTTCTTTGTTGCAAGTTCATTGAAGAATTCTAATATTATTATAAATCGAATTTGATTTGTATTCAAATTGATTAAATATTATTAGTTTGGAAAAGAGAAAGTGAAGAATATAAAATTAAGGTTTCATTAAAATCATTATAAATTCTTAAATATGAATGAATTCAATTTATATATGATTAATTTTTTTATAATATTACTTATAATTTATCACGATTACTTCAATAAAGAAAAGGTGTTCCATATTTAAATGATACTAAAAATTATATTAAAGTTAATTGATATTGAATATATAAATGCAATAAGTTTATAAATCATATTAATTTAATATAACGAAAAATTTATTGTGATTTATCATAATCCTTATTTATATTCTAATAATAATAGTAATACAGATATAAATTAGGTATTACGTAATAGTTGATTTTAATATTACTAGGTTATTGACTTTTATTAAATTTATATTAAATTTCAAATTCAATAGTCAAAAGTACTAATTAAATGAAAAAGTCGATTTTGTAAAATAAAAACTATCAATATTCAAATTATAAATAATTATACGTAGATACATATTTTTACGTGATTATAAGATGTCAACTTGGAGTAATGCAGATCAATTCATCAATTATTATCAATATATTTGTTGAATACAACCGCGCCAATAGGTAATATCTTCAAACATGGCTAAACAAATATTTATATGTCTCCAAAATTTTCTTTACACAATATTTATAGTAAAGTTTACATATTTAGTATTTAATGTGCAACACACTATCAATCAAATTTTCGTAAATTTTTTAAAAATAAATAGCTCATTATTGTATTAAATCATCATGAAAACATCCGAATTTGACAATCAAAATAAAGGCCATAAATGGGAAAGTTAGTGTTCTGCTTTTTATCAAAGGAAGCTAGAATATTGTTAATACGTGACGCTATGATTGTGAAACAAGTCGGATCCCATGGTTTTCAGTGATCCATCTTATACGTTAACGGAAGCCTTGTCGTATCCGACAAGGTTCTCCTGTCTCGATACGGATTGTTAACAATAGTGATTCACGCTGTCGTCAAGGTAGCCTTAAGAGCGATACCGACGTAATCGCTAAACACAATCTCAGTAATTTACACTTACGATCGCATGTCAAAACATAACAAGAGAGAAGACCATGAACCTGACGCGTGCCTCGATTGAATAAACTAGTTGGAGACACCAACAGGTGAGCGTGACAATTGGTCAATATTGATGCACTTCATATCAACTAAACAGTAGACTTGAATGTTTCGAATCGATGGTTAGAAAATAAGACCAAAATTCTTAAAGAAAAAAAAGAATAAGAGTGAAAGAGCACTTCCAATCAAGATATAATCATGGACACGCATCTTTGTCCTTCAAAGTCAACGAACACTACTACTGTGTACAATTTTACACGTATCGGAATACATATTTGATATATTTTTCTTAAATCTAAATAGGTTATTATATCGAATAATAATTACAAAAGAAATAGCAACGCGTAATCGAATCGTCCCATGACTATATTTAACCAGATTAATAATAGGTGTAATTTCAATTGGCAGTTATAAAATATGAAAAAATAACTGCAAAAGCATTATAAGAAAATAAAATAATATGAGTATGAAAAATATGAAAAATAACTGAAAAACATTGCAAGAAAATAAAATGATATGAGTAAAAATGAAGATTTCAATTTAACATTAACTTGCTATCAAATAACATTAGATAATCTTTAGATAAGTAAGTTTTTAAATCGCAGAACAATATATAAATAATCTAAGAAGATAATTTAGAGTTAATACGTTATAATATTATACACTGAAAAAAAAAAATAAAAATAAAAATTGAAAAAACCTTAAAAATGCTGATAAATTTATACTTTAATCAGATGTAATAAAATCATAAAAAAATAATTTAAGAAAAGAGTGATTTAAAAGAACTGGACACAAGAGGATTTTAATAAAAATCAAGTAGACAATTGAGGAGGTAGGAGGAACGAATTGTAAAATTTTTTTTGAACTTCGATGTAGTGATTGGAGAAAATAAGAAGTGAAGTAGAAGACATTTACTTGTATATACGATAAAGAAAACTATTGAATTCAGTAACATATACGTTTGTCAAATTATTTAGAAATAAAACTTAAATTAAACCCTACATAATAACAGTCATATTACTACACTACTAAAGTAAAATTTAAACGTAGATATATACCAAATTAAGTCTTATTTTTTCAAAGTATATATAAAGATTTATAAACACTTTTAATATAATGAAGAATCAATAAATGAATAAATAGTAAAATTCTAAGAATTTAAAGTAACATTGCCGATCGTACAATCATAAATATATTTTTAAAGATTTTATGTTATAGTTACAAATAACAACTAACGTAAATGAAATAGTGACAATATAAAAAGTTATTATTTCTACCATTACAGTAAGAACAAACTTGAAACATAGTGGAAGATAATTTTTTTTATTACTATCTACAAAGATTGCATTGTCAAAGAATGATAAAGAAATAATATTAAAAATTAAAAATTAATTTTTTATACTATTAAGTTTTTCATTAAAGAATAAATTAATTTATCTTTAATATTATTCATTCATCAATATAAAAAACGAGTTTTTTTAAATTACGATTCAATTGACTAAGCATAATTTTCTTGTAAATGAAAGACAAACGTGATATAAGAAAAAAAACGCATACACAGAAAAACTGTTGGGTGATTCTTCACAAGTTTGCGCAGTAATTTAGAACATTAACAATGTATAAAAGTAACTTATCATTAATTAATTTAAAAAGTTTTAAGACAACATGATGTCTTTTCACAAGCAAAAATACTGCAGAAAATTAGATCGAAAATTCTTCATTTGATTTTATTTAATTGAAACAAATTTCTCTATGACATAAGATATAAATTTTCAAATAAAGATTTTTGTTTAATTGAAATGAAATTAATATATAATCAATATATTTATTGAAGCATATGTATATTAATTAAAATTTTTGTAATATTGTTTACTTTTAAACAAAAATATTTTAAAAGTTTTGCATAAAAATAAAAATGAAATGATTAATTCGAAAAAATAGTAAATTTTTTAGTATGCTTCAAAAAATTTCTTGAATATTTTTCAGGTCTTTAAACTCTAAAAACTCTAAATTTAAATCTTTCTAAAATAACTAGTATAAAAAAAAAACTAAAAAGCACAAATATATATATGTATATGTATATATATAAATATGTTGAATAATAATTTAAATTTAAATAAACAAAATTTATGTAAAATTAAATTTAAATTTATTTCTAAGTATCATCTTATTTAAAAAATTATATCTTAATATAAGATATATCATTAAATTCATCGTCTCATTTTTTATTTTGTTAAAAACATTTTTTTTTTATCGTAAGACATAAAATCACATAAAGTAAAAATATCGAACAACAAAAACACTTGATAAAATTGATATAAGCATATACTGATAATCTTAATATTTTACTAAATTACTGGTCTTATCAACAATAATAAAAATATAAAAATGAAGTTAATTATCCTGAATTAAAAATATTTTAATTGCGATTATTAGTCAGAATATATTCATTTCTATGTAATCAATTAAACATAAATTTGAATTAGATTTTGAGTATTAAATATCGACTTTATATTTGAAGTTAGATAATATTACAAATATAATTAATTATACCAAATAAAATATCACAATTAAAAACTATTCATATTTATTGAAAATTCAATAAACAAAAATATTATCATCATCTATTCTATATGCTTAATGTTTCAAATATATTTTCAACACTCTAAAAATATTCCTTTGGATTTTAACAAAAATTAACGATCAATAGTTTTTTCGCGCTATTATCCTCATCAAAACGAGACAAGATGTCGCATATCAATTCAAAACACATAAGAACAGTTCGTCGAACATTTTTGTACCGTTACACAAGGAAGGACTGCTTCTTTTCGACGTTAGCTAACAGCTCAAAAACACGCCCAGATGTAGACTGCCCCAATACATACGTAATGAAATAAGAAAAACTTGACTAGCCATTTATGGTAAAAAAACTCGTCCAATACAGCGTATACTAATATTTCCGGTAATACTTAGCATTATGTCGAATTTTTTAAATCATTCATTCACTACTCCTTTATACATTAAATTAAATTTTTTAAAAGCAAGTTTTATTTAATAAAATTTAAATGTTACAGAAGGTATCTTTATTAACCTTAATTTAAAAATATTAATAATATATTATATAATTAAAAATTATGTTTCAATACAATAAACTTTAATTTAAAGTTCAATACTCCATATTTAATTTTTATTAACGAATATCTTATTTTTTAATTTATAAAATATACACTAAAGTATATCAGAGAAAAAATTTTATTGGAATAAATAATTATGGACTTGTTTCATTATGCTTAATTTTTACATTATAAAGAATATTTCTAATTATGTAACTTTTTGGATTTCAATTATATTTTGGATTCGTTAACATTACTATTGAAAGTTTTATTTATAAAATATATTTATAATTATTTTTTACTACTTTTATAGATAAATTATTTATTTTGTATAATGTATATGATGTACTCGTAACTAATTCGGATTTAACATACTACTACAAACTTATAAGAATAGATTTTTTAATTATTTAATTTTTAATTTATAGAGACATAAACAACAATTATAAAAGTTTAAAACTCATTGTTTTTATTTTATTGAAGTTATTGAAGTTATTTTATTATTAAACTATTTATTAATAATAGTAGGAAAAAATAAAATGTTTACCTATATTAACAATGGGGAAATATTAATACAATAGTGTGCATATATATGTATTAATTATACCTAAATCAGTGCCTATATATAATTTAATTATTTGTATAATATTTTTATTCTTATTTTTTAAGTACAATTTTAATAAAAAAAACCTATAAATAATTTTACATTATTAAAAAAATGAAAAACTAAAGAATATTTTAATTGACAATTCTAATTTTGGTTTAAACAAAAAAATAATATTATATTTAATTAAGCTTTTAGTTTTGATATAATATATGAAAGTATGCAGTAAAATTTATTCAATTATAAATTTTTAATTATGTTATGAAATATATACATGACGAAAGGTTCATTCACTATCAAAAATACAAAGAAGTTTTTATATGTATAAATTTTTTGCAATTATTTGATTAAAAACAAATAAGTAAAAAAACGAGCACTGCGATTGAAATAACGAACACAAACAAATATATAAATGAAAATATTTGTAAAGTAATGAAATTCTTATCGTTTCTATGATAATTGCCTGCGAATAAATAAGTATTAATAAAAAGTTAAAGAATTAAATGAGAATGAAATGAATTAAATGAAGGAGAAAATATATAAATTGAATGAACGAATATAAAAAGGAAGAAATTCATACTATAATCTCTGAGGTTGAATGTAAAAAGCAATAGTTAGATACGTGTGATGTACAGAGCGATAAAAAATAAGTGTGTAAGCTACTTGTGCCTTGTAAAAAACTATATAAATAATATATATAAATATATTATATACACAAAGATTAAATTGCTATTTGTTTTATTTATTGCCAATTACAAATAATAATATCATTTAATTTAATCTAAAAAAATTTTTTAATTTTTATATGATAATAATCATTATTTTAATATATTAATATAATAAATTCTTGTTTAAGAAAATGATCAAGAATTTGTTCATGTAATCTTACCTATAAAAAAGTAAGTAAAAATACAGCAGAAAACTCTATTTTGATATCCATAAAGTCTCAATTATTTTTATTAAGATTTAAAAACCAAAAAATTCCAATTTCTGTTTTTATCTTTTTTATTTAAAAAATTTAATTAATTTTACGTATAAATACTCATATAACTGTAATTTCTCTAATTCTTCTATTAAAGAAATTAAAAAAAAAACTAATTTATTAATTACTGAAACTAAAATTATAAAATATATACTTTTCTATTTCTGTTCATTAATGTTAAAGATAATATGATTATTAAAGTTTACACTTAACGAGGCAATATTAGAAAATTAAACAAATTTAATAATATCATTTTTATATCGTAACAGTTAAAAATAATAAAATTAATTCTTGAATCAATTTTGTAAATTCAAAGCATTAACTTATCAATATTCATTATAAATCAAATACTTCTATGATAAATTAATGAGAGAAATCTGATGTATCATATATACACTATAATTATATATGAATTATCACCTCAAATAATTTACAAATATATATTTATTAATATGTAATTATTAAGAATACATTTATTTTATGTGAAAAAAAATGTTTCAATATTTCAGATTTCATATGAAAGGTAAGTAATTTTTTACATTATTTAATAGAAAATTTCATTTTTATAATATTTTTTTTTTAACTTAATATATCATTTGAAGAACGTCTATTAAAAAATATATAATCATTTAAGCACATATGGCTAAAACTGCAATAAACGCATAATCTTATCAGTACTAAGAATTTTTATGTCTCACTATATTGTGATTAAAATAATCAACCATTAGTAAAAATTGTATACAAACAGGTAGAAAATAAAAAGTATATTTATAATATTAAAGAATGGAAAATTTTATATTTTCGTTTTTTCATACTTAATGAAAATATTTTCAATGAAAAATAAAAATATAAACTTGGCTTATAAATTATATTTAATTTATATTTATTCAAAAATTTTTCAGTCAATTTTCATAAATGTTTTATAAATTAGTTGAGAAAAATATAATTATATAAATAAATTAATTTTTTTCTCATAGAATGACGAAATACCTTTTAGAATTTTGTAATCATTTTACAATCTTTATTGATAATGATTAAAAAAAATTAACATTTTAAGTAGATATATTTTAATAATTAAAATAATTAACTAAAATTATTTATTAATATCTGTTATTTGAAGAAAATAAATAAAAATATTTTATTTACGATATTCAATGTAATTAATCTAAAAAATTAAATTCTAATTTTTTAACTTTTATATACAATACCTGAGATAAAATTTTCATTAATATTATAATTTTAATTTTATATATAATATATTGATATTATATATAATTTATTGATATTATTTTCGATTGGCAATTACATTTAAATTATTTTTAAATGCTAAATAAGTGTTTAATCTAAAAAATTGTAAATTAACTTCTTAGTAAACTAATTTTATGCTTTCTTAATTATATTAATTAAAATTTTGTATAATTTAAATTTACACGAAAAATGAAGTCCGATAAATACTATCGATATTTAATTTTTAGATTAATAAATATTAAAAAATAATTTAATCATTTAATGAAAAACATATGTTTTGAAGTCAATGTATATTTTTATCAATATGATTCATCTAAAAAACATTTGTAATCATTCTACGGTAACAGTAAATTATTTTAATTTGTTGTTCAAAATTACATATATTAAAAAATATATTTTCTGCAATATCTCTTATCAATTTATGGAATAATTTTATTATCAATAAAATAGAATTATAGTAATTACTTGCTAAAAAAATATTATTAACTACGTAAAATTTAAATAAAAATTGTATTAGTTCCGTAAAAAGATGTATATCTACATAAAATAAACATTTGTAATATATTAATATCTTTCATATTAAATAATAAATAGTATAATATGTAAATGCAAAATATGAATTCAGAGATAAATAATAATGTGATTTACAATGTAATTCTAAATGTAATAAAATCATACAGATAATTTTAAGCTTAGAGATTAATATATATTGAAGAACTACAGAATTGTTAGGAATTTGACGGTAGGTATTTAAACATCTCGAGTGTTAATACAGAAGTGACAAATTATAGACTTTGTTATTTGTCATAGTTATTTTATTATTTACAAAAACATCGGGTAATTAAATTTTAGTTCGGCAAGAGACTTTAATACAATCAAATTACCGCAACTTAAAAAAAGTAAAATCGTTAAGTTTCCGCTCGTCGTATTCTTTGTTCATATAAAAGGGGACTAAAATTGAGAATGCGACTCAAAAGAATATCGGCCAATGACTAAAACAGAAATGACCGTTAGGGAGAGTAAGTTAGAACATAGGCTGAGTCCTGTTTAATTATATGTAATAAAACACCGTATTTAAGGTGTAGGTTCTAATATATATATATAAGTGATATTATACACAGTAAAAAGTAAACACTCAATTCTAAAACAAATTAAATGGTGTTTTACGTATTCATAATATTTTTTTATTTACTGAATTTTACTGTTTTTATAGACTTAAGCAAACAGTTATTATACAAGATTTGAATTAATTTAAATATTATTAAAAAAATTAATTAATTTAGGATCTCGGTAAATGCTTCAGATTCTAAAATAAGTTTTTTTATCTATACTATATTATTATTTACTCAGTAGCTATAAAAAAGAACTTCTAAATATCACAGAAGCATAATCTGTATACAAAAATTAATAACACTAAATACTTGAACGTGATTTTTGTCGTTTCTTGATCTAAATTTTAATTTGAACTACTTTTACTATTAATAAATTTACAAAAGTGATACAAAATTTATAATAATTAATTATTAATCATTAATTAAAATTAAATATAAAATATCATTCATAAATAAACTTAATACATACACAAACTTTTAATATCCATTTCATGAATTTTAGTTTAGTATTGCATATATATTATAAATATTACATATATTTTCATGAATATATATTATAAATATTACATATATTTTCATGAATATATATTATAAATATTACATATATTTCCATGAATATATATTATAAATATTACATATATTTCCATGAATATATATTATAATATTACATATATTTCCATGAATATAAAACATAATTAAAATAATTAAAATATTTTACAATTATTATTAAAGTATAGAAAATGCATCCCTGATTATATAATTTCTAATATTTATTCAAATCATCAAATCCAAATGGTTATGTAAAGTTAGATTAGTTTAGATATTAATTATAATCTTCAAAACATTGCAAAGGTAATTATCAAGGAAGACGTCATTTGTCGCTATAACTGCGTATAATTACTGATGCTTCTACCTAGATGTATCTCATTAAATCCACGTAAGAGAAACTCAAGAACGTATTTCTCGTCATTTTACAAGGAACTAAAATTCTGAGGTCATGTAGCAATTCTTCTAATGTGACAAAATTATTATTGCAATTCGTGTATTTTTCGTAAATTCATTTGTACAATCTATATTCAGTCATCTGTTTTAAATTTATGAACATCGGAAGTTTTCCTCGCGCTTATTTGATAATTATATATTTATTACATTATAATTATAAAAATATTATTAAACTTATTTATAGACAATTTGTACGTAATTTTAATATGCAAATAACTTTTTTAGAAATGTGTCATAATTTTTTTATGCTAAATCTATATTATTTTATGTAACTAAATTATGAGGATACTTACATTTTTCAAATTTGTAATAGTGCATCGCGACTGAATACAGGTGCACATTTTTAATTTTTTGATTATTTTTAATAAAATTCTTAACTTAAATTTTTATATTAATCGCAAGTAATATAAGTTTTTAATGCTAATCTAAGATTAACGAATCGAATAAAATTTTTATATATATTACATTTTATCCACAAAATTACTAAATATTGCTATGGAAATTACTCACTAGCAATTAATATTATTATTTAAAATGGTAGTCGTGATAAATATACAATTCTTAAAAAAATTTCTAAATGCACAGTTATTTTTAAATTATTTATATCTACAGGTAATCTTAATTTTTTTCAATTTTGTAAGCTCTTATAACGTAATCCTTAGTAGTAGTGATTCATTGATCCTAATTTCAATTTGCTTTTTTTTTTTATTTAAATAAGAATTATTTCGAATTTCAAAAAAAATTACTAAAATATAAAAAACTAAGTAAACCGCAAATTTGCTTGCAAATAATATCATTTTAATGGTTGAACGAAGCTATATCATTAATATTATTGTTAAAACAAATTTCATTTCAGTTTATAATACATTAGAGAAAATTAATATTATATGATAAGTTATCTAGGAAACTCAAATGTATATATATGTACGATAGATGTATTTAGATCGGATCAGCTACACTGAAACTAAACATCAAATTAAACTATCTAACTTTATTAGAAACATTTCTTGAGCTATAAAATATAGTTAATACTACTTTTAAATATATTAAAGCAATTTTATATTAGAAATAAATATAAATAATAATACTTATAGTTTTAAATAATCTAATTTCTCTCTTCATTATTTATTGTGATTATATATAAAAAATACTCCTATTAATTAACATAAACTTTAAATTAATATTCATTAGAAAACATTTTAATATTTATTATTTATAATTAAAATCTTAAATTTTATAGTGATAAATATTAAAAATATATTAATAATGATTATTTAAATTAAAACTATTTTATATTCGAAAATTTTCCCTTTTGAAAATACCTACTTATCATTTACTACGAATTTATTTTTTACTATTTATTTGCAACGAAATTTTATTTGTTTTTTTCATAATAATTTCTAAATATATAATTTTTTAAAATACATGAAATAAATAATGAATAAATTATTATACTAATATTATACTATTATTTAAATACTTTATTTAAATTGACTCAATAATTTTGAGAATATTTCTTAAAGCTTTAGCATGTATCTTAGAAGATATTGTATTTTGTTACAATATTTTAAAACTGTAACTGATAGTATTATTTTAAAAAGATATTTCATTTATTGATTTATTTTAATCATAGTAGTAAAAGTATTTTTTGGACCATCTTTTAATTATGGTATCATTATCAATGGAATTGTATTTATAATTTTTATAATTTTAAATATAATAAAAAAGCTATAAATATAAAGTATGTTGACAAAATAAAATAATCTAAAAGTCCTTAAATAGTTTATTCATAATTTAAATATCGATTATTAAAAATTATATCAATTACTTAAACTATTCTTGTGAAATACTAATAAATGGTTAGTATCCAACTACTGACATTGAATATGGTAAGCTGTTATTTAGTATATTAAATTAAATCGTAACATACATATTAAAATAATTTTATCTTTGAATATTTTTAATTATAATTAAGATTTTTCAGTTTTTCTGTAAATCTATCATTTTTAAATTTTAGTTTTTTAAGAAATAAGAAAAAAATTTTTTATAGCATTAGTAATTATTAGCATAAAAATTCTAGTAATTATATCCAGATATAGGGTAAAAAGTTCTTTGTAAAAACACAAAACTATTTAAGAATAAAATAAACTAAAGGAAACTTTTATGAAATATTATTTTTTTTACAAATACTGTTTCATTTAAGATAAAATATAGAAAAAATATCTTTGCAAGTTGAAAAATCATATAAGTATTTTCAAAAATCAATAATATTTTGCTATTTGAAAAAAATAATTTATTGAATTTTAAAAATTTAATATGTAATTATGTAATTACATGTCTAATTATCAT